>OZ024913.1:29365607-29523107 GCA_964017125.1 Flabesymbios commensalis | reverse complement strand
GTTATTTGAATATCACTTATTTGAATATCAGTAATTTGAATATCAGTAATTTGAATATCAGTTATTTGAATATCAGTTATTTGAATATCAGGTATTTGAATATCAGTTATTTGAATTTCAGTTATTTGAATATCAGTTATTTGAATATCAGTTATTTGAATATCAGTTATTTGAATATCAGTTATTTGAATATCAGTTCAGCTTATCTTGGTCTCAGATGAACTCAGCAGATATTAACAGAACTATTGATTAAAAAAATGGCATTATCCACAATATCTGGGTTTGAAACTAATTTTTGAGGGAGGGTGAATCTGTGAAACTAGACCTAACAATTTTGTTGATGCTCATTAATTGCATTCTACTTTAGACATTTGCATGACAGTTATATTTATATATCCATATATATCCTATGTTTGTTTGACTTTACTGTAAAGGGATGATTATGTAGTGAGCAGGTAATGCATGTAACTGTAATTGATTTAGTCACAAACAGCTCAAAGAAAGAGGTGTCAAGTAAATTAGGAGGGAGATATTCTGGACAGTGTCTCCAGTCGTGATGGATGAGGACAAACTTCACCCACACCTGAAAAGCTAAAATACTGTAATTGCTTACCTGAAAATAAACAGTTACTACCTTTTAATTTTACAAGATAGTGTAACCGCTGTTTGAACTTTAAAAGCAGACTTCAAACCCAGAGGACCATTCAAATAATCAACATAGCTAATGAAGTGTATTATAAACTGCAGTGTAGTATAAACTACCCAGAAGTTTAGCTGGCTTGCTCTTAATCAGCTGGCTAGCTTGATCACCGACTGCGAGACTAAGTTTGTAACTAGCTTACTGTTTGATGGAATTAAAGAGATATGAATGCCTGTTACACGCAGCCCTCGTAAATGACGCCGAGGACACGCGCGTGACAGGACATGTGTACTTGTGTTTACACGCACGCAGGCTAATAAAGATCACGCACTTCATAGTGGCAGCTGCCGAAGGCTGGAATCTCAGATAAAACCAAGGAAACTAAAAATGACTGCCTCTCAGAAGTGGTGTGTACATGCTGCTAATATCATCATCAGACGCATATCCAATATTGGTTTAATGTTGGGCGGATGGGCTCCGACGTCCACCCAACAATAAACCAACATATTTCTACCGGATCTCTTTCTGTCAGTTCCATGACGGGGCGGTGCACTGATTAAAGCTTCCTGCTTGGAAAGTCGGAGATCGCGTGCTCGAACACCCAAAGTTTCAAAGAAACAAAATGTTTCTTACCTGCTCTTTCGTAAACATTAAATATTGTGGGAAACCTCCGTGGCCGAGAAGTAGCGAGCTCGGCCTCAGACCGCCAATGTTTAAATTTTGCATCCTATGTCTGGAGGGCAATGTCATGCATCTTTTTCATCTCACCATCCTCAGAAGTTTTTCATGGCCCAGTTTTATCTATATGTGCACAAAACTGGCCTAAAACCACATTACTCATTCATAATCTTCAAGACGTGGCTTTGTTTCTAGTGTTACCGTTACGTAGGACATTTTTTCAAAATACTTTGGTGGATATCGTAGTTTGGATGACAATATTTGAAAAAGTGAAATAATGATGAATTATTGGGCAATAATGTATTTTCATAATTTTTTTGGACGCGGTAGGCTAAACTTACTAGACTCTCTAGTAGGTGTATCCATGATGAAATAAAAACCAACAGAAGAGTCAATTCCCATACCGATATATCTATTTCACTTTAGGTACTTGTACACACCAAGTGAATGTAAATTTGGAATAGAACCATGGTGATTATCTCAGCTTCCGTCAATCTGTGACAAACTTAATCTCAGTAAAATTCAACTTAGTCACGATACAAGAACGCTAGAGCAAAGCTTCTGGGTACAATACCGAACAATGCTGATTCAGCTCCGCACGTGTAAAAAATAAACGTAGTATTACCAAGATTAAAGCGTGTTTTTGTGAGGGCTAATTTAATATTATCAGGCCAGTCTGAAAACCAATTAAAAAACACGTTAACACGCAGTACTTTTTGCTCACAAGGTGACAGAAAAAGGCCTGATTTTATGAATTAGGCCTACCCAAGTGTAATTATCTTAAATGAAAAATCTGGACGCCCAGATTTCAATGGATTAAATAAATTGATCTCGGATTAACTTTCAATTAATAGTCAGTCACATTTAGAGGTAAAATATTACATAAAATGTATTAAATAAGTGTTTTTCTCGGTAATTCGAAATGCCTTCAAATGTTATAACTGAAAAAATTAAAAAGAAAAGTTGTCATTAATAGGATATAATTATATTTCCCGTCTCGATGCATTATGACGTGTGTACGCATAATAGACATCCCGATTACAGCATCTATAATTAATTCGAGAAGAAAAAAATATTGTGATTAGCTGTTTAATTTTAAACATCGTTTTACTTTTAATCAGAGAAAGATGTTGAAGCTCGCTCTGAGATTCGAGCAGCAGACTGCGATAGCTTGCACAAGTTGCATAGGCCTACACAATTTGGAGGGAGAACAGAACAAGAAAAAACAAATAATCTATTTTTGAATATGCCATCAATATCATAATTCCTGCAGTATTTCATATTTTGTATGGGGTAAAAATAACAAAAAATAGTTTCCTTCGATATTAACTTGAAAATGGTTTCCAGTCACTCATAAACACAAACAAAAAAAGTTCTGAAAAATAACTCGTTTGATAATAAACCTTAAAGCGCTAAATTAAGTGATTTTAAATAATTTTAATTTGTACCCACTTTAAGCTGTGGGTCGCTACCGCGACCCACAGCTTAAAGTGGGTGAAAATCACTCATTGGTTTGATTTGAGACCAAACATTTGCACATCTTGATGTTTAAACACTCATTTCTTTCCCAAGAAATGCGTTTTAACCTTCTAATAAAACAGACTAAACATTGTTAGAAACGACTATATTCGCACTTAGCAATATATAATCTGTACAATAAAGACTTGGAAGTAAATATATTTCTGAATGAGAGCTGAATCTCATTCAATATAAGATTAGAATTATCCCACCACTCCTCTTATATATGGAGTAAAATATATTATCTTTTAGTATTAATCTGAAACATGTCTTGATCCCCCCCCCCCCATCTGTGCAGTCGGCGTCAGCTCGTAAAGTGCTCGCCTTCCAGGGATGTGGTGGGGCTCTCACACGGCGCGCGCATCCAAACGATTAACACTCACACAATAGCGTCATTAGCCCCTTATTATCATCTCCATTGTCATTATAACTGCTTCTGAAAGACCCTCTGAGTCTCAATGTTCAGTGGCATTACAAGGACATTATCACGCTGTTTAAGCGCATCGTGTGTGACGCCATTATAACAACTTAATTAACCCATCACCCCCTAAGTTATCTTATTTAACCCTTTAAACGCCAAATTATTCAATCTGAATTTTCACCCACTTGAAGTTGTGTGTCGCTCATAGTTTTTTATTTTCAGACAAAACATCTGCGAATCTTGATGTTTAAACGCCGACTTTATTCGCAATAACAGTGATTTAATCGGCTAAAAACGGATTACAAACGACTATAGTCGTGATTTGCTGTGAAATGGTTAACACTTTAAGGGCCAAGTTGTTTAATTGGAATTTTCACTCACTGTTTTAGAGCGATTATGTCTACGAATTTGATACAAATTTGAAGTGAGAATATAACAAATTTGCGCTTGAAGGATTAATTTCCTCATAATTATAAATATGCTAAAATTGATTAAATTTTTCCCAATGAAAATGAAATAAAAATTAAGAACTTTAATATCCTGCTGTTCTTGGATTAGTATTAGGTTGACCCTTTGCCTGCGAAGTTTCTTTATTTCAATTTTCAACCACTTGAAGTTGTGCCAAGTTGTGTCTAAACATTCACAATATTGCAACTGATTAAATATCAGTCTATTTCACAAAGCCGGTACTTGATATGAGAAAAAATATGGAAACGAAAATAGTCATGACTTCTTCAATTATTGTGAAGCCTGATTCGACTGATATAACTTATCTTCCTTTACCATGTGAATATTGATCTGCCTTTCACGTTAAACTTAAGCAACATACGAAATACGAGTCCATGCACATAAATCCACCAAATATATTATATATTTATTATGAATATATATATATATAAATATTTTATTTCTATGATAATTCTTATCCTCGGCAAGCAATTATTATCAACAACAAATAAGTGTATTTAACCTGATTTGGCCTGCGTTGTGCAGGCCTATACATTATACCGTCAATTCGGTAATGTTTGCATACTGGTTTGAATAATTAATGAGATTTGAAGATAATCACACCCTCAGGACCTGAAGGGTGCCTATAATACAGTGTGGCGGGGGGAGTGCATTTTGATGAGATTTGAAGCAGTGGAGAAATGCGCGGAAGGCTGCAATTTCCGTTGCCATAGTTACGTTGCCCTGTTAATACCGCGCGGCGGGGTGTTTAAGCCGCGGGCATTGAACCGCGGCCCAACGTCGGCGCAATGCTGTGCCATTGTCGTGCATTATGGCACCGCATTGCGCCGGCGTTGTACCAATTTTCACGCGATAAGCGCGGACCAGATGGTGCACTCTGACAGCCGCCATGATACCAGACAGACCACGTGACTTACTCGTCACAACGAGGCTGCGTGAGTCACGTGGCTTTGGTGAAAACAAAAACAGAGCGCCAGTTTGCCGATCCATGCGGGAAAGCGTCCCGGGACCCTATCTGCGGATCCCCGGCCAGCTGCGGCACGCGTGTCCCGCTATAACTCTCTGGATTTGTCCACGGACGCCTGTGACATCTGGATTAACACGAGGTGAGTGAGTCAGACGGAGACAAAATCCCGCTCCGACGTCCTCGTGGTGTGTATATGTATCCGAACAGACGCTAGAAATTGGATCAATGTTGGTTTGACATTGGTCTAACTTCGCGTGGAATTAATGTTGTTTTTTTGACGTTGTTCCAACGTCGTAGACGGCGGACCAACGTCAAACGAACATTGATTCATAGTCTTGTGTCGAAGACAGTGGACCAACGTCTAACCAAAATTGATTCGACCATTTAGCGCAGGGAACGACTTCGGACGTCAGAATCTGACGTCTATAGACGTCAGATTCTAAAGTCGATCCCATCACTGAAAGAATAAAATATGTATAACGGCCGTATAGACCCATAATAAATTAGGTATTCAAATGAAGCGGAAAAAGGTGACTAAGACATTTATGATGACTTCAAATTAAAAAATCCTTTAGTCTCCATAGTTTATAAACAAATATTTCAACGCTATACAGTGTTTAAGGAATGAAGCTGCAATGCAAAGGCAAACAGCAGTAACTGCTCTCTGGGAAAGTAAACAGTTACTGCTGTTTGCCTTAACATGTGTGGGCTGTATGTTATCAGATGAAGTTCGTTTATCTATACGTGATGTTTTTTAGGGGGAGGGGGGAGGTGGATTTTACATTTATGCAAACAAATGTAGGTTCCAAAACATATCCATTTATGTGAATCATGAGAATAGCCTTCGCAATCACCATCACCACAGCATCTGGAAGTAAAAACTAGTTGTTATAACAGTCATTGGGTTGTATTTATGGTGGTGTATTATTATGATTATGAAGTGGTGATCAGCAATAATGAGATATTGTCTAAATGTGACAATTGTAGTTTATTTATGGATTGAATATACCGACTGGTATAATTGATTATACCAGTCGGGAAAACATTATGTTACAGCTGATCAGACACTTATTTTTTTCGGAATAATATGCTTGAACTCTGAAAACGCTCAATTAAATGATTTTCACCCACTTCAAGTTGTATCTCACAACTACAGCGACCCACAAATTTAAGAAAATTACCCATATTTGTTTGATTTGAGCCCAAAAATTAGCAAATCGGGATGTTTAAACACACATTTAGTTCCCAATAACAGTGATTTTTCATCGGATAATAAAATAAATTAAAAATTATTAGAGCACATAGCGGTGCAAGGGTTAATAAAAAGGTAACAGTAGTCTCATTGAAATACAGTTCGAAGAATTTACTTCAATTTTCATTATTTCATGATTCCTACACACTAGAAAAATAACGATTTCTCGAAGATTTTTCGCTGTTATGTATAACTGAGAAAGCTTTCACGTTTAACCCTTTAACCGCCAAATTATTCAATCTGAATTTTTATCCACTTTCAGTTGTGTCTCGCTGACGCGATCCACAACTTCAAGTGAGTGAAAATTATTCAGATTTGACAATATGGTCAACTGCTTTTAAATATTGCTGATTGATGTCACATTTTATCTTTACCATGTTTAAAAGGTGGTACTTAATGTGCTAATAAAAAATGAAAACCCGAATATATGCGACACCGACGGTTAAAGGGTTAACTGGACGTTTTCTATGTTAACCTTTCAAGCGTTGACATATTTTTGAATAAGCAATGGAGACCAAAGGGTTTTTTACAATATGAAATCATCATAAAACCATGGTGACCAAAGGTTTTTTTCAATTTGAAATCATCATAAATAACTTAGTTAGCTCTTCCTGCTTCATTTGAATATCTATGTTATGGTTCTACGACCATTATAAATATTTTAGTAAATATTTTAATTTTATCAGTCTAAAGACGGTCCCGCCCTGAAAGGATCATACAATACATCATACAATAAACTTATTCTCAATAACCATTTGTTCTGGGAACATGCGATGCGTGTACATACAGAGTCGGTGTTAAAATCAGAAATCCACATTAAGATGTGATGTGATAATTATTATTCATAGGCCTGTGATAACGATGCATTTATGGCAGACGACCTTCTGCAGCTATTAAGTTTCGATGCAGTGTTATAAGGTTGTCCGGATGACATTATATAATAGGTGATGCTAATACCACCAATCATGTTATTCATCTTATAACCCATCCCTGGATCAAATAGTCGCCTCGGAGCTAAAGGATCCTATCTGACACTCGTCAGAGTGGCAGATAGGATCCTTTAGCTCCGAGGCGACGAAATGTCATCATCCCGGATTGTATATGCTTCGTGTGTGATTGACTAATTACCAGGTCTAGGATCATCTGTGTGTTCGTGGACGTGTGCGAATTGGTGACCGATTGCTTTTTAGCAGACGCTCGCATGATTGCATGTTTTCTGTATTTTCAGCGGTACTTCTCAGTGACATTAACTGCTATATTTTTGACCGTATAAAGCTATGATTACGTAACCTTTTGGGCCCCAAAAATTACATAATCCATACATTTTCAGAGCTTTGCTTTTTTATATTACACTCATGACTCTGATTGGAAAATAAATTTGAGATTAAAGGAACAATACAAATTAGCATCACAACCTGATATGTTTGCAAATTTCAAGACAGAGCGTGACATATAATACTCTTCTGTCAACATTCCCAGCAAACACGAGGCGTTGGCCCAATGTTGGGCTGATGTTGAACCAGCGTCGTTGGTGCTGAATTGTTTTCTTCTATCTTTCGTTCATTCGGCGTAGAATTATCAACGCAATTTTCAGCTTCAAATGACCGACCGACCGACCGACCGACCGACCGACCGACCGACCGACCGACCGACCGACCGACCGACCGACCGACCGACCGACCGACCGACCGACCGACCGACCGACCGACCGACCGACCGACCGACCGACCGACCGACCGACCGACCGACCGACCGACCGACCGACCGACCGACCGACCGACCGACCGACCGACCGACCGACCGACCGACCGACCGACCGACCGACCGACCGACCGACCGACCGACCGACCGACAGAATGACTGACTGACTGACTGACTGACTGACTGACTGACTGACTGACTGACTGACTGACTGACTGACTGACTGACTGACTGACTGACTGGCCGGCTGACTGACTGACTGACTGACTGACTGACTGGCTGACTGACTGACTGACTGTTTGACTGACTGACTGACTGACTGACTGACTGACTGGCCGGCTGACTGACTGACTGACTGGCTGACTGACTGACTGTTTGACTGACTGACTGACTGACTGACTGACTGACTGACTGACTGACTGACTGACTGACTGACTGACTGACTGACTGACTGACTGACTGACTGACTGACTGACTGACTGACTGACTGACTGACTGACTGACTGACTGACTGACTGACTGACTGTTTGACTGACTGACTGACTGACTGACTGACTGACTGACTGACTGACTGACTGACTGACTGACTGACTGACTGACTGACTGACTGACTGACTGACTGACTGACTGACTGACTGACTGACTGACTGACTGACTGACTGACTGACTGACTGACTGACTGACTGACTGACTGAAGAACGAACCAATTAATAAATAAATAAATTAATTAATTGATTAATGGATAAATGTATGAATGTATGAAGAAAATGCTTTCTTGCAACTAGCTCAACAGAAGCTGACATTTTGTAAAGCTACCCAGCTACTAGAATTAAATTTCGTGAATATTTTTTATAACTAGCCAGCTACTAGTATTAAATTCCATGGCATTTTTTTTTTAATTTTAGACTGGTCAAAATGTCAAAAATTGTAAAAATGATATTGAAATAAACCTGCGCTGCACAAAGGGCACGAATGTACAGCATTTCAAATAATGCGTCCTTGAGATAGGTCACTTTAAAATTAAAACTATGCTTTCCAACTTCCTTTCAGCTACACCGCTGAATACAATTGATAAAGTTTATCAGAATTCGCTTGTGATTATTATCAGGAATGCTGGTTGTTTTTGTGGCACGTGAGTTTACACAGAGGGTGTCTACCATGACGGGGGAAATAAAGAATAAACAGATTGTTGGCAATGAAATAACAAAATATACACCATTTAAGCCCTCACGATGCAATAAAGCATTATTTTACATCCCTGAAAAAAGGCTTAATTTTCCTACAACCAAGGCTTTGAGAACAAAAATTCCCATGAAATTTGGTTATCAATACATGGCAGTTTTCTTAAATTTTTCACCCATTTCAAGTTATCTTCATTCACTGCAAGTCGATAATTGCGACAGCAATTCGCGGCTTGTAGTGGACGGAGATGACAATGGTAAATATAGGATTGAAAATGTTAAGCTCTTATTATTTCAATGTAATCTCATCCGGTGTTGTCGTTGTAGCTGCGTCACCGGAACAAAACAATGTTCTGTTGCTGGTTCAACGTTAACTTAACGCTGTTTTGGATGTTTGGCTCAGAGCCTAACATAATCATCATAATCATTACCTTTTTCAGACTCTGCCTGTGATGCAAATAATATCGTCCTTTGCAGTTGAAAGAGCGTATCTGTTACTTTGTAAAGTTGCAGATACGCTCTTTCAGATCCAAGTGAAGAATGTGATCTCAATTCCGCCCAGGAGTTAAAATGTCATGTAACATAAATATGATGGAATCATCTGACATTTTATCATGCTCATACTTGTATTGTAGTTATTTAAATACAGTTATATTGATTGATCCATAATATTATTCCTAATCCATATTTGTTATTTATTTATCTTCATAACAGTGTAGATAAATGTTCTCATGGAATGTAGAATGAATGCAAACTCTCAACTTTCACAAAAATATATTAATAAGCAGAGCAACTGTGATATATTAACATGATAATTACCAACATTTCCGATCTGATTACACCGGGGAAATATCCAATGAAAGCAGAAATGTAATTGTTCAATTGACCACATACCATTTGAAAAACACAATCATCCAATTAATATTATTACCTACTTTAAGTTGTGTCTCGCTGTCGACATCTACAACATGAAGTGAATGGGAACTACTCGGATTTTTTTTGAAATGCAGTCATGATGATTTACCATTGTCATCTTCATCCACTGCACAAGCTGCGAGTTGCTGTCGCAATTCTCGACTTGTAGTGGATGAAGATGAGTGAATGTTGTTCAAAAATTAAAGAAAATTGCCATGTATTTGTAAACCAGTTTCATTGAAATTTTCGTTCAAAAACTCTCTACCGCGATCCACAACTTCAAGTGAATGAACAATTACTTGGTTTTATGAAATATAAGACCCAACGAATGTCAGGGTTTCAAGTTTTAAGATATAGTTTACTTTCAACACCTGGGCAGATAAGGGCTAGTAAAAACACTGTAGTCGACGTCTCACAGCGAGCCCCTCTTTAAGAAGCTAAATGTGCTTAAAATTGATGTTATGTTTAAGCTTCAACTGTTAACGTTTTGTTTTGACCTGATAAATAACAATTTACCTGCATATTTCATTAACATGTCTTCACTTTTACAACCAGTAATCTACCAACATAACATCAGTCCAAAAAAAGAAACTACTTAGTTGCACGAGTAAAACATGTTTTTGCTCAAAAATGTATGCGTTTTTGTATTCCGGATATTTTAAATAATTCAAGCAGCATCATAACAGATAAAATAAAAACGCATAGTCGAAAAGGATTTTCAGTTTATCTTAAATTTTTTCTTGTAAATGAATACAACTCAATGTGTTTAATACCAAACTGTTATATATGTTCAAACATTGCTGTTTCGTAATACACGGTGCACTTTGGACGCTGGTCCTCTTTGGCCCTATTTTTGGTCAAGGTGAAGGTTATTATATAAAATCGTATTGTTATATTTTATATCCATGCAGTCCGCTAATTTAAACGTTCTTAATATGTTTAATTTGTGTCTCTGTTTTTGCGTTGATACATTGACTACACTCGCATTTGTCTGCTTCTCCCTCCGCATTAATGTTACTATTTTATTATTGGCCGTCTTTTTGTCTCTCTGTCTTCCCCGCGACGTATGCAGTTTTTCAGAAACAATATATTACTTTAGTGAAGGGTCGTCTGCATGGAAGCGGCTTGTCATAAATATTATCCTGTTTTTATATCACACTGTGTTGTCCCGCAAAGGCAAATGCCAGTAACTGCTTAGTTTATAAATTAACAGTTACTGTTGTTTAAATTCGCAATGATTATCTAAAACAACAGTAACTGCTTACTTTTCAAGTAACTCAAGTAAGCAGTTAGAGCTGTTTGCATTTGCATCGCACTGAATTGAGACCTACATACACTCACACATCGTAATATTACACTGTGTACAACACACAATGTGATATCATGGTATCAGCATCTTTGCTAACACATTGGTGAACCAACGGTGATATCTAGGTGACTGATATTTACACACTCATCCTCTTCAATCTCATCAATACTATGACAATTTTCCTTCAATCCAATAATTCTGATATGTATCCATAAAATACATTAAGACTATAAAATTATTGTGTACCTCATACTCACATTTAAGAATATGGTATGTGAAATAATATTATTACATTGTATTTATTACAGCACTCTGAAAAAATGTTACTTAAGGATCAAATCGGCATTAACCCTTTCAGAACTGAGGTGTTTTCTCTCAGTTTTACAAACGCCGTATAATGGGAGATTTCAACTGACATCTAGATAACGCAAATGGACAAACCAATAAATTCAATGAAATCCTCACATGTTTTGATCTCAAACAGCATGTTTATTTTCTAACTCACGCTCATGGTCATTATCATTGGCCAGATCTTTTGATCACCAAACGCACTTCTAATTTTATAAAATCAGTTTTTTCGGCAGCTGGCATTTCAGTCCATCTCGCGGACATACCAGAAATCGACGGTTGCAAGACGAAATGGAACAAGGGAAAAATATTGTTTCCAAAAAATAAACAAAATTGATTATGAATCGTTTCATTCAGATATTCTAAATTCGGATCTAGTAAAGAAAGCAAAGAGAGAACTCTCAGCACTCTGTTAACAACATGATTCTGTCCTTGGCTCTATTTTAGACAAATACGCTCCTGTAAGTACAAAGAGTCTACCCAGAAAACCACCAACTCCATGGATGACTAAAAAAATAATGAAGGCTAAAACCCTTCGCCACAATCTCGAACGAACATGGCGCAGATCTCGCACACATCTAGATCGTTTTCGTTACAAACATTAGTGCCACCCGTGTAACAGAATGATGACAAAGGCTAAATCGAAATATTTAGCTAATGTTATTTCAAAAAATTCGAACGATCCTCGTCGTGTATTGAATAAATAACATTCGGCATTGAATTCCACCGCCGGCTCTGCCAGAATTCACATCAGTATTATCACTTTGTGACCATTTCTCTAAATCTAACTATCTATCATAATTATTAGTAGCTGGAGCTATCCGTTCCAAATTTTCAGATAAAATACAGAATAATCTATCAGTGCAAAAAGCAGAAATTAGATCTGAAATCAACGTTTTTGAACGTGCGACGGAAGATAAAAATAAACTGCTTATTTTGAGCTTATCTTCAAAATAATGTGATGTGAACCCATTCCTACAAGCGCGCTGATAAATTGTCCTGATATATTAATAACTCCCATCACTGATATAATTTACATTTCAATGGAAACTAGTACATTTTCTCAAAATGTCAATGAAGCTCATGTAAGACCACTACTTAAAAAACATCCCTTCCTAAAAACGAGCTGAAAAATTAGAGGGCCTGTATCCAACTTGAGTTTCATTTCCAAAATATTAGAAAAGGTGGTTGCTAATCGACTGCAAGCTCATATAAAAAAAACTACCGGTATCTATCTAATCCATTACATTCAGCCTACAGGAAACATCATAGGCCCTACTACAGAATCGGCTCTACTGGAAGTACATAACAATATAAGTATTAGTATGGACTAGGGTGAAATTACAGCTCTGACCTTGCTTGACTTGTCGGCCGCTTTCGACATCATTGACTATGCTACATTAAAAAATAGACTTTCAGATTGATGGGGAATATCTATATGGGATTACATATCTTTTCGAACTAGAAGTAAGCAATTCATAGTACACACACAAAAACAAAGAAAAAAATGAAATTATTACATAATTTTATGCAATTGTTTTTGTCTTTGTTTTAAGATAGTCCAGAATAAATTATAAATTTTCTTCGATAATATACTTATCTGCTACCAAAATTGGAGGTGTGATCGTGGAGAAATTGTTTACATCAGTCTGACATCTATATCGCATGCTGTGTATAAACATAAGAAATAAGAGATCGTTCTACAAATGTTGTTTTATTGTTGGGCCAGCGTCTTGTTGCTGGGAATGATTTACTGGCGAGTAAGAAAATAAACATAGCAGACAAATGATGAGCAGTAATAATCACATCAATTACCGTTTTCACCCAACAAACAACACAATTCACAAGAGAAAAAAACATTTTATTCATTTTAAAATTTGCTAGATTGATATATTTGTTATTTAAATAGTACCTATCCATTTGTGGGTCGCGGTAGCGAGACACAACTCTAAGTTAATGGAGAATTAAATTATTTAACTAACGCTATTTAAATAGCGCTTTAATGGTTAAATATACAAAGTATAGCATTATTGTTCATATTTACATGTATGTTTGATATTTACAATACTGCCTGTGTAACGCTCAGCTACAATAGCCTTTGAAATCCTTCGTAAAGAGTAGGACATTGTCTGGTCCCGGTGAGTGAATATTGCGTCATGTATCTTTCTGCACAATCATCGCGATAGAATGAAGCCCGAAGCCGGGACTATGCCCTACTCTAATTTCAAATGCCTTCAAGTGTTCTTTATAGTGCACAGTAGCATAGGCAACACTGTACACTCCACGCCTTTGAACAATTTGGAGCACTGTATATGCACAACCACCTCCCGTGCTTCCACCTGTAACATTACACATCAGAGTGCAGAGAGTGACGCACTAGCGCTTCCTCCGCCTCGGGCGGCATTCCTCCAGTCATACAATCTTCCCCCAAACACGGCTTTGTCACAACCCGTGTTTCCGTTTTCCCGGCATCCCGCCGCCGCCGGTATCCGTTCCTGGAACCAGGGCAAGGATTATTCTGGGAGGGCGAGGCGGGGCCGGGGTGGCAGACTCCCCTTATCGGGCCGCCCCCGGGTCCCGCGCTCCCGGTGTACATGTAAACTCGGCCAGCGTGAACCTGTCCCTACGGCCCCCAGCAAACACGAGACATTCAAACAATGTTGGTTTAATGTTGGGCCACCATTAAACCAACATTGTTTGAATGCCTCGTGTTTGCTGGGGGGGGGGGGGGGTCGTCCCCGCTAGGTTTGATATCACACAGCTGGCATCAAGATTATATCATGAAGTACTAGAGATTATAAGTCAAGTCAAGAAGTTTATTGAATCACAAATATTACAAAGTTTGTGTAAGATAAAGCATTCTGATTAGACAAATAAAATACAGAAATATGACGACTTCGATAACACGACACAATAAATCCATTTATAGGCCTACTACATAGCGAATAGCCCTTGGCGGTGTGTTGCTATGATATAGTATGGTTTATATTTTATTGGCTGCTTACAGCGTTTCAGATCTTCCTTTTAAAAATATGCACTTAGGCCTAAGCGACATGATTTTGAACAGAATATTATCAATTTCGTTGGATTGCTACCCGCAGAGAGGCAGCACTAGTCACCCCAGAGCGTCAGAATATAGGTTTGAATCATTTGTATATATGACACCATACGCTATATGTCGCAGTATTTTACTAAAGTGATTCCTGCAATTTGAATAATTCTCCTTCTTCCTACAGTTCATCCTCTCGATGTACACAATTCGCATGAACCCTGATTATTTCTTGCATACCGCGAGGCTGATCTTCTTACAGACCCATATCACGCCTTGCATTCGCTCATATAAAACTGGGTTCGGGGCCAGACACGTCATGTCTCAGACAAAGGCACCAGAGGACGTCTGTGGCCTGTGATAGTATGATTGTCTCAGCTCTCTGAGTACCAAATCTCCGCCACATGATCCAGCAGACACAACAAGTTGAGATGGCCATCTCGACCAATCATAAGCCTACGATATATCGTAACTTGTACGAGAATACGGCCCATATATCCCAGAAGCTACATACCCACAGGCACGATACGTTAGCATAATTAGAGTTTATTATACTGAATCTCACCTTTCATCCACTTGCATTTTTTGCCAACCCAGCAAACACCAGACATTGACCCATGCTGTTTTTTGTGGCCCACCGTCTGAGACGATGACCCAACATTGAAACAACAACTAGAAGTCTTGATACGAAACATTTCACCGCTGATCACGTTTATACCCATGTACACAGCAAACATGGCACGTTGGCCCAACGCTGGTTTACTGTTGGCCGACCAGACCCTGACACAACAGTGAATCAACGCTGGGCCAACATCTCATGTTTGCTCGGTAGTCGTTTTTAATATGTTTTATTATCAGATTAAAATTGTATCACTGTTATTGGGACTGAAGGGAGTGTTTCAACATCAAGATTTGCAAATGTTTTGTCTCGAATTAAACAAAATATGAGTAATATTCACTCGCTTGAAGTTGTGGATGGTGGTAGCGAGACATACCTTCAAGTGGATGAAAGATGAAATTCAGTATTATATAATTATGCTAACGTATCGCGCCTGTGGGTATATAGCTTCTGGTATGGCTGTTATTACAAGTACGTTGACGATTATACAATGCCTTTTGCGGGTCTTTTTTTCATCTATTATTTAACACTTGTCCTGCTGAACTGTTTCAATTGTATTTTTCGTCATTTGAAGCTGGAATTGCTAACGAAATTTCCAGCTTCAAATGACGAAAAATATGACTATTTATGAAAAATAAACGTGTGTAAAAATTAACTTTTTCATTAACTGAGCATCGATCACAAACTATGTTATGAATTTCAGCGTCATTTTATTTCCTCTGAAACTTACTCGAAACCGGATATATACGGCTCCAGCAGCACAACGGTTGAAAACGAAACACTTCAACAGATGTAAGTTACTGATAAAATAGTTTGTGATAGATGCTCAGTTTCTCAAATAATTCTATTTTTGTGTTGTGTCTATTTTTTCTTATAAAGATATATTTTCCGGCATTTGAAGCTGGAATTGCTAAACGCAATTCCCAGCTTCAAATGCCGGAAAATATGAATGAATGAAAACTATTTAGCTGCACAAGAGTTAATAATTATTTGTTCACATTGACCGGGTAAACATCCAAGACATCAATTACTTATAGTATTGCATATGTGCTGTGACTTATCAACTCCTGCGAATGACATAAAGTGAACTTTTACTGCCAGACAGGACCTCATTTTCCAATCTAGAGATATAGCCTATTGTCATCTTTAAGTGGGTTAAAAATAAAATTATCTTAAGTAGCACTATACGGGTTAATTAAGAATGCCACTTGGATTTTTGTTTTTGTCAAATTTTTGCAATCAGGTTATTTAATTTAAAATACAGACATGCACCCAGCGTCGTGAAATGCGATCAGGGTGGCCTAAATACCACTTAAATAACACTAATGTTTTTCTTCTCATATGTCTGACCCTCCTTCCTCCGTCCATCTGGCAGCGCGATCGACGAGCGACAGCGGAAATTCCAAACCTTCAGTTACGCCATAGTCTAAAGCAGTACCTAGTACGTGCTGAAACCATCAAGCACGAACATAGTCGTTTTTATTTTATTCGATTAGATGACCAAATCAGTGTTAATGGGAATGAGATGCGTGATTAAACATCAAGATTTCCAAATGTAATTTTCACCACTTGAAAATGTGGGTGGGTTTATATTTATTTAAATGATTCAACACGCCGTACCCCGGGGTACCACGATACTTGAAGCACCACCTGGCGAATGTGACAGGGACTAGTATAATTTGCGTTGCAGCGGGTTCAATTTTGCTAATTTTTTACTCGTTTTCACTGTCCATGTGGTTTGAAAAATATTCAAAACGTTTATTGAAACCTGACCCCAATGAGGCCCACCACAAAATGCCGGTCCCATAAAAACACTATAAACTGCCTCAATTCCACCGACTTCACTATTTTAGACCCTATTAAACATAGTGTAAGATATCAGGATAATGCTCAAAGTGTCCTTGTTTAAAAACAGGCCCTCATTTGGTGAGCGTCTGTTGTTTACTGGGTCAACTGTTCACAGTGTGCACAGGTCACGTTCGGGTAATACCCACATTTCACCGGGAACTTTAGTGAAACCTGACCAGCTTATGACACACGTGATGTCATCAGTATATGTGTAGTTCACAGATACACGTGATGTCATCATTTTGTGTGTGGTTGACGGAGACACTACATGTACATTCCATCAATTCATGTGTAGTCCACTGGGAGACGTGGTATCATCATTTTGAATTTAACGATCTTGCTTATTCAGAGATTGCCATTTTAGACACAATTATGTTCAGAGAGAAGTATGTAGCAGTTAGATGCCAAAGCGAGGCATGAGGAAAGACATATATAAACTATTATTAATAATGATTTATTCGTACTTTGTGTACAATAAAACATACAACACAAAAAGTCAGGTCATATGATGCAATGTTTTCCACTTGTAAATAATGTCATTATTGTGTTATCATCATACACATATTATTAAAGAGAAAAACATAGAGCAAATGTGAATATAAGTGGATATTAATTGAGACATAAAAAAATCTATCTTAAATTTTACATCCTATTTAATTAGGTTGCTCATAGAACAGTAGTCACGTATATTAAACTGTGTGTGGGCATGATAGAGATTTCCTTGATCGGATCCGTGAACGTAGCACTAGACCAGACGATATGGTAACCCTTTAATATAAACGTATTTAATTTTAATTTCACCCACTTGAAGTTGTGTCTCGCTGACGCGATTCACAACTTCAAGTGGGTAAAAAATATTTAAATTATTGAAATCAGAGTCTAAGTATTTCAAATCTTGCTGATAATGGCGGAGGTAATGGCTGATACATTTCCCAGTGAACACACAGCATTTGTTTAACATTTATACAATGCTGGACCAACGTCGATAACGTTGGTCCAATATTGTATAAATGGTACACAAATGTTTTGTGTTTACTGCGTATCCATTCATATTCTGTTAGTTAACATCTTCAGCACATTAGAAGTACAAAATCATGAAAAAGTGACCATTGTCAGGGCTGTCGTTCAAAATTACAATAACCTGATAACTTGATACGTCAAATAGAAGGCGCGAATTGAAATTTGAAGTAATGTACAGACAACTTGTCCTACGTACCCTACTGTTATTGGATATTTATTGACAGCTGCTACTTATGTTCCTGTGGCGACCAGTTCCATCCAAGCAACTTAGAACAGTCCTGCCCTCTGTGCCCGCCTGTCCCTGATCGTTACCATGACAGCCACAGGGAAGTCGGGACAGGTGACCACCCAGGTGTGAACACGGTGGTTACGCGGTGTGATATCACAGCATAGCCGTGAGCCACCAGTTTTTGGGCCATGGATCAGCAAATTAAAACCTTAAGAATCAGCGTATTTCACCATGTGTAACTATTGTGATTAACGACAGGCGACGATTTTAAAACTGACTGAGGTTTGGGCTCTGGATGACTATAGTATGCATCATGGATAGATTATCTATTGTTTTAAAACCTACTTGTAATGCTTAACCCAGAAAACACGAAACACTGAACCAATTTTGTTTTAATATTGGCCCGGAATCCGACACGATCGGCCAACATGATGGGATACTTTTAATATTAGCACGTTTTTCTTACCATTGGTTATATGCCTACGACTAAGATCTAAATAAATTAAAAATAATCAATACATTCATTTAGAATCTCAAAGAGAATATTGCGTCAGTGGTTGTGACCTGAAATGGAAATATATCGTGAGGATTCAGACACAATCATATATAATTTATGGCTTTATTGCTGCATGCGTGTACATTTATTTTGGCAAATACATGTACTTGGGCGGTCAGTCAGTGAGCACTTTAACCCTTACGACGCGGAAATATTTCTGTATAAAGCTTCGGGACCAAAGCGTTTTTTCAATTTGAAATCATTATAAAAGTATTGCCTCTTTCCCGGTTCATTAGAATACCTATGCTATAGGTTTGCGGCCATTATAAATGTTTTATTCTTTCAGTGCGGGGATCGTCTTTATACGTCAGAATCTGACGTCTGTAGACGTCAGATTCTGGCGTATAAAGACGATCCCCGCGCTGAAACAGTACGGAGCGGTACTTTTGTAATTTAAATTTTCACTCACTTTAAGTTATGTCTCGCTAACGCGATTTATGTGTGCTAACACATTTATGTGGGTAAAATGTCCTTTATGTACCCTTCCGAACATTTGCCGAACATTTGCAAAACTGCTGATCAACGCACATTTTACTCCTACGGATGCTAGTGATTTTTTTTAAAACGGCCATAGTCGTGAGCCCACAAACACTAAACGTTGAGCCAATATTGTTGTAGAGTTGTCCGGCCGTCTGTGACGTCGGCTCAACATTTTGTCGATCTTTCGCGTTTGCTGGGGAGTGACTTTCAAAGTGGTCAAATGCCTTCTACATGTATGACTCTCATCAAATTCACGCACATTACCCAACAATACGAGTAAACATGATGTATCAACCCTTGTCCTGCTGAATTGCTTCAATTGTATTTTTCGTCATTTGAAGCTGGAATTGCTAACGCAATTTCCAGCTTCAAATGACGAAAAATATGAAAAATAGACATGTCTAAAATTAAATTATTGGATCAACAAAGCGTCTATTAAAAACAATTATATCAAAATAAAGTGAAATTTTTATTGATCTAAAACATCCTTAACCCCGTATATATCCGGGCATAGCAGGACAAGGGTTAATCGGAATGTGCCAATTTAACTTTTAAAAATTCATTGTCTTGTTAACAAAATGCATTGTAGTAAATATTTATATTCTCCATTATTTCTACAACAACACTGCCTATTCTTTTTTTCTAATTCTTCACACTATTACACCACTGGGCCGCTGTAAAGGGGAAATAGGTACGTCCGATCTTTTATTGAAATGTTGGGCTATGTACGCATGTGAGATGAAAACATTGTAGCTTCGATTACAAGATCTGTGGGCTCTAATTAAGGAGAATCAATTAGACTAATTACAATTTAAATGTCAATTGGCATAAAGTGGATCCATCAATGGCAAGATGGTCTACATAATCATAAGGTAGACCTACATGTTCCGTTCTGATAGTTTAATAGATATATAATATTATCATAAATGCACAATACAATTCGTCGCCTCGGAACTAAAGGATCCTATCTGCCACTCTAACGAGTGTCAGATAGGATCCTTTAGCTCCGAGGCGACGAATTGTATTTTGCATTTCTGAGAATAAGTATGATATATTACATAATATGTGTCACCAAATCATATACACGGTGCAATGTGTGTGGACGTACCCTATGTTCCCAGTAGGCCTACTAGCCAGTGGTTACAACACAATACCCGTCTTACTGAAATGGCACTGTCGAAATCTTAGATTCCAATCACCGCGAACCATTGCCAGCACCCATCAATCATTGTTGTTCACCATGTCGACTGTGTTTTCATCAAAGAATGGACAAGGATCAATTTGTGTGAAAAAAACTGTTCACTCCATCATCCATTGAATTTGTTGACGACATAGGGCAAGCTGTGGGCACGTGAAAGTGACTCAATTCCCAGTAAACACGATATATTGACCCAGTGTCGGGCTAACGTTGGGCCAGCGTCGCAGACGTGGCTCATCGTTAGCCCAACACTGGATCTATATATTGTGTTTGCTGGGTGCTGGTCAAGCAGAAGCATCTTTCACAATGTGGACTTCAGAGAGGCAAACAACGTAGCCCAAGCAGTGTTGAATAACAGGCAAACAGAATACTTTGACAATATGTTTCATAAAAAGCCATTATTTTCGCGTTTATAAAAACAAAACTTTTTTTATAATAAAAGGTGCAGGTTTATAGTTCGATATCAAGTCTGGAGACATATCATCCCGATTTTTTCACATTTTACCCCCTGGTCACTGGAGCTGTTCATGCGTGTGCCATTTCAACTCCACGGAGAGCATACAGTCCTGCAGCCGTTTCGGCGCTTTGAACTTATCGTACATATTGCCCTCTCTGTTCTACCAGGTACTTATTTTCAGCTGAGTTAAGTAAAGCATCTGAGGGTGAAGTGCCTTGCCCAAGGACACAGCATCTTAACAATGTCCCAAGATTAAGCGGCGAGAAACATTATATTTTTCTGAAAATCTTACACCAAGCAGGATTCGAAACCGCACGGCGGGCAGCGACATCGGCAAAGCGCTACGTCCCAACCATTGCGCCATGTCCCTGTTATATCCCATGATAATTAAAAGGTCGATATTTTAATAAGTGTAATACGTACTCTTGAATATAACACAAATGATATAATCATGTGTATTATTACATAAATGTAGTCCAATTTGAGATCAATAAATAAATAATATAAATGAATAAATTTATGCATTTAAATGTATTTTCAATCAATATAATTTAATAAATAATAATATCATTTATTAAAAACAAAAGCATCTGAATTACTTTTGTCCAATGATAAATGATAATTTCTACAGAGTCAAATTATTTATTCGGTATTATCAATTTCAAGTGGATAACAATTATTCAGATTTGACAAAATTCAGGTCAACGATTTTAAAATATTGTTGATTGATGTCACGTTTTATCCATCACATAATCAAAAGCTGGGATTTAGCGTGCTGATAGCGAAAAGAAAAACTGAATATAATCGGCACCGGCGGTAAAATGGTAATATTCATGATGCTATGCGATTGACGTCACTCCCCCACAAGGCTATTGCTGGTACGATAACTGCCACAAAGCTGTAAGAGCTGGTACGTAGAACTGCCACACGGCTGTACGTTCTGATACGCATATGTGCCACAAGGCTGTAAGTGCTGATACGTAGAACTGCCACAATGCTGTAAGTGCTATAATACGCACAACTGCCACAAGGTTGTAAGTCTTAATACGCAGAGCTACCACGAGGCTGTAGCTGCTTACTTGAAAAGTAAGGAGTTATTGTTTTTTCGCTTTGCATGCCAGTTCTCTATTAACCCTTGTCCTGATATGCCCGGATATATACGGGGTTAAGGATGTTTTAGATCAATAAAAATATCACTTGATTTTTATAAAATAGTTTTTAATAGACGCTTTGTTCATCCAATAATTTAATTTTAGACATGTCTATTTTTCATAAATAGTAATATTTTTCGTAATTTGAAGCTGGAAATTGCGTTAGCAATTCCAGCTTCAAATGACGAAAAATACAATTGAAGCAATTCAGTAGGACAAGGGTAAAGCTAAAAGGCAGCTACTGCCTTTTGGCTTTACAGAGAAAGACGGCGAATGTCCCTTCCCCTCGGTGTGTCATAATGCGCGCGTAAGAGCCTCAGACATGTTTTCCGTAGCTCAATACTCAATCAATGCTCAAGTCAAGGCCGGCGCGACAGGGTCAGAATTAGAGTTACGCCGTGTTGATTTGTCATTCAGTGCTGAATAAAATTGACGAATCATTATTTCAAAGGATAAACGAACATAACGCGTAAAACTCCCGTGAGCATTGCCCCCGTGTCATTGATTTATAGTCTTGAACAAGACCAGGGAGTGGAAGGGAGGGTAGTTACTCTACAACCTAATTACAACGCTGAATTATTTTGTATAAAACATTGAAACCAAAAGGTTTATTGTCAATTTGAAATCATTATAAGTGTCCTAGTTAGTTCTTTCTAATTTATTTGAATACCGATGTTATGACCAATCTAAATATTTGGCAGACCCAACAATTTAGACCTTAGTCGTCAGAATCTGAGTCTGTGGACGTCAGAATCTGACGTCCACAGACTCAGATTCTGATAACTAAAGTAAATCCCCGCGCTCTAAGAATTAAGTGTTAATACTATCAATGCATAGGATTTGACAGCATATTTACATACAAATGAGCAGGGTGCAAATGGCCTGCTAGTCAAATGGTTAGTGTCACTGATTTAAAAGCTATGCTACTAATTATAACTTTGTGTGTCTGGTCTACAAATAAGTCAATTTAAAAAAAGTGTACATTTTTGGCCCTACCAGTGCTCAACATTCTCACATACTGTACAAATTTTGCTCATCGCTCTCCACACAGACGCTTTGTGGTAACAAGTGGTCCTGGTTACACACTAGAAATATGTTTTTTTTAAACCGTAGATACCAACTGGATTTTTCAATGTGAAATTACCATAAATGTCTTATTTGGCTCTTTACTCTTCATTTAAATTCCTATGTTATGGGTCTATGGCAATTATAAATGTTTTAATACGTCTTTATACGTCAAAATCTGACATATACAGACGTCAGATTCTGACGTATAAAGACGGTCCCCTCACTGAACGGTCAAAATAAAAAAATACCCTCCAAACACAGTTATGTATGCGTCCCGGGTTCGAGCCCCTCTGATCCAGCGTGGGTCTTTCAGAGACATATCCATGTCAATCAATAAAACAATTATTTACTTACTTGCCACGCCCTGCGCACTTCTTCTCTCAAACTGAGGTTATTGTTATGTGTGTTATAATAACAAATAATTCTAATTACACACTAAATGTAATTGTACGCCGAATTGTAATTCCTTCGAATACAAAACAGCATATTTTGTAGCATCAATACTCAGTAGGTCACTTAACTGAATATCATAATGACACGTTGATTGTCATGATTGTCTGTGTTTCCTAAATATTTTATGTTGCCTATTATATATTTTCCTTCAGAATTTGTTTTTGTGTGTTGCACTGCCAAGACCCACAACGTAACAATGTATTCATTTATGTGATTTGAGACGTCGACAGAGACACTATGATGTTTAGAAGTTGGTCTAGATTGTATTTAACATGCAGTAAATGTGGCCAACTGTCTACTTCTATAAACCCATTACCTCTGTCTCAGAATTTATTCACATGTCAAATGGTCTAGCTCAAATATATATCAATACTTCGCAAAATTAGGGGAGTTGCCGCTTGGCTAGAGAAAATGGTGTATGCAAACTCTCATGAAAACTGATTGGAAATTCAATGAGAAATCAGCGAAATGCATTCACCCTGGCCAATGTGAATCTGGGTAGTCAAATGTACATTATGTGTGGTTGAGGCCTTAATGCTGATGAAATGGATTTGAAATACTTAATATCCTTAACCCTTACAGCGCGCGGATCGTCTTTATTCGTTATAATCTGAAGTCTAATGTCGATCTCCGCACTGTGGGAGTAAAAATATTTCTAATGGCCGTACACCCATAACATAGGTATTCAAATGAAGCTGAAAAAGTTGACTAAGACAGTTATGATGATTTCAAGTTGAAAAAAAACCTTTGGCCTCCAAGGTTTTTATAAACAAATTCAGCGCTTTAAGGGATAATTATTAAAGGGATAAAGGGTAATTAACGGCTTTAAAGAATAATTAACGGGGTTAAACATGTCTATAGCCGTTTCTGACCAAGTTTAGTATTCTACCTCCGATCAACGAAAGAGCTGCTCAGCATGACACATGATGAGATTGGCCAACTACCACCGTCAATCAGTGGTTATTTAAATTAGGTCGTAGAATACTCTACTGTATCCGCCTTTTTTAGAATTTATGTGTGCCATTGAAAAACTATAATTTCTTGGTGAAATTTGCATTAAGCTTGTTAGATTTTCATATATGCGTCGACTTAAATTATGTACATTTCAGTATTTTTACACACTTTAAGTAGTGGACCGCAACATCGAGACCCACCTTCAAGTTTGGGGGGGGGGAGGGTTAAATATATGACCTAAAAGGTTAATTGGTGTTTAACGGTTATTACAAGTAGAATAAAATATCTATAGTGACCGTGGACCCATAACAAGTTATTCAATCGAAGCGGAAAGAGCTAATGATAGTTTTAAATAAAAAATCATTTGGTCTCACTTGTTTATACAGAAATATTTCTGCACTTTAAACCTTATCCTGCTGATCACGACTATTGTCGTTTTTTATTTGTTTTCTTCATTTATCAAATCACTGATATTGGGTACAAAATTTCAAATTAAACAAGTATGAGTTTGAAGTTGTGGGTCGCGGTAGCAAGACACAACTTCAATTGGGTGGAAATATGAATAAATTACCTTAGAATGATAAGGGTTAGTAGCTCTGAAATGGTTACATTAGCTCTGAAATGGTTAGATTCATATTTGAGTCATAGAACACAAACATTCAAAAGTGGTGATTTGTTTACAACAAAACATAAACTTTTACTCGGTGTACCACAAGGATCGGTTCTAGGTCCACTGATGTCCTCACTATACGCATACGCTATCGCTAAAATAGCGAGGAAATATGGTCTGTGTGTCCACCTTTATGTCGATGACACACAACTTTATCTCTTATTCACGCTTTGTGAATGGGGAGATGCGCTGGAAACGGACTAGGAATGCGTTAAGGAGATCAGGGCGTGGATGATGGCAAATAAACTGCGGTTAAATGGGATAAAACCCAGATTGTTTTGGTGAGTGCCCCACGTGCTGATTCCGGGGTCTCTGATCTGGTTCATGTCCAAATTGATGGGCATCCTATACCATTCAGTACTTCTGTTAAAAATCTCGGCGTATTTTTTTATAAAGATCTCTAAATGGAAGTACATGTTAAGTCTCTGTGTCGTTCATGCATGTTTTATCTCAGAAACATTTCCAATATACGTCGTAACTTTCTCATAAAATTGCGGAACAACTTTTACATGCCTTTGCAAAATCTGGACTGGACTACTGCAACTCACTGTTTTCAGGACTACCATCTTCAACAATATGCAACCTCCAACGAGTTCAGAACAGAGCCGCCAGAATACTTACTCGCAGGAAAAAATATGACCACATCACTCTCATACTTCAACATCTCCTTCCGGTAAGGGAAAGGATTATTTTCAAAATCATGCTTCTCACATACCGTGGGGTAAATGGAATGGCGCCGACTTATATTGAACGTATGCTGATCCCATACAAACCACTTTATGGAATAGCCTGCCAGGACATATCCATAGGGCAGAGACACTTGTATCCTTTAAAACTGAACTTTTGTGGAAGCATTTTATGAGCAATAGCCAGCGCAGTGAATGGACCGATCAAATGCCAGCGCTATTGAAGTTTTATTATTATTATTATTATTATTATTATTATTATTATTATTATTATTATTATTATTATTATTATTATTATTATTATTATTATTATTATTATTATTATTATTATTATTATTATTATTATTATTATTATTATTATTATTATTTTTATTATTATTATTTTTATTTTTATTATTTTTTATTAGTATTATTATTATTATTATTATTATTATTATTATTATTATTATAATTATTATTATTATTATTATTATTATTATTATTATTATTATTATTATTATTATTATTATTATTATTATTATTATTATTATTATTATTATTATTATTATTATTATTATTATTATTATTATTATTATTATTATTATTATTATTATTATTATTATTATTATTATTATTATTGTTATTGTTATTATTATTATTATTATTATTATTATTATTATTATTATTATTATTATTATTATTATTATTATTATTATTATTATTATTATTATTATTATTATTATTATTATTATTATTATTATTATTATTATTATTATTATTATTATTATTATTATTATTATTATTATTATTATTATTATTATTATTATTATTATTATTATTATTATTATTATTATTATTATTAATAATAATCATACAAGGCATCACAGTAGTGATCATCGTGACAAAATGTTTTTGTAAATCAGTGAAGGATGTTGTTGCAGATTTACGATAAAGCAGGGAAAATAAGTATGTAGGTTTTTCTAATTAAATTTTCAAAAAGGAGCATTGTGGAGTGGGATCATACTCATTAATCACGAAAATAAGGGAGTACATCATCGCGGAAAAAACAATAGCATAAGCTTTTTAGATCACAATGCCACGTAGGTTTGCATTTGTACTACATTGAAGGGATGCTACTTTGGGACACCACTAATACTAAGCAAATGTTTTGTAGTCAATGCGGAGTTATAGTAGAAATAATATTCGTCATTCGAAGCTGGAATTGCCGACGCAATTCCCAGTTTCAAATGACAAAAACTACTTCAAATTATGAAATATAGACACTTAATAAATTGTATTATTTGTTCAGCTGATCATCAATCACCTTTTTTCTTTGGGATTTTCTAGATGAGAAGTATATATAGGGCTCCAGCAGGACAAGGGTTAACCCAATAACATGGCAATAGACGCTTTAAACCTGTTTCATTAGTCGAGCGTCAAATGAAAGATCAGGAGAGATAAAAAGTACAGCTGGAGAAGACAGTGTGGAAAATGCAACGTAACAACTAAGTAGGTACACAGGCAAACCAACGCAATTGCAACCATATTCGGACAAACGGTCGTATATAATAATAATAATAATAATAATAATAATAATAATAATAATAATAATAATAATAATAATAATAATAATAATAATAATAATAATAATAATAATAATAATAATAATAATAATAATAATAATAATAATAATAATAATAATAATAATAATAATAATAATAATAATAATAATAATAATAATAATAATAATAATAATAATATAATAAACTTTAATTATAGAGGGTAGACCATTTATTGCGTTGTACTAATTTGCAATGTCGCCATGTTACTTACTGCAGTTTGTCAGATTCGTCTTGGTCACCTACCGAATTCTACGTGGGCAGTCGATTTTACTTTTTAACCCCTGATCACTGAACTAGCTCATTCGTGGGACATTTCAACTCCCTGGGGAGCATACTGATACTTCTGCAATCTTGGGGCTGGTGATTTATAGATGACGATGTTATCTCTGCCTATACTCTTTCGCGCATGAATGAAGCACATGACAGTGGATGTCAAACCACACCCTGGGCGCAAATTTACAGCAATAATAGTCTATGTAATAGTGTAAACCTGGCCTTACAAAGATATCTCAACGCTGAAAGAGGAGAGACTTGATGTTTCTCTGAAACCATGTCTGCATCAAATGAGATTGAACCCTAGTCATGTGCCGGAACATCTCCAGTGACCTGACGGTAAACTACAAGGTGGGTTGATTTATAATATGATTGGCTAGATTTTAGGACTAGCAGCCAAATTTCCTCATAACGTAAAGACCAAAACATTTACATGGCATAAAGAAAATACAAGTATTAGTTTTATCTGAGACGGAACTATTCAAAATAAAGCTAATCCTTAGTAGACTAGGTTATTTTTCAAGAAAGTGTAGCCCTCCACACTCTACCATCTACCCTATAAAAAGTCTTATTCTTAGCAAACTTTCAGGTTTTTATTTTATGTATGGGAGTTTAGCCTGGGAGTGTGGCCATTTTGGATTTCGCTATTTTGAGACATTTTGAGGCATTTTCACGCTTGGCATACAGCAAATTCGGGTTCAGTATATCGAACTACCCCTAAAAAGACCGTATGCCATAAATTGACATAATTTGCCTCCAGCATTTTAACCAGGCATATTTCCACGAATTGTGCCTAGTCCATAGCTAATGCTGATAGTTCTCTACTTTGCTGTTGGAGTAGCAGTTCTGTTCAGTGTGAGTCTCTTAAGACGGCAATCTATAAATCACATTAGCAAGGGAGCCGTTGAGAGCCTCTTGATCATATGACATTTATTTCCTATTGCAAGATGGCAGCCGCTGGTTGACAAGGTGATGAACGCGTGAATTCCCCCATGATGTACTAAATACACCTTCTGTGAGATAATATGGACAAATTACATGTTCCCCGCTAAATTACCCCTCCTACGTCTACATTGAAAAGAATGCGCGCGTTTTGGGAATTCTGCAAATGATGAATTACCTCTACGTAAAGAAAACTCTCACTATAGTATGATTCGAAGGAGTTATGTGACTGTATTTGTGCTAAAATTGTGATGTTCAACAGTTGTGTATTCAGTCAAACATCACTCCAAATGTGTCGTTCGTACCTCAATGAAATAGCTTGAATTTAGTTTTCTCAAGTTTCCATGTCAGCTGTAACTCTGTGCGGGGGTGGCAGGTAAATTCATATTTATTCGTAAAACTTTTCACTGTCACTCCAAATAGTTTACACTTATCCTGTGCATGGGTGTGGGAAGGACTTATATCATATTATTGTTTTGGTACAGCCACAAAGTCAACAAAATCATCTCTTCAATTGTGGGGCTATTTCAATGGTGTAGATTATACCACCACACTATATGTATAACTAATAAAATGAATAAAATATACCATATAATTCAGTTCAGAAAATGTTTTTTCAAACAAGATACATTGAGCCAACGCTGGTTATAGGTTGACCCGCCATTATAGCATCATAGCCCAGCATTACTCCAGCATTGGGTCAAAATATCCCGTTGATCTCGATGCTCTGGTAATCACCCGTGGGTCCGTAAACCACAAGCTTATTTGTCTGGCATCCGCAGGCTTCGGCCGTTTCCTCCATCAAACGAGCGCGTCTGTAAAAAAGCAGGGGAGCAGAAACCGCGGCGGCGCGACCAGTTATGGAGCGATCCATCACCGGGTCTGGTGGCCTGGTCCCCTATCTGGTTCTGAGGCAGATACATGCGTGTCAAAACATGACGTATGGTCACCCTTAAAGTGCTGCAGTGTTTATTTATATTTTTCAGTCATTTGAAGCTGAAATTGCTGACGCAATTTCCAGCTTCAAAAGACTGAATACTGTTTCTGTTCATTAAAAATAGACACCTAACATAAAAAAATGAATAACAGATCATCTATCACAACCTATTGTTAGCAATTTCAGTGGTATTTTATTTGGATTGAAACTTTTTTGACAATGTATATATGCGATTCCAAGGGTTAATGTTTCGATTTTGTGGGAACTTCTGATAGAGCTATCCAGATGTTATTAACGCTGAACCCTAGAAGCGCTGTAATATTTCAACATAAACCATATAGTTTTATTCTTTCAGCACGGAGATCAACTTCAGACGTCAGAATCTGACGTCTACAGACGTCAGATTCTGACGTTTGAAGTCGATCCCCCCGCTGGAAAGGTTAATGTGCTTATCACTATTGTTGATTATATATATTGGTGTATTTTCATTGAGCATTACATTTGGTAGAATGGCATAATTGTTTAATTCAAATTGTCAATATGTAAGTAAATTTATAAGTTGTGGGGCGCGGGAACGAGACACAATTTTAAGAGATTAAAAGTTTATATTCCATAAGATAGAGCTTTAATGGTTGCCGTCTAGATCACTTGGATTTTTTATAGAGATATCCAAAGATTATAATCGCCAACTCGCCCCCTTCTCGTGTTCTACATTATGTATCCAAATCATTCTTTGCCCAAGGACTTGAGTCCCAAGCATGGTACGCTAGTAGAGGCTATCATATCACAGTCATTTCGTCAGGAGTAGAATACGTTGTCCTGGAGGCTTCATACACTGTGGCTAATATTTCATGCACTGGCGCTGATATGTCATACACTGGGGCTGACATTTCATACACTGGGGCTGACATCTCATACACTGGGGCTGATATCTCATACACTGGGGCTAATATTGCATACACTGGGGCTGATATTTCATACACTGGAGCTGACATCTCATACACTGGGGCTAATAATGCATACACTGGGGCTGATATTTCATACACTGGAGCTGATATCTGTTAGATTGGGGCTGATATATCATACACTGGGGCTGATATATCATACAATGGGGCTGATATTCCATACACTGGGGCTGCTATATCATACACTAGGGCTGATATCTCTTACACTGGGGCTGATAGGGTTGATATTTCATACACTGGGGCTGATATTTCAAACACTGGAGCTGACATCTCATACAACGGGGGTGATATATCATATAAAGTGGCTTATATTTCATATACTGGGGCTGATATCTCATACACTGGGGCGCATATCTCATTGGTTAGTCTTTTTGAAGATGACTCGAGGGTAAACTGTGTGAAACTGGACTAATTATCTTTAAGTACAAGATCTTTTATTTCAAAGTTACCTCCTTTTTAGCTATATATCTTTTTTAAAAAATAAAAAGGTATACCAAACACAGCACTACACACTACAAGCCTTTGAACAGTACCGCGATGCCCAAAATCAATTCAAGCCGGTATCAAAACAAGGTACCTGAAAGTTACAATCATATCATATCATATCAGTCAACGCGGAGGGTGGACAGACTAAACAATCGTGGAATGTACATATACGTATTTCCAGGCATGTTTTTTTAGCATATTCTGAAAATTGCATTTCCGACTTGTAATTTGTGCTTCATATCTTGTAGCTGAATATTGTCAAAACGCCTCTGCATGCATTAACAAATCTATTAATACTTTCTCTTCAAAATACACACAACCTAGAAACGAAAGGTCCCAGCATTAAATATAATATCATTTTTTTTCTTTTCCCCTCCCCATTTGACGCCGCATCCGCAACGCGTCCCGCGCGAACCACTTCATACGGGATCACTCATCTAGTAAATCGTGTTCCTGACATCTGCTTGCAAACAAAATGAACAATTGCTTCCATGAAGAACGGATGCTGATCGAAATATGAATGTGACTGCTTCGGTTATGCTTCTCATTTGTCATTAATGATGGAATACCAGGGAAGCTAATGCACACAGTGACCAGACGTTGTTTCAATGTGTTGCCAACGTGGCAACACATTGGAACAACGTTGGATCAAAGCATCCCAGACCGGACACAGAATGAGAAGCAGCGTAACAAGAAATAATGACATTGAACTTAATAGGGTGTACCTATATCGCTGATTAGTGACATTGAGCTAAATGTGATGTTTCATTTGCATAATTCCTTACTGATCGTTAGTGTCATCAAGAGATGTGAAGGTGATTGTCATTGCCCGGCCACCTCTCTAACATTCTCTGACACTGGACTAGATTAAACTAATGAGTATCATGTCCTTTGGCTTAATCTTTTTCACATTGACATTTAAGTCCATCCCTGAACGGAGATCTATTTTAATTCAGAGGACCGTTGACAAAAAAAGAGTAAAATAAGCGTGATTGCAATTTTGGGTGGATTTGATTGTTTTGCAGTCATTTTTTGTGTGACTTTTTTATCCTTAGTTCATAGCAGAATAGCATAATATTAATACATCGTAAACCCTTTAAGCATTAAAGCATCATTTTACACCCCTGAAAACAGACTTAATTTTCCTACAACTAAGGGTTTTAGAACGAAAATTTCCATGAAACTGGTTTACCAATACGTGGTAGTTTTCTTCTATTTTTAAACCACATCAAGTCATCTTCATCCACTACAAGTCGAGAATTGCGGCAGCAATTCGCGGCTTGTAGTGGATGAAGATGGTAAATTCAGGATTGAAAGGGTTAAATTAGAATACTACCCTGAGTATTTACTTGATTCTTGGTCCTGTTACAATTATATCGATGTTATGAATAGAGTAAATTGTATATTTGCTGTACCCTGATGACATCGCAAGGCTCTGACACAGAGACCTCCTATTTTAAATGTAATAGTTCAAAAAGATCACAAGTTTACGCCTGCTGAAAATGGCCAAGTATTCATAGGCCTTTGAAGTATTCGTTTCAATTTCATGGTATCCGAGTATTTCGCTAGGCGGCGCGAGTAACGTATATATCCAAAGTTTGCTATGTATATAAATGGCGGTCAGTGTTACCGGGCCTACGGCGAATTTAGGCGGCCCGGTCATGCTGGGTAAATTTTTTGTATGATAATGGTACGGGCAACTTCTGCCCTATTAGCAAACGTAGTTTTTTTTTCATTTTTCTATTATACTTTTGCAGAAGTCAAATACGTGTTTTATCCTAAACATATTATGTATATATGTATGTACCGGTATTTCCAAACTACTCTTAGTCTGTCCAAACGACCATCAAAAATAGGGGCCTATATCAGAATTGACAGCATTTCCAATAATGTAATTATACATGATTATTCATTGCTATTTGTTGAATGGATATTTTATATGGCACTGCTGTTATTTACACTGATGGTCATAGCTTGTGTGGTTTATATTTCCAGAGTGCGGCCTCTGTCACGTTGGCTGGAGCAATTGTGCGAAGACAAACAGCAGTAGCTGCTCACTTTACAAGTGAGCCGTTACTGTTGTTTGTCTTCGCAGTGCGGTATGGCGTTCTGTGCAGGAATCTCTGATTTGCCAATGAAATGATCGGAAGTCAACAGGTGTCCCTTTTGTAAATCACTCGCAATGACTTCCATTATGGATATCAGACACGGAGCAAAACGGCAAATGAATAACAATCCCCGGTAGTCCATCCCTCATCCAGTGTCCTCTGCAAAACCAAGAGGCAGTAAATGCTTACTTTTAACCCTTTAACCGCCAAATTATTCAATCTGAATTTTCACTCTCTTGAAGTTGTGTCTCGCTGACGCGATCCACAACTTCAAGTGAGTAAAAATTATTCAGATATGACAAATTGGAGGTCAACTGTTTTCAAATATTGCTGATTGATGTCCCTTTTTTTTAACATGTTCAAAAGGTGGTGCTTAATGTCCTAATAAAAAATGAAAACCCAAATATATGCGACACCGGCGGTTAAAGGGTTAAAGTCAGCAGTTACTGCCTCCTGGCTCTGCACGGTAGTATTGTCACAGACCGCCTGGATCCCGTGGCGGCAGGCCACGCGCGCCAGAGATGATGGGATGCTTAGGGCTGCCCGGTGAACAGGAAAATCTCACAACTGTGTTTTCATCATTTGTAGCTCACGTAATCAGATCTCAGGACACATTGGTAGCGCAACAAGACTAGACAAGTGCTCGCGACACTTCAGTAGCACGCGAAATCAAAACTAGCAACACTATAATAAAGTACTCACTCGGAAAATTGTTCTCGATTTTAAAACTCGTTTGTCGATATGATCAAACTTGATGCATAAAAAGACCTAATTATTTAATATCAATATTAAATATATTTATCACGGCGTTTTGCGAAAAAAATGTTTTTTTAGAAATGACAACAATAGAAAAACACGTCAGTAGATGTTCAAGCAGGACAAAAAAATCGTAGATAACAGATAACTCCATAGAATGGACAAGCGTGGACGCTGATCCGTGATCCGCTGATCAGAAAGGCAGCGATGCTAACCACTACCCTAGGGCCCCCGCCCAACATAGGTATTTAAATGAATCAGAAAGAGCTACCTAAGTCATTTATCTGTTTGTGATTATTTCAAATTGAAAAACCCTTTAATCTCCATTTTTATGCAAACTAAAAAACATGATGCATAAAAATACCAAATTATTTGAATATTAAATATATATTTATCATGTTTTTTTAACAAATATTTATTGTAGAAATGACAATACTAACAAAACACAACAGTAGATTTTCAAACCGGAAAAAAATCAATCGTAGATAACAGAGAACTCAGTAGAATGGGCAAACGTGGACGCTGATCCGGGAGAGATCAGTTTCTGTGAAGAGGTATGACATGTGATCCGGACCACAGAGTGGGGTGGATCTGTTATTGGCGTATAGGTGTCCCCCGCTAAATGTGTCCGCAAACAGGCGGACATCGGGGGCATCGGGGGTCTCAGCCCGGTGTTATTGGGGCCAGAAATTGCATGGGACCAGCAATTGGTTTGACCACGAGGCCATGGCCAACACCAGATCCCGGAGAGCTGTCCGGCCGCGCACAGTGACCGCCTATGTCACTGGATCCGTGTCCGAGATCAGCTGCGGGCCAGCAGCGGCCCGGCGTCTGGGACGCCGGGCCGCTGCTGTCCCACAGCTCACACAACCTGTTGGACGACCCTTCCGCGGCACTTTATGACTCCGGGTGATCCCTATTTGCCCAGGCTGTTATGGCAGGACCCAGTTACCAAGGGATCTACAACAGTATCCACATCTAACTTATAGGATCCACCACACCGCTCTGTCAGCTCCCTATATCACGTGACCGGCTCCTCTAACAGACAGGAAATATGATGACGTCACCACGGGGTCCCCCACTTCCGCTTCTTGTGCAGGCACGCTGGGAAACCCCTTGCAAACACAACCTGCAACCCACCAAAGAAAAGTAATGTTGTTTCGTGACATTTCTATAATGTGATCCTAACTATATCTAACGTGGATTATTTAGTGCCATTATTTTCTAACTCTTCATTGTTTTTTAAACTTGGGCATAAAGAAAATAGAATTTGACAATCGGTTGCGCAAACATCAAACATTGCAATCAGGTCTATGTAAAATATAGGCCTAAATTGACATATTTAATCTTAGCCGTATGCGTGATTACCCACATATAATGTACTTTGATATCGGTTTTTAAAGCTATCAAGTTCTCTCAGGCTATTGTCATACTAAGTTTTGTTGATGTTCCATTCGGTCATGCATAAGTGTTACTTAACTCTTACAGCGCGGGGATGGACTTTAGACGTCAGAATCTGACGTCTGTAGACGTCAGATTCTGACGACTAAAGTCGATCCTCGCACTGTGCATGTAAGAGTAAGCATATTTAAAATGGTCGTAGACCAATAACATAGATATTCAAATGAATCGGAAAGACTTAACTAAGACATTTATAATGAATTCAAATTGAAAAAAAATCTTTGATCTCCATGGCTTTTGTTTTGTTTTTTATTTTAAAATCAAGGTGAAGTTATTTCAGTTGAACAAACAAATAAAGTTTAGGTCTATGTGACAATGACCAGTTATTTGAATACTCGTTTTATCCCACTCATCATTAATTAATAGCAAACATTAAGACTGGAAATGTAAGCCCGCTCGGGGCTGAGTGAAGTTTCAATAGATGATATCACAGATAAAGTTCGTCTGTATTAACTTGAATAATTTTGGTTAAATATCGCGCAAGTTCTCCAACGGAGAATTAATCACACACAGTGGGTGACTCACCTCTGCTAAATACATTTTATGTAACGCATTATGATCTTTGTATATTATGCATACACGTAGGCCTACTTGATATTGATATGCTGACCTCTGCTATGTGACCTTTATAATGTCATACATCGATTGACATGTATCCTTGGCATCCCAGGTTATACTGATAAGGCATCAAGTGTAATCATTTATGTTAGTCACAGTATGTTATGAATTTTTGATGCAGAACAACTTAGACCAGGGCCATTTTTTAATATCATATGCTGTTGGGCTGAAAAATAGCATAATATTTAACACATTTACCCGCCGGTGCCGCATATATTCGGGTTTTCATTTTTATTACCACATTATGTACCACCTTTTAAACATGTTAAAGATAAAATGTGACATCAATCAGCAATATTTGAAAACAGTTGACCTCCATTTTGTCAAATCTGAATAATTTTCACTCACTTGATGTAGTGGATTGCGTCAGCGAGACACAACTTCAAGTGGGTGAAAAAATTCATATTGAATAATAAAGGTTAATAGCGTCGGGCATGCATTTTATCATACATCTCCGAGCTATTTTAATATATCACTTTGGTTCTGCGCCACTTATTCAAAAAAACATTTTTGTTTTGATGTGTTCTGACACATTACTGGCACATAGTACCATAATCTCTAAAAGACACATTTAGTCTATGGAATAAGTCAATGTAGTGTGCACTTTGTGAAGAAATCATGAAATTTGGCACAGATGACCTCTAATATACCCTTTTCGAATTCTGATATAGAACAGTGGAATTTGACCTCGTTTTGACCTTCTAATTTGCATATTTCCAAAATGGCCGCCATCTGATTGGGGTAAAGGTAGTGTAAATGTCAAAATCGAGATAGAGACCTACAAATAGGCTCAATTTGAAGGTAATACCAAGCTGATAACAAATTTCAAAAAAATATAATTGTTATAACTTAAATTTCTGTCCTTATTTGCATATTTTCAAAATGGCCGCCAATATCCAGGTGAAAACAGCAAAAATGTCAAAATCAAGATAGAGACTTGCAAATAGGCTCAAATTGAAGGTAATAATGAGCTGATTTGAAACTAAAAAAATAGTATTGTTATATATAAATTTAGCAGCCTAATTTGCATATTTTCAAAATGGATGCCGATCGCTGGGGAAGCAGTGAAAACACCATAATTGTCATCAAGAATATTAGATAAAAATATGGGTCTTGGTATGTAGGCCTGCTTAATCAGTTTGCATCTCTGTTTCTGTTACTATTAAAGCATACATATATTATAAAGACAAGTTGTATACATTATCTTATTGTTATACATCATTATCTTAACCTAATTTGCATATTGCCAAAATGGCCGCCAATCACAAGGTGAAAACATTAAAAATGTCAAAATCGAGATAGAGACTTACAAATAGACCCAAATTAAAGGTAATAATAAGCTGATTTCAAATTTCAAAACTATATTAATGTTTTACATAATTGTCTTAACATAATTTGAATTTTTCAAACATATAATGATTCACGATTCGGGTGTCTACCAAAGGGTTTTGGGGATGTCTGACATATAGTGGTGTGGTCAAAAAGTATTTTTGGACATTTCATTCTGGGTAAAATCCAAGATGGCCGCCAACAGATCATAAGCATATTCATGATTTGGTTGTCTACCATAGGGTTTTTCATGTATGCCCTAGATAGTAGTGTGTCAAGAAAGTACATTAGACATTGCATTGTGGGTCAAATTAAATATGGCCGCTATATGTGCAAGGTCAACCAATAAATTGATATCATATTTGACAGAATAAAACCAGAAAGTACTTTAGACAATGCTTTGTTGGTAAAATCCAAGATGGTCGCCTTTTCTACAAATTTAATATAATAATTGAATAACATTTTCGACAGACAGACAATTCCAAAGTATTTTAAAGACCAAAGATGACCACAAAGATTGCATCCAATACATGTAATTATGCCTACCGAAAAAGCTATTTTTAACTAAAAGTAATACCAAATTTTAAGACCATGTTAACGTGAGCCATCCATTTTTTGTAACAACAAAAACACAGGAAAATCTCTACTTTAACATGTATAGATACAGTACAAAAAATAATACCCCCATTGCCCTTTAATTCCTCCCCATCGCCATTCAACCCCTTTTTGTCACCCTTTAGTGCATCATCGACGCCTTTTAACACCTCTTTGCTGCAATTTAATGCCGCTTCGTCGTTCTGTAACGTTTCTCCATCGCCCTTTAATGCTTTTGTATTGTCCATTAATGCCTCTACATCACCTATTAACGCCTTAAGATTGACCTTTAGCGCCTCTTCATTGCCCTTGAACGGCTCTACGCCGCTCTTCAGTCCCTCTTCATCGCCCTTTAACACCTGTTTGTCACCCTTTAACGCATTTCCATTGTTCCTTAATGCTCTCTTTAAAGCCTCACGGTCACCATTTAACGCCACCCCATTGCTCTTCAATGCCTCCCTGTCGCTTTTTAACACAGCATCCATCACACTTTATGGACTCTTCGTCACTATTTACCGTACTTCAACACATCCCCATCGCCCTTTGATGGCTTCACATGGCCATTTAATGCCTCATGGTAGGCCTTTAAAGCTTCCTCAGCACCCTGTTATGCCTGCCTATCACCCTTTAGTGCATCCCCGTCACTTTTTAAAATAACCGGTCTCAAATTAACACCTTCCCGTTGCACTTTAGCATCGCTCCATCACGTTTTAATGCATCTTCGTCGCAATTTGAAGTCTTTCTGTCGCCCTTTGATACCTCTCCGCCACCCTTCTAAACATCTTAGTCGCCCTTTAATGTCTCCCCATTGTTCATTAACTCCTCTCCATCAACATTTAACGCGTATCCGTCGCCCCTTAACCCCTCTCCATCGACCTTTGATGCATTACCATTTAACTCCTGTTCGTCACCCTTTGACTCATAGCAGTCTAAGTCCGAGCAGAGCTCGGACCTAACATTTATGACGCTGCAGAGCGTAGCTCGGACCTGGCGAAAATGTTTAGGCATTTACCAGGCAACCATTCTCCACACATAGATGTCGCTCAGGTCAACCCCGCTCTCTCTCTGTAACCACACGCCATGTTTGGACAGAAACTGCTCATTTTGAGCAGTTTTGTTGATATAACAACTGTAGGCTTATAAACACGCTTGAGTGTCCTGAATATATATGGCAAATATAAAACACCACTACTCCGCCACATATAAGTTTCTATTCACATAGAAATAGAAAACGTTCAATAGAAAACTTTTTCTGCCTGCGCGCTGCTGTGAGAAGGTCCATGTTTACGTTTTTCTGACAGAATTTACAATCGGCTTCAAAACAATATAAATTACTGAATGACATGCGAATTGTGCTGGTTCAATTTATCCACTACTAAACAGAATGAATAGCCCTTACCTGTAGCAAACTCTAAGATCAAATGAAATATTGAAAAAAGGATGAGTAATGAGTCGAAGTGAACACCAAAATAGTTCCGCGGTTATAGGAATGGTTATAAAATCACGTGGTAACGCTCACTAACGGCTGATAAATCTGGTAAATCGCCATGCGTGCATAGGCGAAATGAGCTTGTGGTATCAGAGATATAATCTCTGAGGTCAGAATGCCAGGCGACTTCACTTGCCTAACTTTAAACATGGCATGGGGAACCTAAGGCACATGAGGGTGATTTATCCTCGTCACAACCCTTTCTGAACAAAAAAATAGAACACAATGCTCGGATGAATCTGATGCTCGGGTATTTCTCAGGCTGAGGTTGGAAACTGAACTTAGTTCACCGGAAACTATCAAATCTTGTATACTCCTAAGGGCATTTTGAAAGGTTACTAAAAACCACGGTAATAACTTATTTATCCTATTAATGTGTGTGCATAGACCTATTGAATGCTTCTACGAGCTGTTTTTGATGTATTTTGATATATTCTGTGTGAAGTGACATAATTTTGTACTCTTGAATTTTGCGGTTTTCAAAAATACCATTTTTTAAACAAAATCTAATTAGCATATTCAAAACCGCTCCCGGCTACCATAGCAACATAACATTGACCAATGAAATATGGTGTATTCTGGTTATATGTTGTGTGTGTGTTCCTGGGATGTATGGGACAAGCATATGTCATAACTGCATGACAAGACTGCTATGAATTAACAATTTCCCATTGCTCTTTAACTCCTCTCCATCGCCCTTTATTACCTCTTCGTCACCTTTTTCACACCCCTGTTGGACTTAACCGTTTTTCCATCGCCTTTTAACGTCTCCCTGTAGCCCTTTCTGCATCTTCGGCACCTTTTGACACAATTCAAGGGTTTTCAATCGCACTTTAATGCCTCTCTGTCGCCCTAAAAGCCTCTTCATCACCCCTCAGCGCCTGATGATTGCCCCTTACCACCTCTCTGTCGCCTTTTAATGCCTCCCCTTAGACCTTTAACGGCTTTCCGTCACCCTTCAACGCTGCTCCGTCGCCCATTAGTGCCTCTTCGTCGCCCTTTGATGCATGTTTAATGCCTCTTTGTCACTTTTTAACGCATCTTCGTTGCCTTTTTATGCCTTTTTGTTTCAATGTAGGGATTTTCAGTTGATCTTTAACGCATTTATATCGCCCTTTAACTCGTTTTTATTACCCTTTAGCGCGTCCACATTGCCCTTTAGCACCTCTCTGTCGCCTTTTATTGCCTCTTCCTAACCTTTAATGCCTTCCCTGTCGCAATTTAATGCCATAGATTACCTTCATAATAATGTACATCTGTAATATGGCCCAAAAAAAAACATTTTTTTAAACAAGGAGTTATATATCCCAAAAAGCTGTGTTTAAATTTTAAATTTTTTACAACAAACTATGTTTATTGTTATGTGTTATTTTATTATATGTTTTGGCAATATAATCAGATAATGTGTAATATTATAGACATTCTGAGTATGAATATGACATGAGATACCAACGGGGTAATGACAGCCCTTGGACTATGGGTTTGGGCAATGTGACCTAAGCAGTTACCTTTCAAAGAATATAATGACTATGTTTATATTCTACCAAAATGAAATACATTTATTGTTTGACCTTGGACAAATGGTGGCAATTTGGAACTTTTCCCACAATGCAATGTCTAATGTAGTACTTTCTGGGCACACCTCTATGTCATACGTGCCCGAACACCCTATGAATCTTTTTCTACTCTGTCTAAAATTATATCATTAAATTGTTTGCTCTTGCACAAATGAGGGTCATCTTACATTTTCCCGCCATTTGAGAAACATTAAATGGCCAGCACATTTGTTTCTGAAAACCCATTATTCGAAGAATATTATGTACCACATCTTATGTTTCTATCACAAATTAACATATGGTTTTTGTTATTAAGCATGTACGTTTACGCCGTGTGGATTAAAAACTATGGTGGCCATCTTGGATTTATGCAAGTTACAAAGTTTCCTCAAGGATTTCACTCTGGCAACCAAGCTAAATTTGTTCTACAGATACACGTGATTACGAAACCATAAGAAAATACACTTCTGACAAAATAATGGTGTGACACAGAATGCATATGGGTGGCAACTGGACTATAAATAAAGCCGAGTTTAATCATATACCGTATAGAATATTTGCATCTGCCTTTAGATTCAGCTCCCATAAAGGCTGCAGTTGTATTTTCTGGTATCACTTCCTTGTTGTCTAGACGATACATATTTATTTTGTGTCATCCATAAATAGATATTCTGTGTGGTGATATACGTCAAGCAGGTTTTCAACATTAAATTTATTTGGCAAACATTTGCTATGTACAGATGATGATTGTTCATGGTGATTAAGTTTATTAGCATATTGTGAAGGGCGTTCCTGACGTGATATCTCAAACTCTTTTATCTATCTACATATCGCAGTACATGTAACACACGATTCCCTGGTAATAATTAAATTCCCTCATACTTTTAGTCATATATTTTATTCTAAGATTAGACTAATAGCGTTAGGCCAACCTGAATACATTGCAAATTTACCCTATGCTAACGTTAAATCATATAGGTCTACTATAGGCCATAGACTAGCCCCCAATTGTATAGGCCTAGTACTAATACTAGTAGGCCTAGTCTATTGTCGACTAGGTCTAAGACTTACCAGAACACTTCTCTTAATAATATATATTTGTAGGCCTTAAAAGTAACAGGAACAGAGATGCAAACTGATTAAACAGGCCTACATACCATGACCCATATTTTTATCTAATTTCTGGATGTCAATTTTGGCGTTTTCACAGCTTCCTCAGCGATTAGCAGCCATTTTGGAAATATGCAAATTAGGCTGATAAATTTATATATAACAATACTATTTTTTAAAATTTAAAATCAGCTCATTATTACCTTCAATTTGAGCCTATTTGCAAGTCTCTATCTCAATTTTGACATTTTTGCTGTTTTCATCTGAATATTGGCGGCCATTTTGGAAAGATGCAAATTAGGATAGGAAAATGAGATATAACAATAACATTTTTTTGAAATTCGTAATAAGCTTGGTATTACCTTCAATTTGAGCCTATTTGCAGGTCGCTATCTCGATTTTGACATTTTCACTCTCACCACACTTATCAGTTGGCGGTCATCTTGGAAATATGCAAATTAGAAGGTCAAAACAAGGTCAAAAGTGACTGCCCTATATCAGAAATCAAAAAGGGTATTTAAGAGGTCATCTGTGCCAAACTTCATGATTTCTTCACAAAGTGCACACGGGGTTCCATATTTGAGACTTATTCCATAGACTAATTATATTATAGTAGTATACGACACTATTGGTGCCAGATGCCGTTATTATCATAATGAAGGCATTGTATCAGAATGTATTATGCGCCACGGAAAAATTGAAGCATGCACAACCAATGCTGAATTTCAATCTATAAAATGTCTCTAAAACTATACACATGATACAAGATGCCTCCCCATAATGTATGGCATATAAGCCTTAATGTGAGCATGTGTTGCTTACTGTGTAAGAAACAAAATGAGTCTTCCCAGCTCACTCCTGAAGACTCAGTGTTGTATGGAGCATATGTGAGTGAGAGGTAGCGTGCTTGACATCAGGCGGCCTGTGCTCGAGTTTCGAATATTGTGTCTGACGGACAGCATCATCTGATTCATCTCATCATTCTTAGGAGGTTTTGCTTGCCCAGTTTCGCCTGTATGTGCATAAAAGTGGCCTATGGATCTATTCATTCATTCATTCATTCATTCATTCATTCATTCATTCATTCATTCATTCATTCATTCATTCATTCATTCATTCATTCATTCATTCATTCATTCATGCAATTGTTGGTTGCTGCGAAATAAGTGTAGGGCATCACATACACCGCATTCTAGCAAATATGGGATGTGGAGACAATGCTGTTTTGATATAGGGACAGCGATGAAGATGGTGCACTAAGCAAAATTTGATCTATATGAGTTCTGAAACAGGTACGACAACCGCCCAGCAAACACAAGGCGTTGCATCAACGCTATGGCTTAATGTTGGTCTACAGACTACGACATCGGACAAACATTAATCCAGCATTGGTTTAACGTATCGTGTTTTCTGGCGATAACCGCTGGGATAATTACCCAAACCAATAAATATTAATAACTATTACAACTGCATCCCGACAGCAGTAAAGCAGTTTGTCGCTTTTTTCCATGTGAAAGCAGCTGACACAATAGTCGAGGAGGTAACAACTTGATTTCTCTCATTTCCCGTTCAAGGCTACAGATTATGTTTTGCTATAACGCATCATTAAACGATAGAAGGGATATGAGCTATGATTCTGTTTTATATCTTCAGATGAAACAACGGTTCTCGTTTTCTCCTAGGAAGGCCCACTTCATAGCAGCACCATTTAACCTTTACAGCGCCAAAAAAATTTGTGTAAACCATGAAACCGAAAGGGGTTTTTCAATGTGAAATCATCATAAACATGATAAATGTCTTAGTTAGCTCTCTCCGCTTCATTTGAATAACTACGTTATTGGTCTACGGCCATTATAAATATTTAAATTCTTTAAGTGCAGTGATCATCTTTATACGTCAGAATCTGACGTCTACAGACGTCAGATTCTGACGTATTAAGACGATCCCCGCGCTGTCCGGAATTCGTTATAATTATGTGCTTTATAAGTCGCTATAAGGGACTGCGATATGCTATACATACAAGAAATAACGCGCTTGGAGACTGCAATAATAAAACACATCATTACATTTTTTCGTTGTCCAAACACGGCATTCTAAACCGAGGATGCAGAGTTAGAGATGCCCAATTACATAACAATGTTATTATCATGGTAGGCTTCTGGCTAATTAATGCGTGTAGATGGACACAACCTGTACTATGAGCTCTTGATCATGCTATAGCCTCATGTTTGCCGGGCTGTGCTGCTCGTGATTGGCGTTGGGTGGAATAATCTACAATTTTTTTTTTAATGTACTCTTAATTAAAGCCAAATTACCTCACAAAAACATCTCACATGAAGTTCTAACATAGCGTGTGTTCCAGAAATAATGCTACTGCTGCTTGGGATGTATATAGGCGTATAGGGTGACCGGAAGTGGCGATTTTCTCAGGGTGAGTGTATAATGAAGGATGAGCCCTGAAAACTCTTATTCTATTATAGCATAAATGCTCATATTGTTAAACTGAAATAAAATTAGTTTGAATTTGTAATATTCAAGTTACAAGATTTGTCACTGTCACATATTGAGGCATATATCACTTTCAAAATATAGTTACACAAACGACGATAAAAAACTGAAACACTATGCCATCGAATCGAGATCTAGGAGTTTACCCTTACAGCGCGGGGACCGACTTTATACGTCAGAATCTGACGTCTGTATGATGTCAGATTCTGACGTATAAAGTCGGTCTCCAGAAGAATATATAGTGGTCGTAGAACCATTACACAGATATTCAAATGAGGCGGAAAAAGCTAACTGAAATATTTAAGTTGGACATGCAGATTTCAAATTGAAATAAACCATTTGGTCTCGATGGTTTCTACAACAATTTTTCGGCGCTTTAAGGGTAAAGGAGCGACGTTAACCCGTGTCCCACTAAGCACGACTCTAGTCACTTTAATCAGTCTCAATACTGATGAAATCATTGGTATTGCGGTCAAAATGCCAGTTTAAACACAACAATTTGCAAATATTTGGTCTTGAATAAAAAAGAAAGACTATTTAACTCATTTGAATTTGTGGGTCGCGGTAGCGAGACACAACTTCGAGTGGGTTAAATTTTAATTAGGGCCTACAGATAACTTAGATTTCACAAAGGAGCATCTGTGCGAGTAGATTGTCCTATGTGGACTAGGCATTGCGTCTGTTTCAGAATAGAGACCTACGTTGTGGGATTTAAGCTCATCAGTCTCCTTTTAGATTAACTGAAAATGAGTATGATAGTGCAATAATATTGTACATTCCATTAACCATTGTGGCGTCAGGGTGTTTCAAGCCAAATGAAAGGCCAAGGTAATGGAATAGTTTGAGGGAGCTATATTCAGTGAATCATATGTAACTAAATCGTTGAGGTGTCTATTTTTAAAAGTTCACAGATAAATGTTGTCCTTAAAAGCTAGAATTTGCGTTAGCGAGTCCAGCATTAAATTAATGAGAAATAGAAACAAACAATTCGAAACCACAGGGGTTAATACCACACATAGTCGACCCCCCCCTCCAGAAAAAAAGGCTACGACTATCAATTTTATGCTCACTACATTCTGCCTGGAATGTTTGGTTTGGACTTATGCAATCTGCAATAACAAAATCATAGAACCACTGTTCATCATCAGGGTTTGCTTATTGTATCTACTGTCACTTCACTCACGGCTCTCCTTGGTGGTTAGTAACCCAACAAACACGATACGTTAAACCAATGCTATTGGCTCGCCGTCTCCAGCGTCGGCCCAACATTAAATTATTATTGGCTTAACGTATCGCATCGTGTCTGCTGGGAACTGCATTATTGTATCAGTACCACTTCTAGATTAGTTTTTAAAACCTGTAATACGTAATTTCCACCCACTTGAATTTGTGGATCGCTGCAGCGATCCACATTGCATGTGGTTGAACATTTAATCCGCAAATACATCTGCTGCGGCACTAATAATAATTCTATCTGTGTTTTCAGAGACAGAAAAGGCAATACGAGGAATGCAGGAATAAGAAAAGCTAATCACCCCGCATCACACAGTGAGTCAGCCATCTCTTCATCTCCTTGGATATGAAAGGGTGTATCTGCCACTTTACAAAGTGGCAGATACACCCTTTCATATCCAAGGTGACTAGTCGTGTGATGTTGTCATGATGTACGTTACCCGGTGCACTGCCAGAGATGCAAACTGCACGTCCTTACATCAGGGATTTATGTATGCATCTCCAGATGCCATGGATTATTAAAATATCGTTTATGAGATTATGGTTCTATCGTAATCAGCGGGCTCTTATAACCAAACAGAACGACAGTGTTTGGCTTAAGGGTTCTTGTCAAGTTAAAAAAAGAAATCAGAGAAAATCTCGGATTGGTCAGACCCTTTTTAGGGGGAAACATGTACAACAACAGAAAACAACACAAAAAAACAACAACAAAAAAACATTTTCAAGAAAAAAAGGGTCCGAGTTGGGGCTTGACCCACCCACCCACTTCTGAGTTTTTCTCGGATTTTTTTTTGTTTAACTTGACAAAACCCCCAACCTTAAAGTCCCATATTTAATAAAAATGTGATATACTGTGTATGTAGGTGCCCCATATAAATTATGTGACATGAGAGGTGCTCTATATTTTCTGATATTCACGGGTGCTCTGACACAAACAACATTGACTGTCTACTTTCAAGTTAGCAGTTACTGCTGTTTACCTATATACGGCAGTGCTGGGCCTAAACCTCAAAGTCCTTGAACGAATAAAAATGTGATATATTGTGTATTTAGGTGTTCTGGGCGACACGGCCTTGACCATGTGCCATATATCTGATATTCACGGGCGTTCGCCCTGACCTGTTGCTGTGGCTAACCCAGCGACAGATTAGAGAGAATTTCGCGGTGTGGTGCACAAACTACACTCTGTTTTGTTCGCGGCTCGCCGCCGCGCATCAGGGCCGTATTTTACTGGCGCGCGCCCTGCAAACAAGCGACGTTGAAGCAATGCTGAGTTAACGTTGAGCCAGCGTCTGCGACGCTGGCTCAACGTTAACTCAGCTTTGCTGCAACGTCGCGTGTTTCACCGGAGTAATATCAATCCGTTATATCCCCAGGAGACAACACCACCGAATGATTATTGTAGAGGTTCTGTCAAGCAGAGCACAATAATGGGACGGGTCTTATTAGCTTCGGGATCCGCTATCCATGGACGCAGTGGGGGGGATTAAACAGCGGTATCCGGCAGTGATTAAGCTCATCCCGGAATATCCGCCATGTTCACCCGATGGTGTTTAATCGCCAGACCGGCGTCGTACGCAGTGGGCCAGCAATGCAGCGCCATCGGTTCAACATTCAGTCATTGCTTGATTGGACAAATTGAAAAAAGTGTATCAATATTGCTTATTAATGTTGTCTGTGCAGATAAAAAATATTATTAGATGCAGAAATTTATTGGGAAATCGTCACATGGTAGCGTATATTGGCCTAGGTGTGGGGATTGTACTCTATTGTACTCTATTTATTATAGAGTAAAATCACAAGAACTGCTTATTTGAAAAGCTGCCCAGCTAACACGAAAAATTTACCTAATGTGGATGTAATGTTGGTCCACCGTCTACGACGCTGGTCTAGCATTACATCGACATTGTGTAAACGTTTCGTGTTTGCTGGGTGATAATCATTGCACATGCAGCACAATAAGAAAAAGCTCTGATTGATAAGTCCGTCAGGAAATCATCAAACTAATCTCTGTTCACTATTTCATATTGTGCGGAATTAAAATGTGTTATATTGTCGTAAGCGCTGTGCTATAATTGTTGTATAGGTGTTGTTATTGTATTAGGTTATGATATCCGTATTGTTACAACTGCACTGTGATACCAGCAATGTTGTAAATGAGTCGTGGTATTGCTAAAGCTGTATTGTGATTGCAGTATTGCCATAACTGCGTTGTTATATCACTATTCTTTTCACTGCATTGTGAAATCAGTCTTTTATGGCTGCATGTTCTTTGCTACAACCGTTGTTAAAACTGCGATGTGAAATGGATATTTATATAACTGACTGGTATATATCACAATACAAGCTACTGTGTCGAATTGTTGAGTGAAGCCCATTCTGTCATGTGTAATGTGTAATGGTAACTGCTTACTTTACAAGTAAGCAGTTACTGCAGTTTACCATAGCAGATCAGTGTTGTGCAGTTTACCATAGCAGATCAGTGTTGTGCAGTTTACCATAGCAGATCAGTGTTGTTGCGTGCAATGTCAAACAACAATAACTGCTTACTTTACAAGTAGGTGGTTACAGCTATTTGTCATTGCAAATCAGTAATCTTACAGGGAGAAGCAAAGAGCATGAAGTACTTACTTTAAAAGTAAGCAGTTACTTTACAAGTAAGCAGTTACTGCTGCTTGACATTGAACGGCATTCATTGCCCTGTGAATCCATGTGTACCAATCCGCGGGGGCAGGACGGGATCTAGGTGCGGATCCCGGCGCTATGTAGGCACGGGATTACGAGGAATCCCCGTAGATTCAGCCCGCCGCTGATCCAGATTATTTGTTCCCCCACAATCCGTGCTCTGTTATTTGCCGGCGATCCGTCCACCCCCGTCATCCGTCCGGCCGTCCGTCCGTCCGCCATTTCCATATCTGCCCGTGATATCCGTCCCTCTAATAGACCTGTAATTGCCGCGGCTGACACTTCATGGATTCGAGCCCCCCACCCCCGTGCCCCCGCCTCTAAATTATCCCGCCTCTTATACATACATATGGAACCACTCTGCATATATATAGCCGGACCAGTTAGAAATCCATTTAGATGATGGCAATCCAGATTTGCCGGCTGTCACAGCCGCAGGACGCCTCCCGGCTGTCCATCTCCGCATTGATGTTTTCTATCGCTGTGGTTTCGTGGGACTCGATCGCCAGCAACACAATACATCAACCCAATGTCTGTTCAATGTTGGGTCAGCGTCGTAGACGGTGTCCCAACATTGATGCGATATTGGGTAAATGTGTTGTGTTTGCTCAGTCAACTATTAATAGACGTGCAAATACAAACAGCTGTAACTACATACTTTTCAAGTGAGCAGTTACCACTCTTTGCCTCTGCAGCACTTCTGCAATACCCGAGTTACGCGAGTTAATGTTAACGTTACATGTTGGATTGATTGATTGCCTCTGCAGCACTTCTGCAATACCCGAGTTACGCGAGTTAATGTTAACGTTACATGTTGGATTGATTGATGTTAGCCCGTCGTCTGCGACGCCGAGCCAGCATTAAATCAACATTTCGCCGGCGCCTCATGCTTGCTGTGCCTATAACCGTTTTTTTCACGTAAGATGTTCGCATTTTAATGCAGAAATATTTGTGACACATTGTCTCAAATCATGCAAAGGCAAACAGTGGTAACTGCTTTACCTAAAGGTAAACAGTTACTGCTGGTCACATTGGTAATCTCAATCCACACGAACGAAAAGAGCAGTATAACTGCATGCTTACTTTTCCAAGTGAGCAGTTGCTGTTGTTCGCATTAGTACTGCTGAGATCAGTTGTCTCAATCTAGCTATACTCCCTTGAGAATAGTTATTGCAGTTTGCTTTGTACCGCAGTGCAAGGAGGTTAACCTTCTTGGGCAGTGTAAGAGTCCCACAGAGGCAAAAAAGTGACAGCTTACTTTACAAGTAAACAATTACTGCTGTATGCCTTTGCAGGGCAGAAATGCAGGAGACATTGGTGGTCTCAATCCATGCAAATGCAAACATCAGTAACTGCTTACTTTTCAAATGAGCAGTTACTGCTCTTTGTCTTCATACTGCAAAAAAATCTGGTTACATTACTGGTCTCGATTCCTGCAAAACAATCAGCAGTAGGCCAACCTGTTTACTTAAAACCCATACAGTTACTTCTCTTTGCATTTTATTGGACTCCACAACTGCTCCGCAAAGGCAAACAGCGGTAACTGCTTACTTTTCAATTAAGCAGTTACCGCTGCTCGACTTTGCAGGACTCTTGCACAGTATAGACCATGGATATGGGACAGACCGAATCCTGAACAACTCGCCGCAAACGCCTCCTGATTAATTGGCAGAATGTATAAACCGACAGGCCTTTTTGCCCAATGGAGTAAAACCGCTGACCAGGAGATGGGACCCCGGGTTGTCTTATTGGACACGATCGAAGCATGGCCCCCGCGACGCTGCGCTTCTGTCCAATTTGCCGGCAAATTCCCTCTCGGAGATTTTTTCCTCCTGTACGGCTGTCCGGCAGATGTGCCACGATCTGTGCCACCACAAACCGCGCCCCATCTCCATGATCTCACCAGCATGCCAATACATACAATTTCGCCTCTGATTTGTTGTATACGCTGTTGACGACTGGTAGGGACTATGGGTAGAAACTAATAATTTTAAAGGCGATTAACCACGAATACGCGGCATGTATGTCCGGCAGATGAGCCCCGATGTACCACGATCGCTGCCACAACAAACTGCGCCACATCTCACCAATATATAGAATTCATTCTGCCGTTACTTTATTATGTTTATAGTATACGTCGTTGAAAACTGGGTAGAAACTAGTATGTTTAAAGGCAGTCATGTATGCACCCAGGCGGCATGTATGCCCTACAGTTTAATAAATTGGAACAAGTACAGTAAATATCAGGGCTGTAACGACACGACACGAGTCGAGTGAAGTTACAACTCTGACTGTTACGACACCAGATTAGATAATGTTTCCGCTTGTAGCCGTGCCTTGTTATGGGAGGCCCAATCTATAAAAGCACGGAGGCCACACGCCTCTGGAGGACCGAGCATATTGTGAGCGACAAGTTATCCGGTAGAATAAAATAAAATTTATTAATAAAATAAAATAATAATTCACATGATTTAGAGGCATAAATGAGCTACAAATTACCAACAGTGCGACATGGAAGCAGCTTTTAAGAAATATTATTTTAGATACATATTTTGCCATATAGTCAGAGTGTCATGTATGCGACTCTATTAAAACTACAACCTTAGAGACATGATTGTGAAGCAAGGTGCTATGTTTTCTACATCCAAAATCGAACGATTTTGTGAGCGGGGTGCAGCGTAGGGCTTTATGTCCATGGAGACAAAATATATATTGGAGCTGTTCTACACTTAGGCATCTTCCTGACAGCCAGGCTCGCTGCTCCCGAGGTCTCAGACCGAGCTCGGGAGAAGCGAGCCTTGTGTGGGAAGATGCATTCAGGCTACATTTAAGTAGTAGTATACATGTAGTAGACAGCCGTCGAAAAAAACATTTATTTCAGTAGCGTAACTCTTCTCCACCAAATACGAAATTGCGTTATTACTAAATCCTTTCAAATATGCATATAATATACAGAAGATATTGGCACGATGTTGATTTATTCCATGCCCACCGTCTTCGGCGATGGTCCAACATTAAACCAAGATTGGTTCAACGTCTCGTGTTTGTTGAGGCATTGTCATGTCCAGCGTTTCATGAATGAGATGATGATAAATTAATACATGTACCGGGAGACAGGATGGATAAGCAAACACAAGACGTTCACCCAATGTTGGGCCAGCGTCAAAGACAGTGACCCAACATTAAGCCAGCATTTAGTGAACGTCTTGTGTTTGCTGGAGAGAACGATCTCAAGACTTTATTGACAATCGTTTTTCGGCGTTCACACTAACTCACACAACGTTCTGTTATTGCTTTCGGCCAGATTGATTTCACCTTTTTCTCGTCAATCACGACCGGAGACTTCTCGTTTGTCTCTCTGGAGATGTTACAGAGGCTGGAGTGTGAAGGCAAACAGCAGTAACTGCCTGCTTTAAAAGTAAGCAGCTACTGCTACACTACTCAGTACTGTACTACTCTATAGGCACATAGCAGTAACTGCTTATTTGTAAACTAAGCAGCTTCCGCTGTTCATTTTTACATTGTTACCTTTAAAACCTTGCATCACACACAATAGTTATGTAGCTTTAAAACATTGTAACACACACTGCGGTTAGCTTCAAAACCTTGTAGCACACACACAATGGTTAACGATAAACCCTTTGCTCACTGTATTTGTTTTTAATCAATTTTATTAGCCGACTAATTCACTGTTCTTGGGAATGAAGTGACTGTTCAAATGCCAAAATTTGTGAATAATTGGTCTCAAATTAAACAAATATGAATAATTTTCAACCACTTGAGGTTGTGGATCGCGGTAGCGAGACACAACCAACCTCAAGTGGTTGACAATTTAAATAAATTTACTTGGCAGGATAAGGGTTAAAGATCAAATATAAAACTTGAGGCTAACACAGTTTAAAAGATTACATTTTGAAGAGCTCAAACGTGATACGTTTTAAAATTTAAGTTACACCAAGTCTTGTTTCTGAGATTAAACAACCAGCCTTTTGTGCCTATATTAGTTCAAAATATTTAGTGATTTCCTTCGTATTATTAGAACACTGTTTTACCATCGCATTGCCTGTTACCAGGTTACACGTTATTGATCAATAAGGCCGACACACAAACAAAGCGTCGCTAACGCTGGCTGGAAAAACAGATATTTTTAATTCAATCTGAGATTGCCCGAGATGTTCGTTAGGATAAAATCCTTCCAATTAGCTGCAATTCCTCAGAGAACACGCCGTGTTACGTATATCCCCACCGTAATGAAAATAAATCTTCTACACCGCCTCCCCCTCCCCCACCCCGCGCTGTAAATGGAAATGCAAAAAATATGTTGTTGGATAACTGAATCGCATAGCTTTTGTCAAGATGTCTTATTTATTATAACCTTTAAAGTGCAAAGTTATACAATTTATTTTTCACTCCCTTGAATTTGTGTCTCGCTACCGCGACACACAACTTCAAGGGAGTGAAAATACTTATAATTGTACAATAAGAATCAAAGCAATCTGGCACATGTGATGCTCTTTTATACTGCATTTGTTCTTGTTCGAAGAAAAAATAAACAGGCTGAAAAAACCATAGTCGAGATTAGCACTTTAACATGGGAAATTTCATACCCTGTAAACATGGTGAATGCATTTACACTTTGTTAAAGGTAATCTATCACCCCTTATATGGTATGAATAATTATGTACTTATATGGGATGATTGGCTATCATGTGACCCTCTCAGAGGGTCACATGATAGCCAATCACACCATATAAAGAAACACTTGTGCCCCATCTTGTGGCAACGTTGATTTATTTGTCACAAAATTATTCATAGTATATATAAGGGGTGATAGATCACCTTTAAAAGTAGGCATGCTCTGTTTACTTTACACTTCTGCTGCTGGAACCGTGTATATACGGTTTTAATAATGTTTTAGATCAATGGAATGTCATTGAATTTGATAAAACGATTTTTGGTAGATGTTTAGGTAATCCAACAATGCAAAATTTGAGATGTCTATTTTTCATAAATATAGATATTTTTCGTCACTCGAAGCCGGAAATTGCGTTAGCAAATCCAGCTTCGAATGAATGCAAAATAGAAAAAAAGCAATTTAGCAGCACAAGGTTAAATGACCTCAGAGACATAATCATGATGATTGGACGCATATTCATATTATTGACAGAGATCGCTGAAATTACCAGTGGGAAATTACGATATAGTCGTGCTACTGTCGTGCTTAGCATTTGAAGGTTTGATTTATGGAAAATCACATAGGTTTTGCGTTTCACTCTAAATGTTGAAACATGATTTGTAAACCAAAATCCTATTTGTCCAGCTATCATTTATTAACCCTTTAACCGCCGGTGTCGCATATATTAGGGTTTTCATTTTTTCTTAGCACATTAAATACCACATTTTAAATATGGTAAAGATAAAATGTGACATCAACCAGCAAGATTTGAAAAGAGTTGACCTCCATTTTGTCAAATCTGAATAATTTTCACTCACTTGAAGTTGTGGATCGCGTCAGCGAGACACAACTTCAAGTGGGTGAAAATTCAAATTAAATAATATGGCGGTTAAAGGGTTAAATGTCCGATAAAAACACAGTATAGTGTAAAATCTTCAAGGCTTCATTAAGTCCCCAAACCGGTACTTTACACAAAGTCATCGATCCTTCATTCTAATGACTTTTGAAGATTAAAATGCTCGATCGCCCGTCTAATAGCCACTCCGTATAGGGGCCGAGCTTATTCTTGACGTCATGAGATGTAGTCGTGCCTGGTTCGTTATAATAGATAGATAGATAGATATTTATTGACGACGGTAAGTCTATGCAGACCCATGCGTCATTAAAATGAACATATGTACAAGACTATATACAACAGGATCATGCACATGTAGCTGCTGCTGTACCATATGATTTCATCTGGATCAGAATGTGATTATTTTACGACGTTTCATATTATTATAATTATGATTTCATGAAACTGACCAAAGTTAAATAGAAACGTCGTTACAGCGTTGCCTGAATAGATGTGGAGCAATAAAAATGCTGGCCATCACCGCCATCTATCGTGACCAACGTCAAGCATTGGCTGACTATTCTTCGCCCTGTCCATGCGAGCCTATATAAATCTAACTCAGTATATGTACAGATATAGCAAACATAGCAAACATTGACCCGATGCTGATTCAATGTTAGTCTAGCGTTTGTGTGTGCAGTCACGAGCTGTGAGATTCATCCAGTGTACGGGTTCGGGTTTTATTTTTAACATCAGCTGATAATTAGCGGACTAAAATAATCCTGCTGTTTGTGAAAAAGTATTTTTGTTAAATTGTTATTTTGAGCGGCGCCAGAAATTAACTAGAATCATATTTTTGGTAGGGATGCATATTACCCAACAGTGCACACTAAGTAGTACCATGTCATCCTGACAGAGGCTGTAGAGTAAGAACGAATACCTCTGAAACCTGCAGGATGTACCAGGCAGGCAATATAGAGTAACAAGCAGGACAGTATAGACAAGTAAAAATGCTTACCCACATAACTGAACAACGGCTAAACTACTAAGAAAAATATATAAAAAGTGAGCAATTAAAGATGAACATTTCCGATTTCATTCAATCTTATATTACACAGTACCCGGAATGGAATGGAGACAGAAATTTTTTTCTCGGGATTAATACAAATCAGTTTATGCTCGAATCTTGCTTTAGGGCGTAGTTTTGCATATTATGATGAAATCAGGGCACCACAGGGCATCATGCATGTGTTTTCAGCTGGCTCATCAAAATATACTCAGTTTCTCCATTTCACCTCGTGTTGTCTCAATGCTGGGCCAACGTCTGCAACGCTGGCCCAGCATTGAACCAACATCGGGTTCCCGCCTGATGTTAACTGCTCAGTTATGACGTCGCATGGCGTCAGGTCTGTGACGGAGGCTATCTTACCGTCGTCATGCATCCCTCTCCATAGCCATCCCAGCAAACACGAGACGTTGACTCAATGCTCGTTCAATGTTGGCCCAGCGTCTGCGACACTGGGCTAACATTAAACTAGCATTGACTCAACTTCTCGGGATCCGCGGTAACAAAACAGCTATCAACCGCCGGATCAGAGGTTCAATGTCAAAAATGAGCGAGCGTTGTTTACTCATGGGGTGTTTTTACGCCCTCGTTTCCACGGTGAGATATACTCATCCCATTTAGCTGGTTGACATTCATCTCTCGCCCTTGTGACCTGCGAGAGATTTGGACGAGACCGGACACTGTGCAGTAGTGGGCTGGGGTGGGCGATAACACGGGAAAAAACGACAATCCGCCACTCTGGTATAACATAATAAAGTGAGGTGTCCTTATGCCCTACCGACCCAAAGGTCCAAGTCTAGTATTCTACCCCCGATCAACTAAACAGTGGTTCAGCCTGTCACATGACGAGATCGGCCAATGACCGCCGTCAGTCGGTTGTTATTTAAAATAGGGGGTAGAATGTCAGATTTTGGCCGACATTATTGACATCTTTAACATAACACTTTAAATCATCAAGCTGCGTAAAAACAGTATTTATCATCTGTGAAGAATGACTTGATTCCCTAGCAAATATTTCATGTAACTGTTTTAATAATAACGATATATATTATTTTCTCATTTGTCACACGCTTCAAGTCATACTTTGATCTCCAATGTTTATACAAAACTATTCCAGTGTTGTGAGGGTTGAGGTGTGCATGCCCGGTCCACTGTTTATGAACGATGACACGTGAAAAAAAACCTTAAAACACACCACTACATTATTTTCTTTGTCCGATCACTACATTCTAAGCCGGAATGGAGAGTTATTGTTGACCAATACAGAACAATTATCATGGTAGGCCTATGGTGCTATAATCAGTCAGGTGTGACCGAGCTGTTGATTATGAGGGATTCTCATTACGGTCGGATGTGTTTTAAGTCAGTTAAAACCCGAGGAGCTCTACATTCTTAGCTGTGGAAAAGGCCCCGGCCTTCGGCCTCGGCCTTTTCCACAGCTAAGAATGTAGAGCTCCTCGGGCTTTATCCTATACGGAAATGGGCCGGTCACTCTGGCTAATACGTCTCTGGACAACTGTCATTCAGCCTATTATAATCATTTTTATTCACCTTGAGTTTGGAATTGCGGCAGCAATTCTCAACTCAAGGTGAATAAAAATGAATGTAAAAAACCGAATGCTAGAAGTGAGAACACATGAAAAATGAAATTAAATGGAAGATTTAGGCCACCTTTTTGCACATATAGCCTAAACTGGGCCAAGAGAACCTATGAGGATGGTGAGATGAATGAGATGACACTGCTCTCCAGACACAGGATTCAAAATTCGAGCCCTGGCGGTGTGAGCCCGAGCACGCTACTTCTCCGTCACGAAGAACACAGGATAACACCTTCGGCATTTCTATCACCCCCAACTTCAAGTGCCATTTTATGTATGGCAAATGGTGAGTTCAGGGGACAAGGGACTAAAGTGTCGAATATGGACTTATAGACAATAGACAATAGACAATAGTTTATTTCATACAATCTGCAAAAATATGTACATATAAATTCCTGACATGTATGAATACATGCGAGGAGGGCATGTTGAAGGTGCGTAATTATCGTGTCATGATAATACAATAATTTATTACAAACATTTTTTTACATAGTTACTCACCTTGCGAATTATATGATGTTTCCAGTAAACTTGTATAATCTGTACAATTGATTTATATTAGTTACATTCAGTAGTGTTTCAAATTTTGCTGATGAAGGTGAATTTCTATGACGTTTTTTTATTATTTTTTTTCGTAGAGTTTTTTTAAATATCACGATGACAAATATGGTGAGCTCACCTACTTAACGTTATGAATACCAAAGCTATATGTCAAAGTCTGCACGAAGGATTATATCACAACAGTAATATGTCAAGCGGGTGGATAACAATAAAAAGAGCAGAGTAATATATCACGTCCCCTTGGAGTTAGAAGGTGCTAAGCTATTACTTTACCAAGTGGCAGTTTAGCACCTTCTAACTCCAAGGGGGCGATAAGTACCACCCGTGAAGTGATAATCGCGTCTATAGTCGCTTTCCCTTCAAAATTATAATTTGCTAGAGAAATGACCATTAACCCTTATAGCGCAGAATTTTTTTATGTAAACTATGGAGACAAAAGGGTTTTTCAATTTCAAATCATCATAGATGTTTTAGTTAGCTCTTTCTGATTCATTTGAATACCTATGTTATTGGTCTACGGCTATTAGAAATATCTTTCAGTGCGCGGATCGACTTTAGACGCCAGAATCTGACGTCTAAAATCTACGGCTATTAGAAATATTTTAATTATTTCAGTGCGGGGATTGTTTTTATACGTTACAATCTAATGTCTACAGCTACAGACGTCAGATTCTTGCGTATGAAGACGGTCCCCGCGCTGAAAGGGTTAATTAGTCATATGACAGAAAAAACAGTGCATTGACGACTTATTGCAACGTTTGTTTTTGCTATGGAGAAATAGTTTTACTCTTACAGTGCGTAGATAGACTAATGTCCATCCCCGCGCTGTAAGGGTTAAATTTGAAAAATTACCATACATTTTTTCATTCAAATTTAATTACAGCTAATGTAATATTCATTCTTTTTAGGTAAAAAATCAATTTTATACTGTAGAGCTTTAAAGGGCAAAAAGTAAAAAAGGTATAAAATATATGTACACGTCCTTACATTCTAGGTTTAAATAATCTGTATCCACTTAACCCTTACAGCGCGGGGATCGACTTTAGACGTCAGAATCTGACGTCTAGAGATTCTGACGTCTAAAGTCGATCCCCGCGCTGTATCAAGACACATATTAATTTTGTAATTGTCGCAGACCCATAACATAGGTATTCAAATGAACCGGGAAGAGCTAACTAAGACATTTATGATGATTTCCAATTTAAAAATCTTTTGGTCTTCATGGTTTATACCAAATAGTTCAGTGTTGTTAGAGAAAAAGGCCAGTCAGAGACTTTTTGCTTTGCACGGCAGCATAGATCAAATTACACTTTTTAGTGATAATTAGATAAGATAATGTTATTAAGGGCCGAGGAAAGCAAACCAACGCAAACGCGAGCACGATTATGCCGCGACAAGTGATGCGACGACACCAACACACCAACGCGACGTCCAACCCGAAATGTGAGGCGTTTTTCTGTGTGGCTAGGTCAGATTGTGGAAGCGACGCGAAACCGGCGCGACAACCTGCACGACGCGCGACCAAATTATCGCGTTGCTCATTGCGCTCGCCTACATCGTCGCGCTGGTATGTTTTGGAAATGATCGCATGGTGTGTTTGATATAGCGACGTGGCGTTGCTATGTTTACCGCTTTAATTGCAGCTGTCACAGCAAATTATTTCAGGGGCGTCCGCGTTTTGTCGTAACATATCACGTTAACACCCACTCGCGTTTTGTCGTACGCGTTTTGTCGTCGAACGCGCTTGACTATAGCCTAAATAAAAGATATCCAACGACATGGTATGAGTAGGGTTAAGTATAGGACAGGGAATGTAAGGAGCTTCTTCATCAGTATCATAAATCTTCACATCTTCTCGCCCACTCCCTTTAGGAGTCTCCACGATGCTAACATTAAGACGCTGGCTTAATACTGGCGGCGTTAAAGCCTTTCAAGCCCTAATTTACCATTGTTATCTTCACCCACTACAAGTCGCGAATTGCTGTCGCAATTCGCGACTTGTAGTGGGTGAAGATGACTTGAAGTGGGTGCAAATGATATATTATAATTATTAAAACAGCTCCATGACAATTATCGTTCTAAAACCCCCAATGTGTAATAAATTGAGTCATTCTTCAGAGTTGCAAAAATGATGCCTTGCTGCATCGTTATGGTTGAAAGGGTCAAGCCAGCATTATGTCATTGTTTGAGGGAGAGACGGCTACAGTAATAGTTGAAGTACCGCGGGGAGCCCGAAATGTTTAAATCATGATGTAACATGTATCTGCGATATAAAGATAAAGATATCTTAATCCATACCCCCTTATAGAACAATAAGGTGGACATTCAGTGGGGTACTACAGTGTTTTATGACGCTATGTACTTAGCAGATAACAGATAACATTAGCCCTTGAAGCGGTGAAATTATATGTTTATATAAAACATGGAGACCAATGCGTTTTGCAATTTGAAATCATCATACATGTCTAGCTCTTTCCGCTGCATTTGAATATCTATTTCATGGGTTTACGGCCACTATAAATATTTTAATTCTTTCAGTGCGGCGATAGTTTTTATACGTCAAAATCTGGCGTCTGCAGACGTCAGATTATGACGTATATGTACGATCCTCGCGCTGAAAGGGTGATATATTAGTGGTATGACAGAAAACAATGTATTGACGATTTATTGCAAAGTTTGATTTTATCATGGAGATGAATGAATGAATGAATGAATGAATGAATGAATGAATGAATGAATGAATGAATGAATGAATGAATGAATGAATGAATGAATGAATGAATGAATGAATGAATGAATGAAGGATTGAATGAACAAATTATAAAAACGAATAAATGAATTTAAAAAAATGAATGAATGAATGAATGAATAAAAGAATGAATGAATGAATGAATGAATGAATGAATGAATGAATGAATGAATGAATGGATGAATGAATGAATGAATGAATGAATGAATTAATGAATGAATGAATGAATGAATGAATGAATGAATGAATGAATGAATGAATGAATGAATGAATGAATGAATGAATGAATGAATGAATAAATGAATGAATGAATGAATGAATGAATGAATGAAAGAATGAATAAATGAATGAATAAATGAATGAATGAATGAATGAATGAATGAATGAATGAATGAATGAATGAATGAATGAATGAATGAATGAATGAATGAATTTAAAAATTAATAAATTAATTAAATAATTAATAAATTGATTAATAAATAAATTAATTAATTAATTAATTAATTAATTAAAAATGAAAAATAAAACATAGGAATGAATGAATGAATGAATGAAGGAATGAATGAATGAATGAATAAATGCATAAATAAATGAATGAATGAATGAATGAATGAATGAATGAATGAATGAATGAATGAATGAATAAATGAACGAACGAACGAACGAGCGAACGAACGAACGAACGAACGAACGAACGAACGAACGAGCGAGCGAACGAACGAACAAACGAACGAACGAACGAACGAACGAACGAGCGAGCGAACGAACGAACGAACATGCGAACGAACGAACGAACGAACGAACGAACGAACGAACGAACGAACGAACGAACGAACGAACGAACGAACGAACGAACGAACGAACGAACGAACGAACGAACGAACGAACGAACGAACGAACGAACGAACGAACGAACGAACGAACGAACGACTGAGCTAGCAAACGAACGAACGCGCAAATATAAGAACGAACGAACGCGCAAATATAAGAACGAACGAACGAACGACGAACGGACGAACGAAAGAGCGAGTGTATGAATAAATTAATACAAAAGTAATGAATGAATAACTGTGCAAAAAACGGTGGGCCAATAGTAATCAAGCATTGGGTGAACGTCTCTTGTTTGCTGACGTCTGTAGATTCTGACTAAAAGTCTAAAATCGATTCCCGCTATATGTAAGAGTAAAAATATTTATAATGACCGTAGACCCATAAAATGGGTACGTGTATTTAGATGAAGCTGAAAGACCTAGCTAAGACATTTATGGTGCTTTCAAATTGAAAACAACTATCTGGCCTGTATGGTTTATACACGACCGAGTATCAATTTATTGGGATTTGAAAATCCAAGCGTAATTTCAACTTTATGTTAATATAAAATATGTTCAGATGTAAAATATAGAATACTGTAAATCTGGTAGTTTTGCGTGTTTAATTTTTCAATTTTCTATAGTAGCGCTATAATTAAAGGATTTGTCTTTCTCGCGAATATCACCGAATATCTACAGTAGGCCTTTCTAATTTGCTGTTGTATGATTTTCCAATCAATATGTGACACAGGTTCAAATGGTTCAAATGGTTGCAAAGACAAACAGCAGTAGCTGCTTACTTTACGGATACTACTGCTGTTCACCTATATTATGCTATTTGCGCACTCCAAATTTAAAATCCTTCCAATCTGTTTGAAAAATGGTATCATTTTGCTCCAGATTTCTTTTGTCGCCATCGCATCAGACTGCTACATTTGAAAAAAAACATCTGGTTTAAAAATGAGGGTTACGACGAGGCTAAGGGACAACAAGCCCAGCAACACAATAATTCTACCCAACATTAGGGCAATGTTGGTCACCGTCTGCGACGCTGGCCCAACATTGTCCTAACAATGGTCGGTATGTAGTGAGATCATTGCGTATTTAAATTCCCAGTTGTCGCAACCCTCATGAGATAGGATAATTAAGTGGAGTGTCTTACTTGATATACATATTTACACTTGAAAAAGACAGTGTGGGAGTGTATAACGATGAATAATAGTGTTATAAAGCCGTCTTTAAGTTAGTAATGCCGTTATATGGCCCTTTGTAAGAGCAGTAATTGCATTATTTGGTCTTGTACTCGATGAGGTAATTAGAAAAAAGGCTTCTAAGTTAAAAAGGCTAGTAATGTATACAGAGTGAGATTGCCTTTAGGGATTATAGAATATAAAAGCAGCCTGCCTGCCTGCCTGCCTGCCTGCCTGCCTGCCTGCCTGCCTGCCTGCCTGCCTGCCTGCCTGCCTGCCTGCCTGCCTGCCTGCCTGCCTGCCTGCCTGCCTGCCTGCCTGCCTGCCTGCCTGCCTGCCTGCCTGCCTGCCAAACAGATAGCTAGCTATGCAGACAGACCGACATGCAGACAACCAAACAGATAGGCAGTCAATCAGCCAGTCAGCCAGCCAGCCACACATCCAGCTACTGAGGCAGTCATCCAGCTAGCCAACCAAATAGCAATCCAGCCATACATGCAGCCAGATAATAAATCAGCAAGCAAATCAGCCAGCCAGGCCAGCTAGCCAGACAGCCAGTAAATCAGCCAGCCAGGCCAGCTAGCCAGACAGCCAGCTTACCAGACAGCCAACTAGTCAGCCAGTCGGTAAGCCTGCCAGCCAGCTAGCAAATTATCCATCCATCCAGCCAGCCAGATAGCCAGACAGCAAGCTTGTCCAGCCCTGTTGCATATAGAGATCAGATGACATTGCTGCTTCTATAGGTCATTCTCCTGCTACTGCAGTAATATTTCATGCCTTTGCCGCTGACATTGTCACAAGGTATTGACAAATCTGTGACCGCCATTCGTTTATGGGGCGCGACACTAACATGGTGCGCCGACAGATTCTGTGGGTCTGCCACAAATCGCCGGACTTGATGTATGAGCAGGAGGTAAATAGAAAGGAAGATGCAATGATAGATAGAGACAGTCCTGCTGGGTCGGGGAAAAATAAAACAGACAGCGCAAAAGGCGATCTATTCACCCAACGCTGTGTAAATATTGTGACAGAGTCTTGGAGATATTTTAAAGGGCGTGGACAAGTATATATAGTTATGTATACACTCTTGAGCATATAGATAGAATATGAAGATTTGTTGAATATTTCATTTTATTTTTCATTTTATGTTAATAATATTTTTTTTAAATATATTGTCCATTTTCATTTTTGGAAATATTGACCTATTCGTGTCCCTAAAATGGTCCTAGCTCAACATAATTTCATGTTCTTGGTGTCATATTAAAGCTCTAGGTCTGTGTTATCCAATGGTACTATTAACTCCATATTTTATTTTTTTAATATGAGACTCGTTATGTGCAGATGGGTCACATCTGATCATGCTTTAATTTGACGCTAGTATGCTATTATGTAGGCTACTTTTTTATTCACAAAGAGAAAAGTAGGTTAGAAAACAGTCCGCATATTAGATTGCTAAATAATATAAGCAAAACCGAGTTCCAGCAGTACAAATGTTGTGAGGAGGGCAGTGCAGCATATACGCAGGCTATATGAATGAATGACTGAATGACTGAATGACTGAATGACTGAATGACTGAATGACTGAATGACTGAATTAATTAATTAATGGATGAATGAATGAATGAATGAATAAATGAATGAATGAATGAATGAATGAATGAATGAATGAATGAATGAATGAATGAATGAATGAATGAATGAATGAATGAATGAATGAGTGAATGAATGAAGCAAAACCCAGTTCCAGCAGTACAAATGTTGTGAGGGCAGTGCAGCATATACGCAGGCTATATGAATGAATGACTGAATGACTGAATGACTGAATCACTGAATGACTGAATGACTGAATGACTGAATTAATTAATGGATGAATGAATGAATGAATGAATGAATGAATGAATGAATGAATGAATGAATGAATGAATGAATGAATGAATCGATCGATCAATCAATCAATCAATCAATCAATCAATCAATCAATCAATCAATCAATCAATCAATCAATCAATCAATCAATCAATCAATCAATCAATCAATCAATCAATCAATCAATCAATCAATCAATCAATCAATCAATCAATCAATCAATCAATCAATCAATCAATCAATCAATCAATCAATCAATCAATCAATCAATCAATCAATCAATCAATCACTGCCTTTTTATGACGACACCCTGACAAATGCTTGAATATGGTCTCAACACCCTAAATGAGCCGAAATCCAAGGGGGGTGGCTACTGACTAGAGAATCCCTACCCAAATTGCTGCTTTAAAGGGTTGTTTCCGCGTCTGGTGAATTAGGAAAAATACAGTAATGTTGTAATTCTGTTGATAAATTGTAAGCACACACTGTTTTCTCCATCTGTGATATGAGGTATAACTGTTATGTGAGATTTTCGGATGGACACAGGAGGTGAGAAGGATTTGTGTCTATTCTGGGAATGGGCGCAAGAATATTAAGGGAGATCTGGGCAAATTGGACCTTTTACCACATATGGGGGCATACCTCAAAATCTAATTGATGAGCATACCATTATCGCAGCTGTTTTTTAAAAAGGACAGTTTATGCCTTATTATGGTGTGTCACATTGGAGTGTAGCTAGGGACGGAAGTGGTGAAATCGGCCCTTAGAATGTTGGCATTATACATGTGTTTCTATGGGACTGGCATTTAGGGTGGTGAGACCATGTGTAGGGAGGGCATTGATTGAGGGTTAGGATTATATATATAAGATATGTTGCTCAATGTAAAGAAAAAGTGTTTAGTCTATGTTTAATTGTATTCTCATCATCGATGCAATAAATTAGACCGTCAACTTTTGAATAAAATACATATCAATGATAAATAAATGGGACAAATGGGAGATAGGATGGCGTGTTTTGGGGAGTGGTTCATAGATATCATGCTTTCCAATGGTAATTGACTGGCTGTATAGGTAAATATAAATAGCAAATACGGGAAAATTAACACTTTGTGATGTATTTAGCCAGTTTATACTGATTGATGTGTTATTGTTCTTCGTGATTCTAAATCATAAACGGTCACCATGACAACCTATTGTGAATAAATAAGAGTAAGAACTGCTATACTCTATTCAACCTCGTCCCTTGCAGTGCGCTTTTGGAGAAAACAGCCTTATTTTCATGATATCAGCCCTTAATGAAAGTCCTCCCAAAGAAACATCGTTCGATGTATTAAAAAAAAAAACTATATTGCTCAGAACAACTTTCTGCTCCAACCTTGTTTGAAAAAATATAACAGAAAAAGAATTATATTTGTATATATGGTCTCACCACCCTAAATGAGCGGAAATCCAAGGAGGGTGGCTACTGACTAGAGAATCCCTACCCAAATTGCTGCTTTAAATGGTTGTTTCCGCGTCTGGTGAATTAAGAAAAATACAGTAATGTTGTAATTCTGTTGATAAATTGTAAGCACACACTGTTTTCCCTATCTGTGATATGAGGTATAACTGTTATGTGAGATTTTCGGATGGACACAGGAGGTGAGAAGGATTTGTGTCTATTTTGGGAATGGGCGCAAGAATATTAAGGGAGATCTAGGCAAATTGGACCTTTTACCACATATGGGGGCCTACCTCAAAATCTAATTGGTGAGCATACCATTATCGCAGCTGTTTTTTAAGAGGGACAGCTTATGCCTTATTATGGTGTGTCACGTTGGAGTGTAGCTAGGGACGGAAGTGGTGAAATCGGTCCTTGGAATGTTGGCATTACACATGTGTTTCAATGAGACTGGCATTTAGGGTGGTGAGACCATATGGACATAAATAAACATCAATGAATCGGCTCTACTGGTTGTCTTGTTTGTGAGGAGAGGTTCCGCTAAGTTTGAAAACTTTAAAACCACTGCACCAAGGCCCCTGCCACGCAGACTATTGTAGAATCTCTAGTTGTCATAGAAAAATGATCTATGCTCAGCTGACTTGACATTCACACTTAAGTGCAAACTTTTTCCGCAGATTAGGACAAAAATACCTTCTTGACTAATTGAGCACAGAATGATTGACCATCTCTGGGTCAATACTGGGCCAATGTTACCGCGAGCCACAACTTCAAGTGCGTGAAAATGACTCATATTTGCCTAATTTGAGAGCAATATATTTATTATTGATCAAGTATAGACAAATTATCATGTTAGGTCTATGGTGCTAATCAATCAGGTGTAATCGAGCTGTTGATTATGAGGGATCCTCATTATAGTCCGATATGTTTTAAGTCAGCTAAAATCCTCGGAGCTCTAAACTCTTAGTTGTAGAAAAGGCATCGGCCTTCGGCCTCGGCCTTTTCCACAGCTAAGAATGTAGAACTCCTCGGGTTTTATCCTGTCAACTTTACAAATTGTTAAAGGCAATAATCCGCATATATACTTAATTCCCAATAACAGCGGATTAATAGACTTAGAAATGAAAGGGTTAACCATTACAGCGCGGGGATCGACTTGAGTCGTCAGAATCTGACGTCTGTGGACGTCAGATTCTGACGCCAGCTTCTGACGTATAAAGTCGATCCCCGCGCTGAAAGTGTGAAAGCTCACTTAGATTTTAAAGTTCAAGTCTGTGAAGTACATGCCCATCCTCCGAATCATAAAGAGTCCTAATAGCACTGAAAATATAAATATAATGGTCAAATATAACATTAGGTGTAACAAAGGAAGCAGGCATGGTGAAAAATCGACGCAGGATCTGTTTATTTTAATTCTTAATAGTTAGAAAACTATTAAAAAGTGAAATATCAAAGGATTCTGTTTATATAAAATTCGAGGTTTAGTCGTGATAAAAAAATCATGGTGAACCATAATCCAGCTCCAGTTTGGTAAGAGTATTTAAATATTTCTTTTGTTTTCACACAATGGTGTGCTGACAGTCGCTTCCCTGGTGCTGTTATAATGCTGCCAGCTGTGCCAGCATTAAAACAGCGCCGGGCCAGCATTCCGTGTGGGACCACAGGGCTAGATGTCTCTTCAGCAACATGTGAACTGCCAGTGGCATCAAATATGCATCGAGCCCTCGTCGTCACGCGAATCAACCCTGTGATTAAAAAGTAACGATAATAAGGGGGTAATTAGCGGGTCTATCTGACGGCAGATGAGGCCATTTGAGCCACGCTTCACTCCTCGTTTCTACTCCGTTAGCGCTTTTACTTCGCCTCGCGTCACCGCTGTTAAGGTTTTTGCTGCCCACGTGTCACCTTTGTTACGGCTTTTCCGACGTATGGCGTCACCGCCGTTACAGTTTTTGCTGCCCATGCACATGTATCACCTCTGTTACAGATTTTTCCAGCAGGGGCGCATCCAGAACTTAGAGAAAATGGGCTCCCAAATTTATTCTTCTTGCCCCCCTGCAATATTTAGTTTAACCATTTAAGCGCTAAAATGTTTTTGAAGTATGTTTTTTTTCAATTTTAAATCATCATAAATTTGAATACCTGTGTTATAGGTCTGCGGCCATTATACATATTTGACTTTTTCATGTCGGGGATCGGCTTTTGACGTCAGAATCTGACGTCTGTAGATGTCCCCGAGCTGAAAGTGTTAATATAGACATAATACAACGTTTACAACACTGGCCAAACATTAAACCAGCACTGGATCAACGTCTCATGTTTGCTGGGTTCTCAGATAATCAACGGGTGTTGGGGGCACCACCAGAAAAGGTATGTGTGTCAAATAAAAAGCTTAGTTATTTGTGGACAGTTCAAGTTCCAAAGAGGGTCAGGACCCACATCGAAAGTATTCAACTTTAATGGCGCCACCAATAATAATTCGCGACAACGTATCATTTATTTACCATATAACTACAGGAAGTATAGAATATTAGAAAACTTTAATTCAGCAGTAGTCCACCATTGGGATTTTTAACTTTTAAAGCGCTGAAATAATTTGTACAAAACATCGCGACCAAAGATTTTTTCAATTTGAAATCATCATAAAGGTCTAGTTAGCTCTTTCTGATTCATTTGAATATCTGTGTTATGGGTCTACGGCTGTTATAAATATGTTGATTCTTGCAGTGCGGGGACAAACTTTAGACGTCAGAATCTGACGTCTACATACGTCAGATTCTGACGAGTAAAGTGTATCCCCAAGCTGTAAGCGGTAAATTCGCTCACATGACCATGATGACGGCCACCTAAAACATTGCGGACCAAATAGTTAGAAATAAAACAGACAAACAAAATATATAACAAAGCGCACACAAATTTCACTCATTACTAAAATGTTTTCTTTTTGTGATATTAATAAACATATAGGCCTAATCGCTGATAATATATAATGTATAAATAAACACATAATTAGGCTATAATATATAGCATCAATATTAAATATTCTTGGCACGGAATAGGAAAACGGAGATATTTTTCAAATTCTTTGATATTAATAAAATATTTTAAATCCGTCCATAGATTTTAAAATATGACAAAAAGTTGTAGAAAATGTAGAATTCCGTAGAATGGTAAAAACAATAAAATGAAATGAATCGGGCTCTAGGACACTTTTGAGCACACACAGGCTGAATTAGGCCAGGAATGGACAAGCCAGCGGCTTTTTTTCGTGAGCTGCGGATTCATTGGCCTGAAGGCAAACACGGGACGTTGAGCCAATGTTGTCCTAATGCTGGGCCACCATCTACGACGCTGACCCAAGATTCAACAAGCATTGGTTCAATGCTTCGCGTGTGTTGGCTTGGCTCATTGTTCTCGATGTGTGTCTTGCTGAAAGCTCTAAAATGGCCGTCTGAATTATAACGGCGTTTTATTGCCGAGTTAAATATTTACCTTCATCCCACCAGTAACCGTATGCGCCCTACAGGCGACAATGCGGTTTTAATAAGCGATTTGTGGTGGGTTGCAGAAGAACGATGTGTACAGACAAATAAATGCTGTCAGCAGAATAGTTTTACAGCGATTTTTTGACAGAAAATACCCATTTAACTGAAATGTTTTATCAATTAAAACTGCTGAATAGATATATACAATTTTCAACCGCCAGTCAAAGTGTCAACATGGATTTTTTTGTCACTAAAACTGTATTATGGTGTTGAATCTCTTGAACCAAGTCTGCTAAATCCTACATTATATATATACATACAATTATGCGATAAAAAAAGCTTGACAGCTTTTTCACGTAGGCCTACGAGAAAATGTCAACGATTATGTAACAGTCTACAGCACGGTATGTCAACATGATACCTTCATGGTAAGCTAAAGGACTTGCTGCTGGCGATACGGTTCGATCTAACAACATCATAACGTAGTAAAACGAATACAAATTGTTTTTATTTCATTTCTGCTGATTACACAACACTGTCGTTCCCTGTGGTTATATCTTGACAGACTACTGGATCTGACAGAAGATGGGGACTGATCCTGATGGGAGAGTTACAGACTTTGTATCCCGTGAAACGTCAGTCCAGTCCCGCGCTGCCAAGGTCAAGCATCGTAATTTTTATTCCACACATCACGCGAATTGCTCACGCAATTCCTGCGATGAGTGGAATACAATTGTTTTAAAATCGCGTAATCCATTGCTTCTGTAAAATAAAAGGTGACATGATTCGGATAATAATTTTCGGCCGATATTGATAACCACTGTCCATTTTAAACACACTGGCCTATTATATTTATCAATGAAATTATTAATTCAATCAACAGTGCAATTTGTTGTTTCTGTGATATACAAATTGACATGATTCATAATATTTAGTGCATGGACACGATAAGTTGTGGCTTTTGTCATTATCTGTCGGTTCAAATTAAACAGTAATAATAAATCATTAGAAAATGTCGTAATTTTAAGGCAGGAAATATTGAATTTTCTTGATCGCTGTGGAATCGACTAATGATTGAATGCCTACATTAAACCCTGCGTCATTATAGCTAGACATGTAAATATCAATAACAACAAAAATACATCTGAAATTAACAACATCATGTCAGTTGGATGCGCAGTTGATCCAATAAGTCAATTCAGGAGATTGATATTATAGGTAAATTATGTTTCGTGCGTTAGCAAATCCAGATGTAAAACAATGAAAACTGGCAGCTGACGGGGGCTTTAGACGTCAGTATCTTACATCTGTAGACGTCAGATTCTGACGTCTAATGTCGGTCCCCGCCCTGAAAGAATCAAATATTGATAATGGTTGTAGACCCATAAGATTGGTATTCAAATGAAGCGGAAAGAGCTAACTATAGGGCATTTATGATGCTTATAAATTGAAAGCTTTGGTCTTTTGTTTTGATTAAAAAAAATTAGTGCTTTTAGGGTTACCCCTTTAACCGCCGGTGCCGCATATCTTCGGGTTTTCATTTTTATTAGCACATTATGTACCACCTTTTGAACATGTCAAAGATAATATGTGACATCAATCAGCAATTTTTGAAAACAGTTGACCCCCATTTTGCAAATCTGAATAATTTTCACTCACTCGAAGTTGTGGATCGCGTCAGCGAGACACAACTTCAAGTGGGTGAAAATTCAGATTGAATAACTTGGCGGTTAAAGGGTTAACATAATGTTGTAGGACCACACACAGCTGTTGTGACAAATATAGGGACGAGTGTGGCATATCATCCAACAGTTAGTTACGCAATCGCCACACAAGGAATGCAATATCATATCATTAAACTCAAATAACCCAGTGATAAAGTGGTAAAGCACTGAGAGGTTTATCACTGCATTGGGTAATAACACCCTGTAAACTCAATTTATCGCATATAATAATAATACCTCACCATCCAATCATCTATTGTCGCACCACATGGTATAATTACTACCTTCAGAGTACTGGCGTCGATTACAGTAGCCTCTCTGTGATTTAATTCTCTAGACACTAATCACGATTATAGTCGGGTTTTCTAAACACACCACTACATTATTTGCTTTGTTCGACCACTACATTCTAAGCCGGGAATGGAGAGTTATATATCTGTGAAACACAGTGACGTCACGTATCGGTCTCGGGGAAAACAAGGCTCTACATTCTTAGCTGTGGAAAAGGCTCGGCCTTTGGCCTCGGCCTTTTCCACAGCTAAGAATGTAGAGCTCCTCGGGCTTTATCATATACGTAATTCTTTTTATTAGCCGCTCAAATCACTGTTAAAAGAACTAAATGCGGGTTTAAATAGCAAAATTTGAGACATCTGGTTTCAAATTCAACAAATATGAGTAATTTTCACTCACTTTGCCTCTAGTGGGTGAAAATTGATATAATATAATCTGGGGGGTGGGGGTGTAGAGGGTAAAACAGCGCGATCTCTATAGCATGTAGGTAACATATACAGATACACTTATAATATGTGTTGAGACTCAATAAATTTTTTTTGTACAAATCTAAGTATTTTTCAGTTATTTTAAGCTGTGGGACAGCGAGAACAATTTCAGATGACTGTAATTTTAAATTGCATAGATAGATATATAATAGATAGATAGATATTGTCGAAAGAAAGTCTCAGTATACGTATGCGTCATTAAAAATAAACAATGCATTATTATTATACAGTGCATAATATAATAAAATAATTTTATACGTGTACATACGTTTACACCATTTTATATTATAAAATGGTGTAAATGTATGTACACGTATAAAATAATTTAAAATAATTAAAAGAACCATACATTATAGTGATACTACACATGATAGATATATGTTTCCCGCCCCCCCCCCCAAAAAAAAAAAAATAATATTGAATAATAAGATGTTTGAAGTATATTGCATAAAATTCAGTCGCAAAATGATACAATCACTCATAATTATTATTTTCTGGGCTTTCATTGATATATCACACTTTTCATTCACTTTGAGATGGGAAAAGCGGCAGCAAGTCACATTCCAAGGTGAATGAAAATGTAATACCTGTAGGGCAGTGAGATCGACAGAGATAACCCTTTAGTCACTAAGCACGACCACAGTCGTTTTAAATCTGTTTTATTAGCAGGTGAAATCACAGTTATCGGGAATGAAATGTGTGCTTAGGCATCAAAATTTGTAAGCATTTGGTCTTAAATTGCAATAATGTCGACATTTTTCACCCACAAATTCAGGTGGGTGAAATTAAAAGCAGATAAATTGGCGAGTAAAGGGTTAACCCTTACAGCGCGGGCATCGACTTTAGTCGTCAGAATCTGACGTCTGTAGACGTCAGATTCTGACGTCTAAAGTCGATCTCCGCACTGTAAGAGTGAACTATTTCTAGTGGCCGTAGACCCATAACATAGCTATTCAAATGAATCGGGAAAAGCTAACTATCCAATCATGATGATTTCAAATTGAAAAGACCCCTTTGGTCTCAATGGTTTATACACACAATATTTCAGTTCTTTTAGGATTAATGTTATCATATCGCATGAGACTGGATATTTTACGTCTAACTTTAAAATGTTTGTCAAAATCATTTGCGTGATGGCATGGAAAGCGATGCCGATTGTTAGCAATCTAATCACTCTCCAACACAACACGATTATCGCTCTTCCAACTCTGGCTTGCTTTGTATTTGCAATGTTTTGTTGGGAGGAAATGGGGTGACTAAGTTAGTGATAGTGATATTTTCATTCGGCTAAATGCGTTCCAATACCAACCAAGCGCCGAGATAGCGATCCCGTATAGGATGAGCATGATTAGGTGAGCAAATAGCACAGCTGATTATATTGAAAGAGACGCTTGTTGTTTTATTGTTTGAAACTTTTGCGTCGCTGTCGGAACAATTTGCTTAGTATGAGATCATTATTTTAAACTCACGTTTCAATTTCCACCCTTATATTTCGTAGTATAATAATGTTTTTTTTTATTAAAACTATTTTTATATTATTTTTGTGGAACGTTTTGTCGACTATTCAAAACGTGGAGCGTTCGATGTTAATATTTAAATTTACTATTGAATTATTTTCCGTTAAGATTGAGTAGTAAAAAAATGCTATAGTACTTGAGATCAGTATTGTTGTTGGGACGTTTTATTGAAAACCCGGTGATTATATTTTCATCAAAATAATCGGGATATGTCTTTTAACTGATATTGCGTTACTAATCAGGACCATAGGACTTAAAATTATAGTGTAGACACCTTCTGGCTTACACCATAGGACGCTTCGCAATGGCTCAATTGCGGGCGAACGTTATAGACGTTGGCCCAGCATTAAAATGCATCTGGGCAAGCATTACTCATGCGAGGGGAGACAAGTGCCTCTGTTTCCCAGTAAACTGCATAAATCGACCCATTGCGGCTCTAATGTTGGGCCATTGTCTGCGAATCTAGCCCAACCTCACATCAGCAATGGGTCAATGATTCGTATTTGCTTGATTGTACGGCGTTGGCTGGGCGGTGAGGGGGGGGGGGGGGGGTGAGGTAATAATGAGATGGTGGGACACACAAAGAGTCGTAAACACAGCCTTAAATGGCAGCCATCGCCGAGTGCAATTAATAAACGGGAGCAGCAAATCTAACTCTAATTGTCAATTCCGGCGGTGATATAATTTTATTTCTGGTTTCTCAAATACGTGGCGGTATTTTATGCTTTGGCAGCCTGACAGCTGATATAATGCGATATGGGATGACAGACAATCAGCGTAGCGTGATATACATGTATCATAACGCCGTATGTTTGTGCGTACACACACTCATGCATAGCAGTGGAGATTAGATATATGGCTTAAAACATTTTAACTGTGGAATGATAAACGAATTATTAAATGAATGTGTGAATGATTAAATGAATGAACGAATAAATCAATAAATGAATGAATGAATGAATGAATGAATGAATGAATGAATGAATGAATGAATGAATGAATGAATGAATGAATGAATGAATGAATGAATGAATGAATGAATGAAGAAATGAAGGAATTTGGGAATGAAATATATTAACTTAAAAAATTAATAAATGAATTAATAAATGAATTAATTAATAAATGAATTAATAAATGAATGAATTAATGAATGAATGAATGAATAAATGAATGAATGAATGAATGAATGAATGAATAAAAAAATGAATGAATGAATGAATGAATGAATAAATGAATGAATGAATGAATGAATGAATGAATGAATAAAAAAATGAATGAATGAATGAATGAATGAAGAAATGAATGAATGAATAAATGAATGAATGAATGAATGAATGAATGAATGAATGAATGAATGAATGAATGAATGAATGAATGAATGAATGAATGAATGAATGAATGAATGAATGAAGAAATGAAGGAATTAGGGAATAAAATAAATTAACTTAAAAAATAAATAAATGAATAAATGAATGAATGAATGAATAAATGAATGAATGAATGAATGAATAAATGAATGAATGAATAAATGAATGAATGAATGAATGAATGAATGAATGAATGAATGAATGAATGAATGAATGAATGAATGAATGAATGAATAACTGTGATATAAAAGAGGTGAATATGAAACTAAAACCGAATGATTGAATGAATGAATGAATGAATAAATAAATAAATGAATGAATGAATGAATGAATGAATGAATGAATGAATGAATGAATGAATGAATGAATGAATGAATGAATGAATGAATGAATGAATGAATGAATGAATGAATGAATGAATGAATGAATGAATGAATGAATAACTGTGATATAAACGAGGTGAATATGAAACTAAAACCGAATGATTGAATGAATAAATGAATGAATGAATGAATGAATGAATGAATGAATGAATGAATGAATGAATAACTGTGATATAAACGAGGTGAATATGAAACTAAAACCGAATGATTGAATGAATGAATGAATGAATGAATAAATAAATAAATAAATGAATGAATGAATGAATGAATGAATGAATGAATGAATGAATGAATGAAAGAATGAATGAATGAATGAATGAATTAATGAATAAATAAATGAATGAATGAATGAATGAATGAATGAATGAATGAATGAATGAATGAATGAATGAATGAATGAATGAATGAATGAATGAATGAATGAATGAATAACTGTGAAATAAACGAGGTGAATATGAAACTAAAACCGAACATGCAAGTTTAATTTCACAATATTACTGAAAATGCATGTATCTCAGAATAGGAACAGAAATACAAACAAAGAGATAATATAAACATAAATATTACCCACATTTCTGTTTGAATTCATAATTGTATTATTGAAACCAATAATAATATTACAATGAGTTTTACGGTGTTGACAAGACATGGGTAGTCAATATGATGACTATCCACAGTTTGGTTGTGTAATTGTGAATAATTTTGAAAACGTGTGCTTGTTGATTTCATACCAAAACGCTATCCGGCGTTCTAGTGCCGCACAGATTAAGGCTGCCAAATATAGGCAGCTCAATCATGGATGCATTCTGTGAACAGGGATGCGAGGCATGTCTTAGGCCTATGCATTAACCCCAGTAAACACAAACCGTTTGTATAACATTTTTACAATGCTGGATCAACGTCGAAGACGTTGAGCCGCCGTTAAATGAATGCTATGCAAATGTTTTGCGTTTGCTGGGTAATTCTAAAGAACAAATATTGTTCTAAAGTCTATAATTGTATATAAACAGAGCTGAGTAGATAAATAAAAAAGGGATGTCCTGCATATCTCGATGGAGCAGGCGATTACACGTCTCACACGTCCATGTAGCAGAGCAACCATTAGGAGTTGACGCTGAGCCGATATAGTGGTGATATGTTTGGCCAGCATAGCAGATGGTGGCCAAACATATCACGAACATAGATTCAAAGTATCGTGCTTTCCGGACTGTAAGAGAACATCCACGAAGAGCCACATACACAAGTCAGTCCCGCGGGCCCCATTAAAAAGACAAACAGCAGTAACTGCTCACTTGTCATGTAATCATTTATAGCTGTTAAACATTGCGCGGCAGTGTGGGACCATGTTCCGGAACACAAATGAATTGCTTTCGGCCATCACGACAATTCAAATGTTTACAAGATCGATACTCGCACATTTAACAGCGTTATGACCACAGCGTGACGGCCGCGCGAAGTGTGCGCGGATTTCAGATGCAAGGGCGGTTTCAGAAAAAAAAAATTGCAGATGCAGGGTTGGTTACAGAAAATGCATCTTCATCTATCCAGTTGTCTGCTACCGGCAGACTGGTAGTCTGACGGTTTGACCTGATGGGGCAGGGTGCAGAAAATGGCGCTGGCTACTATTATTTTCCTACCTTTGTCTCACTGACTTGCTTGATACTCTTTTTATTTGTTCAATCTCGAATTGCTAACGCAATCCTAAAATGACGTCGCATTTTCACACACAACTTCAATGGGTGAAAATTACCCATATTTGTTTAAAGCAGCCCCTCGGGATGACATCAATTTTCGTTTTTAGTTCCGTACTGAAGTAGTGTATCCCACGGATCATATTTTTATTTTTTTCAGAATTTACATATTTTTACAAATATTTTTAATCAACATTTCTATGAAACCAGAAGAAACCCAAACAAACTATTTGTATACCTGAAGGACGATTGAATGTTTTCACAGCATTGGGCCACATGCTGATGGCATCGGCGCAGCGTTGGGTAGACAATCAGTGCTGCAGGTGTGTCCTCCCGTGTCCTGACTATGAGACACCAATTAGCGGGGACTGGTTTGATCTTACCGTCTGATGCGTGGGAATATGTGATCTAAAGTGCTGAATATTGCTGACTTGTTTTGTTTACATGCCAATATACGACCTGGAAATACAACTATTTCACTCTTTTTCAGTGCTTTAAAATTGTTTCTTGACTTTTTCGTATTTTCAGTTAAGATCAGTAGGCTATATAGCCTCATATAAATTAAATTTGCAAAATTGACAACAATGAAAATGTCTCATCCCAAGGGGTCCCTCTAACTATTTAATCGCCAAATTATTCAATTGAAATTTTCACCCACTTGAAGTTGTGTCTCGCTGACGCGATCCACAACTTCAAGTGAGTGAAAATTATTCAGATTTGGCAAAATATAAGTGAACTCTTTTCAAATCGTGCTGATTGATATCACATTATGGCTTTAACATGCTTAACAATGAAATGAAATGAATAGGGTTTTAGGCCACCTTTGTGCACATATAGGCTAAACTGGGCCAGGAGAACCTCCTGAGAATGGTGAGATGATTAAGAGGACACTGTCCTCCAGACACAGGATTCAAAATTCGAGCCCTGGCGGTCTGAGGCCGAGCACACTACCTCTCGGTCACGGAAGCTCCCCACAATACTGACTTTCACACGTGGATGGAGAAAAAACATTTTTTGTTTCTTTCAAACCGCCGAGACCGGGAACCGAACCTCGAACTCTGGCGTGAAATTCAGCGGTGCTAACCACTACCCTAGGGCCCCCGCCCTTAACATGCTTTAAAGGCGGTACTGAATGTGGTAATAATTGAGTGAAAACCCCAATATATTCGGCACCGGCGGGTGAATAGTTTATTATTCGAGCCTAAACGTTTGGCCATCTTGATGTTTGAGCATTTTTGTTCCCAATAACAGTGATTTGATCGAAAATAAAACAAGAGTAAAAGCGACTAGAGTCGGGCTCAGCAGTGTGAGGGTTTAATTATATGAATTGTACCTACCGCAAACTATTAAATTAATTGACATTTTATTCAGTTAGAAATTTACTTGCAAATGTATTGACTCTCCAAAACATGGGCTGAGGTAATGTGGAATAACAACATTGAAGTAACATCTCATTTCACTCCCACGCGCAATGCCGTTTGCTCTCAACCCTCCCCCTCCCCCGCACGCGTGTACCGCAGCTGTATGTTCAAATCTTATGATTTCCCAGCATACCATTGAAAACTTTCTGGGGCCGTATTCTCGTGGAGATCACCTAAATTTAGGATTTTTCCGCAACTTTGAAATGCGAAACTCCGTAACTGCGGAATCCCGTAAATCGCTATTCTCAAACTATTTGCGGAAAACTGTAGTTGCGGAGTTTCGCATCCTAACTTTTATGCAAAACACGCCATTTTTTCCCAGAATTTAGGGCACCCAAATTCTTTCCGTTACTTCTACCTAAAACTTAGGTGAGTTCCGCATCGTAAAATTAACGAGAATAACACTTACGGAAAAAAAACCAAAGATGCGGAAATATTTGAGGAAATTCTAAAAATCTACAATGCGGAGCTCCGTAAATGGTAACGAGAATACGGCCCCTGGATCCGCCCGCAGATGAAACACTTTCTGCTTTCTGCTTTCTTGTTTGCCGTCATCTTGGAGAGGACAACATCACCGGCCGCCATATTGGAGAGGACAACATCAGTGGATGTTTGAGCAGCCTGATTAGGTCTGTCGGTGTCAACCTGCACCTGCCGACGTCGATGGGTGACACGGCATTCCATTCAGCGCCGACTTCCGTTCCGTGCTCTAGAGATAACTGCCGACAAGAGATCGGACTCTCAGAAAAAGGATGTAGGCCTTTTGGCAAGTGAGCGATAATGGCAGTGATTGGCGTGTGAGAAGGGTTTTCGTGATGCCGATGAAAGAATGGCGAAGATAAACGGCAGGTTAAATCAGGTGCGACCAGGTCGAGGTGGTAATCTGCGCGATTGTAGCTCAATGTTTGTCCAGCGTTGCTGACGCTGGCCCATCATTGATTCACAATTGGGCCTGTTTTGTGTCGGCAACATTATGTGCACCCTGCCGATCTGTTGTTGCCATAGTATGTGCACATAGGAAAACCAAGGAATATATGGAAAAACTAAATAATCACCACACTTTTACCCAATATCGGTTCAGTTCCGAGCCTCGTCGCTGACGGCCGGCCAGAATCGTCCCAGCTAAGGATCAAGGTTTTGTGTTTTGTAGCCGTTGACAGTGCATTGCTGAATTCTTTCTACAGGAGGAATCAACGTTTCCTAACAATGGCGATGACTAAGAGCGATCTTCACCTAATGGTCCAAAAAATGCTAGACATGCAGGGGATACTAGCAGAAGATGCAGGTGAAATGTGCTGATTCTGATAATTCGCTTCTTCAAAGTGGGTGTAGGTGACATGATCACGTGCTACATGTCTTGATCTATTGTTACAGTGACCTCTCCAGAACGATCCACATCCCATCACAACCCCCCCCCCCCCCCTCCACGCACTTCACGTTCACCCTCCACACACACACACACGTTTACCTTACGTCGTCACCTCGTCCCGGCCTTGGCGGGGTGATTGATTGGGGTGCTGTACTCTCGGAGGATATATAAGATGCAGAGGCGCACTGCAGCAATCACAAAACATTTGTATGGCATTTATACAATGTTTGACCAACATCAAATACGTTGGGCCGACCTTGTATAAATGCTGGGGTTCCACTAGTAATCTTAACCCTCATCCTGCTGACTATTGTCGTTTTTAATCTGTTTTATTAGTCGACCAAATCACTGATATTGGAAATTTAATGTGTATCGAAACGTCAAGTTTTGCAAGTATTTGTGCTCAAATTAAACAAATAGGAGTAATTTTCAGTCACTTGAAGTTGTGTGTCGCGGCAGCGAGACACAACTTCAAGTGGCTGAAAATTTAAATAAATTAACTTAGCAAGCTTAGCGGGATAAAGATTAGGATTGAGATCACCCTATCTTTCTCTCTTTTTCATTGTAGGCCTGCTGCTGAATTGTTTGTTTCTATTTTTCATTCATTTGAAACTGGAATTTCTAACGCAATTTCCAGCTTCAAATGACAAAAAAAATTCACCTTCAAAATCGTGTTTCCTAATATTTTATTCATTTTGTTAAAGCTCTGCTTTGCTTCGATCATGGTTCGTATTCATTCTCGTTAAATAAATATCAAATAGGATATATCCAAGCAGGATCGTTCATATATCGTAACGATATATCGTAACTCGTACGAGAATACATATGCTGTTGTGGAATAAGATTCGAGATAGTAGACATATAGTGGTGACTGTAGAAGGGGAGCTCTTATGCATCGGTCAGTATGTAATTGTTAAAATATTATACAAGTATGTGTTTTTGTAAGTGCAGTTGCAATAAGCACGATACATTTTCACATTGAATAGGGTAAAATGGTTAATAATTGATATTTGTCACAAAGTTGTCGCAATAAATCATCAATATAGCAGGTGATATGTAAGAAAATCAAGCGAAATAGTAAATAAAAGTGGCTGCGACGACATGGTCAAAATTGCAGTTCTTGAATAACATTGAAGACAGTGGACACGCTGTCAGCACTGGTCGCTGTAGAGAGGGGAGGTGGTATGCATAGGTCAGTATGTAGGTCAAAGGTCAACTCACCTTCAAAGGTCACGCTGTCTGCACGTTCCACACTGACAACACAAGCCCGAACCTAGCACCTACACAGTGCTGGGTCAACGTCGTAGTCGTGTTTCTCTTTACATGCAGGGGTGTCATACGTTGTTTTATTTGACCTGTGGCTTACGCCAGCATTGCCATCTTCATATGAATGCAACAAGAAGCTTAACCCTTTAATCGCCGGTGTCGCATATATTCGGGTTTTCATTTTTTATTAGCACATTACATGTAAGTAAGTACCAGCACTTAAACATGTGACAAAGATAAAAATGTGACATCAATCTTTGAAAACAGTTGACCTCCATTGTGTCAAATCTGAATATTTTTCACTCACTTGAAGTTGTGGATCGGGTCAGCGAGACACAACTTTAAGTGGGTGAAAATTCAGATTGAATAATTTGGCAGTTGAAGGGTTAAAGTGCTGAAATATATTTATACAAACCATAGAATGAGAGACAGTGTTTTTTTTTAAATTTGAAATAATCATAAATATCTTAGTTAGGTCTTTACGCTTCATTTGAATACCTATGCTATGGGTCTAGGGTTATAATAAATATTTTATTCTTTTAGACGTCAGAATCTGACATCTACAGACGTCAGGGTGATTCTCTACTTTATACCTTCTGAAATTGTATTAATTGTACAAGAAAAGCAGAAAGGCCAAATTGATCTTGCATATCACATTGTCCCAATAAGGTAAACAGCGTTGTCGTGTTTCACGCAACAAAACCAGATAAAATAGCTATTGCATATTATTTCACATAGTAGCATGAGAGATCTTCTGGAAAGCGGATAAGTCTAATAATTATATACAAGTTTATTTTTTTCCAATTTATTTAAAACAAAATTGATATAGAGCACTTGTGAATTTTTTTTTACAAAATCGTACAGTTTATTATACAGTTATACCAGCACCCAAGAAAATACGTATAAATAAGGTAAGTAAAACCTCTGGAATGTTTAAATAACACATGAATTAACACGGTTGTTGATTCTGTTATCGCCCAGCTTCTGCTCCCACCACTCTCTGTGATTTTCGATCCCTAGCACTGTGTGTAGATGCTGGGCTGTCTGCAATATCCCGGTTGTTTGACAGGACCGCATGCTAATTTCAGAAAACCTTTCTGATGACATCCCACCCATGCGACTTAATTAATCGTAACCTGATCAGTAATTATAAAAACTGCTAACTGGCTTTGGTATAATATATGAGGATTTGTTTCTCATGTCATGCCCTCACTTAATTAACTCTTTCTGTGCGAGAACCGACCTCAGACGTCAAAATCTGACGTCCGTAGACATCAGATTCTGATATCTAAAGTCGACCGTCACAATGAAAGAGTAAAATATTGATAATGGCCGTAGACCCATAACACAGGTATTATAATGAAGCAGAAAGACTTTAATTTGTTATTATTTCAAATGGTCTCTGTGGTTTATAAAAAAATGAATTATCCGTTTAGCAGGATAATCACAGATTTTTAAAGATCACTATTTGCAAATGTTTGGTCGCAAATTATAGCATGGATTGTTTTGGGCGATTGTGGATGGGCCCACATTATTTACTAAGCGAATCATGATGACCCACCTACTTTAAACAAATAAGACAAATTTTCACTCATTTGAAGTTGTGGGTAGCGGTATAGCGAGGCATAGTTTCAAGTGAGTGAAAATTTACATATAAAGACATAATTTGCTAAAAACCGCGCTTCATGTATTACTGTACACAGTTTGTATTTTCATACACTTCGTTAGCTCGTTGTGTTGGCAAAGCACAACTTAAAGTGGGTGTTAAAGAAAAAATAAACGTTTTTTTGCAGAAAATGCTTACTCTACATGTCAGCAGTTACTGCTATTTGCTTTAGCATTGCTACTTTTTTGTTACTGCCCATTCAGCTGAATATGAAGTACAAATCGGCAAATTATTAACTGCGACCGCTCAGAAATGGGAGCTAATTTCCCTCTCATTTTCTTCTGTCTACGCAGATGGCCGGCAGGAAATGAAATCCAAATATTGAGCCTGGCGTCAGGGCTCACTGGCCGGTGGTCAAGGTGCACTTCTCCTGTGTCCAGCGTGTTCATCTCGAAACACAGAGAGGGGTGGGTGGGCAGAAGGTGGGCGATAACAGGATGTTTGCTCTTCAACCAACGTGTAAATGTTTTACATGTGTCACTAGGCCTTAATTATTCTAAAGCGCTAAATGTTATGTTTAAAGCATGGAGAACAAGGGGTTTTTCAATTTGAAATCATAATAAAAAATAAGGCAGCTCTTTCTGATTCATTTGAATACCTATGTTATGGGTGTACGGCCATTATGAATATTTTTACTCTTACAGTGCGGGGATTGACTTTAGATGTCAGCAGAATCTGACGTCTACAGACGTCAGATTCTGACGATCAACCCTTTAATCGCCAAATTATTCAATCTGAATTTTCACCCACTTAAAGTTGTGTCTCGCTGACGCGATCCACAACTTAAAGTGAGTGAAAATTATTCAGATTTGACAAAATGGAGGTCAAAATGAAATGAAATGAAATGAATCGGGCTTTATGACACCTTTGTGCACATATAGGCTAAACTGGGCCAGGAGAACCTCCTGAGGATGGTGAGATGATTTGAGATGACACTGTCCTCCAGACACAGGATTCGAAATTCGAGCCCTGGCGGTCTGAGGACGAGCACGCTACCTCCCGGTCACGGAGGCTCCCCACAATACTGACTTTCACACGTGGATGGGGAAGAAACATTTTTTGTTTCTTTCAAACCGCCGAGACCGGGAACCGAACCCCGAACTCTGGCGTGAAAGGCAGCGGTGCTAACCACTACCCTAGAGCCCCCGCCCAAAATGGAGGTCAACTGTTTTCAAATATTGCTGATTGATGTCACATTTTATCTTTTACATGTTTAAAAGGTGGTACATGATGTGCTAATAAAAAATGAACACCCGAATATATGCGGCACCGGCGGTTAAAGGGTTAAGATGGTCCCCGCGCTGTAAGAGTTAAGGTCTCAGTCTAATACATCTTACACGAATAATTTTTTTTTATTTTGTTCTGGAAGATTATACCGTCTACGTTCAACAATCTCATCTGTGATCTCGCGAAAATTATTATTACTAAAGCGATACTAAAGAAAAATGAGCATTCGCGAATACTAAACTTTGTGAAAAATCCCAAAATCAGGAATTGCGAAAATTTAAAGACGCGAATATCACCAGATCTACAGTATTTGGAAATAGTGCTTCACGTGTTGCATTGATTGAATTATATAACCCCAAAACATGGTATTGCATTGCATTGTATATAGTATTTTATTGTATATAATACAGAATGACAAGTTCAATTCAAGTATGATACATAGTGGTGCATCGCTCCTCGGTGGGTTTTTTATTTCAACCTGGCATTTCTGATACAATTACCATTTATTATATAGTTTAATAATATACTATTTGACATGTAGTAAATAACTAATTATGACGTTCCGCTATCGTGTACAATTTACCTATAGATTACCTGTAGTTTTGATCACGAAATTTCATCACATTTCAAATATTCTATCGTTTAAAAAAATATACGAAATTTTCAAGGTTATTGCCCTATTATAAGACTGGACATAGCGCTTGCAAAATTTCATTAAAATCTATTGAGAATTGACCAAGATATCATCGAAAAACATGCAAGACAGGTTAATGTGGGTTCAACTTCAAATCGAACAAAAGAGTCAGTGATGAATCGACTGTCTGAACAACTCTATCAAAAGGATTTGGAAACGAATTGACATAATTGAGATGAGTGACATTCTTGTTTTTTCTCCTAGCTGGCCCCGCTTTGCCTTGAGAAGGGAAAAACAGTAGCATTACTGCTTGCTCTTCAAGTAAGCAGTAACTGTTTCCTTCACAAAGCAGCAATTGACGAGCCCTGCACGGTGACATCATTACACAAAATTGAAAAGAAATCGAACGAAGAAGACATCTCTGTCTGTCCAACCATGTACAATGAATTGACCCTTGAAGCACTGAAATATTTGTATGCAAACCAAGAGAACAAAGGTTTTTTAATTTGAAATCATCATAAATGTTTTAGTTGGCTCTTTCCGCTTCATTTGATTACCTATGTTATGATCTACAGCAGGTATAACGGACAGTTGTACTCTTACAGCGCGTGGGCCGACTTTAGACGTCAGAATCTGACGTCTACAGACGTCAGATTCTGACGTTTAAAGTTGATCCCCGCGCTGAAGGCGTTAACCCTTTCAGTGCGGGGGCCGTCCTTATACGTCAGATTCTGACGTATAAACACTGATAAAGAAGGTCCTAAATGAAAACAAATATTTATAATGGCCGTAGACTCATAACATAGGTATTCAAATGAAGCAGAAAGTGCTAAGTAAGTCATTTATGATGATTTCAAATTACAAAAACCCTTTTCACTCCATGATTTAGACAAAAACAATTCAGCGCTCAAAGGGTTAAGGGAGAACTTGACATTATTGTCTTTTCTGGGAGCACACAACGCGCTCGGCTGATGTTGATAATTCATCAGTCCGGCAATGCCTAGATCACAAACCCCCTGGCGAGTGTCCGGGCGTCGCGGTCACGTGGGAGGATAACAAGCGCGGTATTGGCTGACGGGACCACGTGGTAAGCGATACATCAGCGGGAGAATACGAGACGCGTACATCAAACAGGTTCGGATTCAGGTGTCCAAACATTTACTCCACGCTGCACGCTCCGTGTCGCAGGGTGCAGGATTGACCCACTAAACCTGCACGATGCATCAAAACATCACTTTGCATCTCTGAAGAATGACCTAATTTTCTACACCTGGGGGTTTTATAACGAAGAATTTTATGGAATAAAATCAGTACATTTTCGCCCGCCTTTTAATTTTTAACCCTTTAAGCCCTCGCGATGCATTAAAGCATCATTTCGCATCTCTGAAGAATGGCTTAATTTCCGGAAACCTGGTGGTTTTAGAACAAAAATTTAATAATAACAGTATATTTTTACATTTGTCACCAGCTGCACGTCATTTTCATCCACTACAAGTCGGGAATTGCGACAGCAATTCGCGGCTTGTAGTGGATGAAAATGACAGTGGTGAACTCAGGCTTGGAAGGGTTAATTAAAAAAGGTGCATGGGCTATTGCAATTGAAGTTCGGCATCGTCGACATCGGCGTCGGCGTTGAAATTTGGGCACGATAACTTGACAGGTTTTTGTGTAGCCTGCTCAAATTTGTACTGCATCTTGCTAATAACCAGTTCTCGACCAAGCTCATTAATTGTCGCTCTTATGTGCTCTTGTTTTCATTTGCCACCTAGTTCAAGTCATCTTCATCAACTACAAGACTTAGTCGAGAATTGCAACGGCGATTCGCGGCTTGTAGTAGATGAAGATTACAATGGTAAATTCAGATTTGAAAGGGCAAACCGTACAGTTAGTTATTACAAAGTAAATCATTGGAAATTTTTAAAATAATTTCAGACTTTTTAAATCGATTTTTAAATTGGCACGTATCAGCCGCCATAGCTATGATCGTTTTTATCTGTTTATTGTACTTATGTTCATTTATCCAATACTCATATTTACAGCACAGAATGGGAATGAAATGATAGTTTGGTCCCAAGTTGAACACATATGAGTAATTTTCTAAGACGAGCCTAAAACGATTATACTGGTTACTTGTATTTAAGGGGTGTTAGGATAGGACACTGGAGGTCCAGAGATCAGGTGGTGTTGCAAAGAAATCATAACGAAAGTCTGTCTGTCTGCACGCAGTGCGCAGGTCAGTCTGGATGTACTTGTATATCTGCAGCTGAGAGGTAAGACTCACAGATGATGCCAAATGGACCAGGAACTCTCAACGCAAAGTCAGGTTTAATTTGAGTTAGTTTGGTTATAACTACTTCATATTACTTAAATTTGCATTGTATTGCATTGCATTGCATTGCATTGCATTGCATTGCATTGCATTGCATTGCATTGCATTGCATTGCATTGCATTGCATTGCATTGCATTGCATTGCATTGCACTGCGTTGCGTTGTGCTTCATTACATTACATTACATTACATTACATTACATTACATTACATTACATTACATTACATTACAATAAATGTGATCACTTTTAATTACATTGCATTATTGCCTCCGAATATGAACGTTCGAATCGCGCCGCCCGTTACCAGACCGACACAAAGTGCAGAATTTGATTTACCCCTTCAAACACTGACGATGCATTAAAGCATCATTTTACATCCCAGAAAACAGACTTAATTTCATACAACTGACCGTTTTAGAAGGAAAATTTCCATGAAACTCTTTTACCAATACATGGCAATTTTCTTAAATTTTCACCCATTTCAACTCACCTTCATCCACTACAAGTCGAGAATTGCGACAGCAATTCTAGGCTTGTAGTGGATGAAGGTGACAATGGTAAATTCAGGCTTGAAAGGGTTAAAGTCACATTCACTCATCCATTCCACATCAACAGGACATGAACCAGACCCATGAATGTCGTATCTAATTAAGACAATCCATGCGAAAATCGGGCCACAAATAACTAACATGCTGTACAATGTACACATATTTGTCTCTGTGTACGATGTGTAAGACTATGTACAATACATTATTGGCTGATGAGTTGGGAGTCATGGTTGACTGCAAGCCCGATAGCCCCGGTTTCGAATCCCATGTGGCCGCGCCCATGGTTTTCTGTGCACAGAGACACAAATAGTAGTTGATACAGCGCTATGCAAAGCCTAAGGTGCTTACTTAGAACGTGAGCAGTTTATAAGTACTGTAAATGGTAAAAGCAGGATGAGAATGGCCCTCGAAATTATCATCTAGGAATGAAATTTGACATCGGAGTAATACTTCCTCACGAAGAATTATGTTATTTTTAGTAATTAAGTTCGTGCATAGTGTCATTCCCCAATTACGCAAGAAGTAATATTGCTATTTGTCGATACCACAATATCTATTAGTACAGCGTTAATAAGTTGAATCACACGATCAATTCTACAGTGTATGAAGCTCTCGTGTATTTTTACTGAACAGATTGATGTGTTTACCGTTTATTGTGGAGGGGGTGAGCCGCAGAAGGCTGGCATTCATAGGGATGAAGTGGTTACCCAATGCTGGGTCAATGCTGGCTCGACGTAAAGGACTTCGATCCAGCATTGGCCCAGGATTGTGCCAGAGTCTTGTCATCTGTTCCCAGTTTGTGTGGATTGTTTGAGATGCCCTCTAGTGACAGACCGAGGCATAATAAAGTGGCCACTACAGATGATTCACCTTCTGGTCACCAGGGGGCGTCATCAGTTTGTAATGTTATAATGCTTTAACCATCGTTTGCATTATGTTAGTATTATTATTAAAATGTTATCTCGTGTAGCAAAATTGAAATCACAAAATCGATGAGCAATATCACAGAAAGTTAACACCAATGAAGTAAGTGTGTAAGACTGTACAGCGTTTCAGTTAATATATTTTTGTAATCAATAATGCTGGTATATATATATAAATATATAACTAATACACCGCTCTTAGTATATCACTAATAACTGAAATTAAATAACGGATTGAGGGAAATCATCAAAATGGTATCATTTGCGTCATATGAATAAAAAAATGAAGACGGATTTAAAACAAAATATGTGTAAATAGCCTATATTTCTGATTCAAGGCCTTTGTCGATGGTTCTCAGTGTGACAAACAAAACACACTGAACCAAGGCTTGTCCACCGACAGCTATTGCCAACATTAGTCTCAGGCTCTATGGGACAACGTCATAAAGGGTGAACCAACATTAAAACAATATAGAACTGTAATAACTGGGATCGCATGGATTTGTTACAAATCGTTAAGTTTATTTTAGAAAACGACCATTCCGGAACGCACCGCTCCACTGTGCTCCCTCTGTAATATCAGGGATACTAGAATATCAATCATCTTTTCCATACCTATTTCTTATTGATCAGTTTTCTTTTGTTTGTCATACTCCACATCAAACTGCTGACATTATACTTTGCCAGACCCTCAGGCATATATATGTGATTCATATATATATGATAAGGCATTCACAGCTAACACGGTACGTTGAACCAATGCTGATTTAGAGCTGGGCCAGCGTCGCAGACGGTGGACATTAAATCAGCGTTGGAATATTTGCTGGTTTGTTGAATCCCGTGTAATTATTATCAGATTATGGCAATACGAATTTAGGTCGCACTGCAAAAGAGTGAATGTTGCTTTAGACCGTTGCATAGACCAAGCTGCATACTACACCCCTTTTATCACTTCGAAGCACTGTACAACACAACCACGTGTTCCACCCACTTTCTGAAGCGGCTCACACTCCTTCTCTTGGTCCAGTTTAGCCTATATGTGCAAAAAGGTGGCTTAAAACCCCATACATTTCATTTTCTCACACTCCCGCTTCACCTACTGCGACGCTGACCCAGAAGTTCACTGATTGTAACTTCGGCTGGGGAATATATTTTGTTTCTGGCTGCGCACACTTCATTGTGACTTGTCGTGCACCAACGTGAAGAGGGCTCGGGGACGTGCATCTATTTGTCTAACCTCCTCTGTTCCTCAAAGCCAAAGGGCCGTGACTGATTACTTGAAAAGTAAGCAGTTACTGCCAATTGGCTTTGCACGGCAGTCTGGGACGTGGAGCTGTTTGTCTGGCCTTGGAGCTCTGGGACGTCTGACCTTGGAACAGCTCATCAATCTTAAAGTCCCAGAGAGAATGCAGCCTGTGACCTCAATAGGGAAGAGCTGTAACGTTATCCGTACAGTTTATGAGAATCGTTACAGTGAAAAATGATCTCCATCTCGCATTATGTATCAGCGAAGTGTTTTTGCAATCCTATTATTCATTCATTTATTTAATCATTCATTCATTCTTTCTTTCATTTATTTATTTATTTATTTATTTATTTATTTATTCATTTATTCATTCATTCATTCATTCATTCATTCATTCATTCATTCATTCATTCATTCATTCATTCATTTATTCATTCATTCATTCATTTATTTATTCATTTATTCATTTATTCATTCATTCATTCATTCATTCATTCATTCATTCATTCATTCATTCATTCATTCATTCATTCATTCATTTATTCTTTTTTTTTCATTCATTCATTCATTCATTCATTCATTCATTCATTCATTCATTCATTCATTCATTCATTCATTCATCACTTCATTCATTCAATAATTCATTCATTCATTCATTCATTCATTCATTCATTCATTCATTCATTCATTCATTCATTCATTCATTTATTCATTCATTCATTCATGCATTCATTCATTCATTCATTCATTCATTCATTCATTCATTCATTCATTTATTCATTCATTCATTCATTCATTCATTCATTCATTTATTTATTTATTTATTTATTTATTTATTTATTTATTTATTTATTTATTTATTTATTTATTTATTTATTCATTTATTTATTCATTCATTCATTCATTCATTCATTCACCCATCTTTTCATTTATTCATTCATTCATTCATTCATGTATTCATTTATTCATTTATTTATTCATTCATTCATTCGTTTCTTTCTTTCGCTCGTTCGCTCGTTCGTTCGTTCGTTCGTTTGTTCGTTCGTTCGTTCGTTCATTCGTTCATTCATTCATTCATTCATTCATTCATTCATTCATTCATTCATTCATTCATTCATTCATTCATTCATTCATTCATTCATTCATTCATTCATTCATTCATTCATTCATTCATTTATTAATTAATTTATTCATTCATTCATTCATTCATTCATTCATTCATTCATTCCTTCATTCCTTCATTCATTCTTTTATTCATTCATTCATTCATTTATTCATTCATTCATTCATTCATTCATTCATTCATTTATTCATTCATTCCATTATTCATTCATTCATTCATTCATTCATTTATTTATTAATTAATTTATTCATTCATTCATTCATTCATTCATTAATTAATTCATTCATTCATTCATTCATTCATTCATTCATTCATTCATTCATTCATTCATTCATTCACCCATCTTTTCATTTATTCATTCATTCATTCATTCATTCATTTATTTATTCATTCATTAATTTATTTATTTATTCATTCATTCATTCATTTCATTCGTTTCTCTCTTTCGTTCGTTTATTCATGCTTTTAGCCATTCATTCGTTTACTCAGCTGTGTATTCATTCATTTGCACAATTATGTAGATATTTTATCGCATTTGAACAGAATATGAAACCACCTAAAAAAAACGCGTTTTTGTTGTCTAAATCACTCGTTAAACAAAAATGGAAAAAGAATATTTGAAATCTGAATGACAATGATATTTGTTAAATTGGCAGCTGAAATAGCTCAAGTTTAGTTTTTTTGTTTTTTGTTTGTTTTTATTCTATAAACTTTATTAGACATATAAATCAGACATATACATCTAATCATTATAATTAAAGAACGTCTACATGCGATATATGGTGGACTTTTGAAAAATAATTTGGTGATTGAAACAGGCGGGGTTGTCAGGATGGCTTGTTGAAGGTTATATAGCCAACAAAACACAGATCTACCCACTAATTAGTCTGTGAAGTAAACTGAATTTTGAACAGTGATATTGAGAAGAAGCCATTTTTCCCATTCAAAATTATGTGTCGCGGTAAAAAAGTGAGTAAAACTTCTCGATTACAAAAAGCACACTTTTTCAGTTTAAATGTCAACATGAGTTTTGTGTCTTTGCTCACAGTTTTTTGTCTCTGTCATGCAGCACCGTGGCTCAACCCTTACAACGCTGAATTAATTTTGTATAAATCACGGAGACAAAAGGGTCTATTTCAATTTGAAATCATCATAAATGTCTCAGTTAGATCTTTCTGATTCATTTGAATACCTATGTTATGGGTCTACGGCCATTAGAAATATTTTTACTCTTACAGTGCGAGGATCGACTTTAGACGTCAGAATCTGACGTCTACAGACGTCAGATTCTGACGACTAAAGTCGGTCCCCGCGCTGTAAGGGTTAAACCTTTTAAGCCTCAAGCTCCGATCTGTTTTATCAGCAAGTTAAATCACTGTCATTTGATAATAAAATGCGTCTTTGGACATCAAGATTTGCCAATGTTTTGTCTCAAATTTAACAAATATTAGTAGTTTTCGCTCACTCGAAGTTGTGGGTCGCGGCAGCGAGACACAACTTCAAGGGGTGAAAATTATGGACCTCAGACATCAAATTCTGCCGTCTAAAGTCGATCCCCGCGCTAAAAGAGTAAATATATTTATAATGGCCGTACACCCATAACATAAGTATTCAAATTAAATGGAAAGAGCCAACAAAAAAATTACTGATGATTTCAAATTGAAAAAAACCTTTGGTCTCCATGGTTTATACAAAAATATTTCGCCGCTCTAAGTGTTAAGGGTCGTCGAGTGGGGAGGTGTTAATCAGGGCGGGCACCGGGATGTTTAGGTATGTCTGGCGCGATCCCGGAAGGTCCGAGCATCCCTCAAATCCTGACAGTCGAATCAGCTGATAATGCCAGGGCACTGTGAGGAGGGTCTTAACTAAAAACAGGAAGCAAAAAAGACAAACACCACTTGTTCTTGGCTCCTGTGCGCTGCTCGTCCATGTCAGCTATGCTTTTCGTAGGCCATCCGTCAGCTAGTCTCGTCCGTTCGTCTTTTTCTGGTTTTCAATGGCACGACACAATGTGTGATCCGGGGTAGTTAGCCCTCACGATATTTAGCCCTCACGATGCGTTAAAGCATCACTTTACATCCCTGAAAATTGACCTAATTTTCCTATAACTAAGGGTTTTAGAATGAAAATTTTCATGAAACTGGTTTACCAATACATCACAATTTTCTTTAATTTTTCACCCACTTCAAAATTAATCATCTTCATCCACTACAAGTCGAGAATTGCGACAGCAATTCGCGGCTTGTAGTGGATGAAGATGACAATGGTAAATTCAGGCTTGAAAGGGTTAAGTCCATGTTTAGAGGAGTCGTGCCATTTAACCCTTACAGCGCTGAAATATTTATGTATGAACCATGGAGTCCAAAGGTATTTTTTTACAATTTGAAATTATCATAGATGTATTAGTTAGCTCATTCTGCTTCATTTGAATACCAGTATGTTATCGTTTTAAAATTATTTCAGTGCGGGGGTCGACTACTTTAGATGTCAGAATTTGAAGTCTATGGACGTCAGATTCTGCCGTTCAAAGACGGTCCCTGCGCTGAAAGGGTTAACCTTCATTCTAGACCCCAATGAGGTTTTGATTTAATGAAAAATAACTGCTTAGATTGCAATTTTTTCAAAGTTTAAGCTACATCACATACAGCTAAAATCGGGCAATGGTCATTTAATTTAATAACCTTTTTAAGCCTGAATTTACCATTGTCATCTTCATCCACTACAAGCCGCGAATTGCTGTCGCAATTCTCGAATTGTAGGATAAAGATGATTTGAAGTGGGTGGAAAATTAAAGAAAATTGCCAAGTATTGGTCAACCATTTTCAAGGAAATTTTCATTCTAAAACTCCTGGTTGTAGGGAAATTAGGTATGTTTTCGGAGATGTAAAATGATGCTCTAATGCATCGTAAGGGCTTAAAGGGCTAATGTCATCATAATGGCGTCCGTCATCAGCAGAGAAGTTCAAAGAGGTAAAACTATTCCACGTTCTTGATATGAATTAGATTAGTCTGCGTGAGTATGTCACGGATCAGAATACACAGTGAGCTGTCCGCTGTCACGCAAATGCAGAGAGCAGTAAATGTGTACTTTGGAAATAAACTGCAATAATTTCACTGGTGACATGGGTGGCAGGTCTACTTCCAGGTTATGTATTCATTCCTATGAAGTTTAGCCCTGAACCCTTTCAGCGCGGGGACCGAATTTTCAAAGTCAGAATCGACTTTAAACGTCAGAATCTGACGTCGAAAGACGTCAGATTCTGGCGTCTAAAGTCGATACGCACACTAAAAGATGTTTCTAATGATAACATACTGTAGGTATTCAAATGCAGCGGAAAGAGCTAACTAAAGACATGCATCATGATTTCAAATTGAAAAAAACTTTTCTCTCTATGGTTAGACAAAAAATATCTAAGGGTTTAATCAATAATATTGTCTATGCCGCTTTAGATCATACAGATTGTGGTTCAAAAAGACCATTTGTAAGGGAATATGCATCTGAAAACAATAAAATTGGCTTTTGATTTGATCCAAATTTAAAAATATATATTAGACTTAAAGTTGCGAGTCGCGGTAGCGAGATACAACTTAAATTTGTGTCCCCAATGCCATCATGGAATATATTGCATTATGGAATTAAATATAAATCGGCCAACAGCTTAAAATAGACTTTTAAGATGGATATGGTTTTCGGAGGAATCACGATATAGGATGCTCGTGTATGGATGGAACATAATACCGCTCAAATATAGCAAAAACGTGGAGAGTATTCTCATGTCAAATTGAATTCGTGATAGAATATATAAGTTTGGATACTTGCTGTTCGTTTAATGTTTCACATTTATGAACCGCCACGTGAAAAGGGCAGGGAAGTCAAAACAAAATTTGAGTTGATTTGATAGGCGTGTCCTTTCTGTTTCTGATCATTAACTGAAATAAACTAAAATCTTTGCTAGTATTGTTTTTATGAGATTTTACATAATTATTTTAAATTTATTTATAAAATTAATGTAATCATTTTTTTAAATGACGTCATAAATAATTGTAACAAAGTCGCCGGGATGTACCTTCTCGCATGGCGGGTCACAATTTATAAAAACAACATGCAGATTGATTCATTTCCAGTTGATTGAAACTTTCAGTCAAATGTTGAGCGACAGGTCTCAACCCTTTAGGCGTTAAGTACTACTGTTTAATTTGTTTTATTAGCAGGTTAAGTCTGAGTTATTGTTTCGTCCCCTTGTATATGAAAAGGTGTATCTGCCACTTTGCAAAGTGGCAGATACACCCTTTCATATCCAAGGGGACGAAACATCGAGATTTGTAAATGTTTGATCTCAAAATAAACAAATTTGTGTAATTTTTACCCACTGTAAGTTGTGGGTCGCGGTAGCGAGAAACAATTTTAAGTGGGTGGAAATTAAAATTAAACACTTATGGGACATATGTTAATTAAACTTATGGGACATATGTCGGTATTAACCCGTATCTCACTCTAGCTGAAGTTTGAACGGCAATCTATGGCAGTTATGTCATTCTGAATTGAGTGTAGTATTTACGATATCTCACTCAAGATAACAGCATTTGCATACTATAAACCCTGGTCGGAGTGTATCTAAGTTTAGCAAGAAAATCGTCCAGTCTAGCATGTGTTGCTTTTGACATCCCACGTTTTTCTTTCTTTGCTCTGTCCTGGGCGATAATAGGAGAGTACCTGTGAAATCATAGAATGTGACATTCTCTTTCCTTTCCGCTCTTCCTGTCTCGTTCCTCCTGAATATATAAATAAGAAACAGCTCTATTGTTGTTTTAGAGAAACAGGTGATGAAAAATCTTGACTCGGTGCTGGATCAGAATCAAAGATTCTGCATTGAACCAGCACTGAGTCAACGTTATTCACATTCTCGGTGATGTCCCACTGCCTCATGACTGTGACACAGACGACGTAATCTCTGTATAAAATATATCGTATTTTAATCTGGGTAGTCGTTGAATCTGACATTAATTTTGCAGGAGATAAAGCAAGGGGGGAAAAGGTTAGGCGCACTCATCAGCCCTTTAAAGGGACATGCCCAGGATAAAATCATTAAAAATCGGTGATTTTATTTTGGCTTATAAATATGACCATATATGATGTAAACATGTCCATAGACTAGAACTGCATAAGTTTTAATTAATTTTTGTGCTGCGTATTTACCAGTTAGGCTAGATATAGAGACGAAATTCTTGATTTTTTATGTATTATTTTTTATGTTTTATGTATTGTTGACAACCATGTCAAAAATAGGAAATACGGGAATTTCGTTGGCGGAAAATTATTTAAAGTTGTCAATCTAAAGGAAAAGTATAGTTTTTGAGAGAGAGAGAAGTCACGTTCCAGGTCCACATGCGGTATTTGAGGTGCTAATAAACACTTCAAGTGGGTGAGAGCTATTTCGATTTGGCAAGTAAAAGGCTATAAATAATTCTCACCCACTTAACCTGAATTTTGCTGATCGGAGGCACTTTAGACGTCAGAAGTCGATCCCCACACCGAAAGAGTGTATAATATAATATGTATAATATATAATATGTATAATAGCCGTAGACCCATAACATAGGTTTTCAAATGAATCGGAAAGAGCTAACTAAGACATTTATAATGATTTCAAAATGAAACAAACCCTTTGGTCGCTATTGTTTGTATAAAATATTTCAGCGCTGTAAGGGTCAGGATCACACTGATTTAACAGTACGTATCAGGCACACCAGCAATAGGATGAAACTTGTGATTTGAGTTCAAAAATTCTAATCTAAATACATTTTATACATCACTGAGAGTGATGGAGTCATAGGGTTTGAAAAAAGTGGATTTTTAATCGCCCGTCCAGTTTGGCTATAATTGGCTACACTGGTTCAGCTAGTGTGTGATCACAACACACTGACATAATTATATGCTGCGTGTTTATATAGCCGCCAAGCAAAGACTGACCCTAAAATTACTGAATAAAAGCACCGATGGCTGCTTATTCGATCCGCTTGTGGCTCGAAACTCAGCGGTATTGGGTTGGAATCCCGGCCGGGTCGGAAATTTAACATCGGGGTTATGAATATAGACTGTTCCAAACTGTTCAAAGGCCTGAAGTGTGCAGTGATGTATATGGTAATGTGCATTGTATAGAACCCTTGAAGTTATTCGACAAGAGTAGGGCATAGTCCCGACTTCGCGTTTCCTTTTGCGCGGTATTGCCATGATTGTGCAGAAAACGACGTAAGGTAATAATCACAACACGATGATCTCGTCTAGTAGGCCCTACAATTGGAAAATCGGAGATCGCGGGTTCGAGCCCCACTCTGGCCTTCCAGTTTCAAAGAAACAAAATGTTTATTCTCCCTCTCACTCGTCAATATATTTAATATTGTGAGGTAGCGTGCTCAGCCTCAGACCGTCAGGGCTCGAATTTCGAATCTTGTTTCTTGAAGGTAGTGTCATCTCATCCATCTCACCACCATCAGAAGTGGTTCCCCTGACCCAGTTTAGCCTATCTGTGCACAAAGGTTGACTAAAACCCCATTTATTTCATTTCATTGCATTTTATTTGGGTGTTATACTAGAGGTGATTGCGGTGCAGCACTTATGACTGGAGACTTTTGTGTAATAATATTTAATAGCGCGAAGACATATACAGTTATTGGTGACGTATACTTCACATTACACAATATGACGCGTGATATGAATTATACCCACAGATCATTTAGAAAGCTTCTACATTTATGCATACAAACTAGTCTAAAAACCTCATTTCTAACAATTACAAAAAACCTCATCTCTAACATGTACAAGTAATTTCTAAAATTTTCTTCACACTATTATGTGATCAATAACAAAATCGGGGATATATTTATATCATAAATGTTATCAAATTGTATGCTGGGTTTGACGAATAATATTTATTTTGACTGAGATAAAACGCACACAGTCATAATGTTTTCATGATATTCTGTAGATCATTAAGTCCCAGCAATCAAGAGACATTGAACCAATGTTAGGTTGATGTTGGGCCGACGTCGTAGACGGTGGGCCAACAATAACCCAACATTGCTTTAATGTCTCGTGTCTGCTGTGATAGGATCGCTTAGCCGTAAAACACCAGGCTTCATTCCTATGGTATCATTTCAATAATTGATCAGATGTAGTAGAATAAATGTTTGCATGTTTGTGTGTTTGCACGCTGACACGCTTTCCTGTGGGTAAAGATTTTCAACCGTTGATCAATTAATCGATCTATCCAGCATTTTACCTGTTTGCAGAGTCTATTTTATAACAGCAATGTTAAAACAGCATTGGCTCGATGTCTCGTGCTTGCCGGGTAATGATCAACACTTGATCAAATTTCAACCAATTCGGCCTATTGAGATTACCCTTTAACCGCCAAATAATTCAATCTGAATTTTCACCCACTTGAAGTTGTGGATCGCTGACGCGATCCACAACTTCAAGCGAGTGAAAATTATACAGATTTGACAAAATGGAGGTCAACTGTTTACAAATATTGCTGATTGATGTCTCATTTTATCTTTAACATGTATGAAAGGTGGTACTTAATGAGCTGATAATAAATGAAAACCCGAATATATTCGGCACCGGCGGTTAAAGGGTTAAAACTGACTTAAGATCACGGCGACAAAGCTGAGCCAAGCTGAATGTTTGAGCTACAGATTGCGGCCGCTAAAAAACCGTGTACAACGTCTTTTTGGCCGCTTATATCTGAGACCTGGCTTATAATTTATTCATGTTGTGTATTTTTCGGCCCTGGAGGTGGATATCTCACCACCATGCTATAAAAACGTCGATTCCTCCGATCAAACCGAGTCAGCAATCCACGACCCAACATTTACAGTGTGGGGCTATCCACGGCTAGGCCCAAAACTTGGCCCTTTTAGCGCGGGGACCGACTTTTGACTTCAGAATCTGACGTCTACAAACGTCAGATTCTGACGTCTAAAGTCGATCCCTGAGCTGAAAGAATTAAAAAATATTATAATGGCCGTATATTCATAAACATACGTATTTAAATGAAGCGAGAAGAGCTAACTAAGACATTTCTGATTATTTCAAATTTGAAAAAAATCTTTGGTCTCCATAGTTTATAAAAAAAATTCAGCGCTTTACGGATTAACCCTTTAACCGCCAAATTATTCAATCTGAATTTTCACCCACTTGAAGTTGTGTCTCGCTGACGCGATCCACAACTTCAAGTGAGTGAAAATTATTTACATTTGACAAAATGGAAGTCAACTGTTTTCAAATATTGCTGATTGATGTCACATTTTATCTATTTCACATGTTTAAAATGTGGTACTTAATGTGCTAATACAAAATGAAAACCCAAATATATGCGACACCGGCGGTTAAAGGGTTTATACCTGACCACCGCCAAACCGTATGCTCCATCGCGACCGATCCTCGGTGTCTGTGGAACAGAAACCGTTTATATCTGGTGATGATATCCTAATATACATTGACAGTAAACAAATGGTACTGGAGAGTGTGTATCACAGTGAAACAAAATCATACAGACAAGATTGATTGATGGCCACTTCTAAATGCCGCACGTAGAAGTAAGTGCTAGTGAGAGGGTTGACCCTTGTGACGCTGGGACCGTATATAAACGGATTCAAGCAAGTTTTGGACTAAATAAAATGTCACTGTGACTGATATCTATCGGTTTTTTGTACTCAGTGTGTCGAATAATTAAATTTGACAAATGTTAATTTGTTCATAAGTAGTAATATTTTTCATTCATTTGAAGCTGGGAATTTTGTATGCAAAGCCAGCTCTCCATGGTCTATAGAAATATAATTATGTCAGCCCTTTAACCCTTATGCCGCCGGGACCGAATATATTAGTTTCCGAGCAAATTTCAGACCAATAAATTCAACTAGAATTGCTAACATGTTCTGTGGTAGATGTTAGTTAATCTGATTTATATTTGCTCTTAAAAATAATTATTTTTCGTCATTCGGAGCTGGAAATTGCGTTAGCAATTCCAGCTTCGAATGAATGAAAAATAGTCTGAAAAAAATCGGCACCATAAGGGTTAATGTACCTTTCTCTGATATGATCACATCCCGCCAGAACTCTGTCTTTCCAAGTATGTATGGTTGACTGGACACCTCTGACGTGACGCAAAGACGCGGAAATATGTGTCGCAATAGCTATTGATCTTAACCATAACATTACCGCCTGTTTTTATTGTTCTTATTGATCTCGTCTTTCCTTCTCAAGAGACTGTATTCAGCCATAACAGCGCGCGGAGCGACTTTAGTCGTCAGATTCTGACGTCTAAAGTCGATCCCCTCACTGTAAGAATAAAAATATTACTAACGGCTGTGGACCCATAAAATATGTATTCAAATGAAACGGAATGAGCTTGTTAAGCCATTTATGATAACTTCAAATATAAAAACCCTTTGGTCTACATGATTTATACGATATCATTTCAGCGCTTTAAGGGTTATATTGAGGTAGGGCCATTGATGTCTGCATATTTACAAACCCCGACTTGGCTGAAAAAAAGAAAAAAGTAAGACGGCAAGAAAACAAGTAAGACGGCAATTAGCCCTACGCTATAAAATGTTTATGCTACAAAAATAGTATAGTCCTTCTCTTTATCAACAATATTGCATGATTGTTGCCGATTTCTCAGCTATTTCTGAAACAATTACTATGCAATTTAGCAATTAGTCTTCCCGCAACATTCGTTTAAATATATTGTATAATCTAAAAGTTGGTATCTACAGCGTGTAGTGGATTGCTAATTATGACGCCTCACTGTAAAACTGATATCATCAGGTTTCTAATGGGAAGAAATAGTTCTTTGTAAATTTCATGAAAAGCGGTTGAGAATTGACTGAGAAATCAGCGAAAATCATGCGCTACAGTTAATATTGAGAAAGATAAAGAATAATTAATTCCCCGGTTTAAAGCTTTGTCAAATCATTTATAATGATAAACATGATGTTAAAAGTATAATCATTTATTAGCAGATTATATTGATACATTTTAATAATATTTCGGACAAATTGTGAATAAAAAGGCAATGCAATGTGTCTCCATGTTACTCCCGGTTAATATTTACTATTCTATTCTATGGAATAACAAAATATCCATCGTTGGTGTATCTAAGACGTTACAGTGTTCTCCTTGAGAGGAGAGAGTTAAATAGCTCTGAATAAAATGGCACATTAAACGTGTCCGAAAGATACTCTCGATGAATTTGTATTATTCCCTTTAGTGGAAGAATACATATGTCATTATTATTCCTTTCATTGGGATAATTAATATTTCATTATTAGTCTGTTCTATGGAATAATAAATATCCATTGTGAGTGTTTATAAGGCGTTACAGTGTTGTTCTTGACTGGAATCAGAGTTGATGTACCCCTGCTGGAATGTGGGCTTCACTAATCGAGTGGCTGCTCCGGCCAACAAGAGACGCTGACCCAATGCTGCTTTAATGTTGGTCCACCGTCTGCGACGGTGGACCAACATTAAAGCACCACTGTCTCGGCGTCTCCTGCTTGCAGGCCTTGGCATGCGGTCCCCTCATCTGTCACCAGAACGTGGACAATCGACTACACAGTCACGTTCACTGGTGATCATTTCTCCAATAAGACGCCATGTCCTACAGTGGTGTTGTGGGTGATCGATTACCAACCGCATATTTTCAAGTTAGAAACGGGACAAGAGGTTTAGGCTGTTTATTAGGAAGACAATGGTGTGACTTCAATATGAACTTGCCAAGCGTGTTTGTAATGATGGAATGGCTTAATGAAACTTTCTGTGGCCCATTTATTTTGACTAAACTAGGCCAGAGGAACAACCGAAAAAAAAACATTCATTCACCATGTTCATTTATTTATTCATTCATTCGTTCATTTAATTTTTCATTCATTAATTTATCCGTTTGTTTTTTCACTCGTTCGTTCGTTCGATCGTTCGTTCGTTCGTTCGTTCGTTCGTTCGTTCGTTCGTTCGTTCGTTCGTTCGTTCGTTCGTTCGTTCGTTCGTTCGTTCGTTCGTTCGTTCGTTCGTTCGTTCGTTCGTTCGTTTGTTCGTTCGTTCGTTCGTTCGTTCGTTCGTTCGTTCATTCGTTCGTTCATTTGTTCGTTAGTTCGTTCGTTTGTTCGTTCGTTCGTTCGTTCGTTTGTTCGTTCGTTCGTTCGTTCGTTCGTTGCTTCGCACGTTCGCTAGGTCATTATTTCATTCATTCAGTCATTCATGTATACATTGATTCCTTTCTTTGCTACGCAAATTCGAGCCATACAGTGGATGTTACGTCCATTAACGGGTGAACGGACTAACGGATGCCCAAGAGCAAATACAATAGCCCCCTCAATGACATAATAAATTTAGGACGTGAAGCTATATTTTTTCATCTATGAGTATAAGTTTATACTCCTATCTATAATGTATACATATACCGGATACACAGCAGCTCACTAAACACAGAATCAATTTCCAGTCACTGTGTTTTCTATAAACTCTGAGGTCTACTTTAGAACAGACCGGGTCTGTATTGTATTTCAGGTGCCACCGTATAATATGCATAATACATTAGATTAGGGAGAGTGGGGCACAGTGAGCCTCCTGCGTGCATAGTACGCTGGGATCAATTCATTAATAAACAACACATCCACGCTAGCGATCCCGGGGCCCCGCAAACATTGTGCCCCGCATCAATATCATTTGGGATGCAGCCGCCATTAACGTGACCTAGTTATTAGTGGCCATTATCGTGACCTAGTTCTTAGGCTCATGACTGGGCGAGATCTCGCCCAGTCATGGGCCTAAGTTCTTAGGCTCATGTTCTTAGGCCTAGTTCTTAGGCTCATGACTGGGCGAGATCTCGCCCAGTCATGGGCCTAAGAACTAGGCATACACTTTGAGGTATATGTGGTTGTTTTAAGGGTGAGAATCCCACTTCTGTTTGCTCGGAAGCTAGACGTAAAGTGTGAGTTGTGGATCTATGTATCTAGATGAATTCCCTTGGTTCCCCTGAGTCTGTTACTCTGATGGCTGTTTCATGATCACCCCCACAGAACGGCCACCCGAATTAACCTTTACAACCCTGAAATAGGTTTTATTAACCCTTTAACCGCCGGTGTCGATTATATTCCCTTTTTACGTGGTTATTACCACGTTACATAATTTCAGCTTTAACATGACATCCATGAGCGAGATTTGAAAACTGGTAACCTGCATTTTGGCAAATCTGAATAATTTTCACTCACTTGAAGTTGTGGATCGCGTCAGCGATACACAACTTCAAGTGAGTGAAAGTTACAATTAAATAATTTGGCGGTTAAATGGTTAAACCATAGATACCAAAGGGTGTTTTCAATTTGAAGTCATCATGCTGTATTATGCTCCATTTGAATACATATTTCATGGATCTAAGACCAATATAAATATTTTACTCTTGCAGTGCGGGACCGTCTTTAGACGTCAGAATCTGACGTCTACAGACGTCATATTCGATGTGAAAACATGAGCATGTAAATGAGCTGTGCACGCATATGTAAATAAAACAATAATTTGCTTCACCTAAACTTGTAAATGAACGAAAGCCATTCAACTTCCAGAAACTTTAATAGTCGGCTACTCTTTCGATTAATTAAGCGGTTTTATCTGGTTTCCTTGCATTGTCAGTGTGGTATAATTTCATGGTAAATTTAAATTTTGGAAAAGATTGAACATGTACACATGCGCTTATCTTTAGCCCCCCAAAGCAAGCAACATTATGCTGAATCCAGAAGCACCAAATATCCTACATAGGTATAACGATTGTTTTATTCGATTCATTACTAGTTGTATTGTTTGAGCAATTTTCATCTTATATGGAATACAATTATGAATAAAATTATGCCATGTCCTTCACTAGCGCTTTATGTTATTTGTCAACTTCCAGAAACTTTCATGGTCGTTGTTTTTCGTTGTCGGTGAGGTATAATTTCATGATAATTTTAATTTTTTGGGAAAATATTAAACATGCACATGCGCTTCTCTTTAACCCAAGTAACAATCAACACTTTGCTGAATCCAGAAGCACTAAATATCCTACATAGATATAACTATGAGGCGTATTTCCACGTTTGTGTAACTAAAATATTCACACTATACATGTATGCCTTTTGTTGACAGGTCGATGAGGGGTACAGTGTGATCAGATACTCTATGTATCATAGTCCAGCTGTATGGTCAGCCATCCGATAACTAATTAACAAGCTCGTAAGTACTCATCTTTCAATATATCGTTAGGTGTACGGGGTTGTGTTACGACCCCGTTAGATATAAACACCGTATGTATGATATAGATACCCTTAATGTGTGGAGGGATTAACACGATTAATACTGTGGTGAAAAGGCAAACAGATGTAACTGTCCACTTGAAAAGTAAGCAGTTACCGCTGCTTGTCTTTGCAGGGAAGGATGCAAGCACATTTAATGCACTTATTAACATCGATTATTGTAGAGGGATTCACATAAAAAATCAAAATCAGACCTGTCAAAGTGAAATTATTACTGCAACGTTATACATGTATACAAGTCATAGATCTCCCACGATCTTGATTGTGAAAATACAGATTTTTGTATTAAGACGACCGATCACCAATGACGGACACATTGGTCCCACCAGTCTCAAGTCAGTACGTACTGCTGTGGTGCAAAGACAAACAGCAGTAACTGCTTACTTGAAAAGTAAGCAGTTACTGCTGTTTGCCTTTGCACGGAACTAGAAATCAACTTCGTGTATTATTGTGAGGATCACTGTGTTTTGTGATAAATTAGTGTAATGATTTTATAAAAACGACAACTGACACATCAGTTGTAGGCCCACGTTTTAGAAGAGATTGGAATAAATTTAAAATTGCTCTACAAATTATGCTTAGCATTTATTACGATCCATTTTAAAATGCATAACTGTCGATTTTTATAGCTATATTTCGATATTTTAGAATAAATGGTGTGTTATTCATCACTCCATTCCACTTTTTCTTGAATAACTTTAACGTTTAGTGTCGCGCGTAAATACCATAAATGTGGCTATTTAGCCTTTTTATGGTAATAATTACATATCTACAAAACATAATCATACAATAATAACTCTTATAAAATATTCAACAGCTGCATTATGTTGTTCGCTGACACTCTTTCATGTCACGACACATACGGCGATTTTGAATAGCAAAAGAGATTCATTAGACTATTACCGTCGACATGAAGCCGTCGCTCATTGTAAAATGAGTATGTGATACTTTGCTAGCCTTTCCAGCGCGGGGACCGACTACAGACGTCATAATCTGACGTCTGTACACGTCAGATTCTGACATCTGAGGTCGATTCCAGCACTGAAAGAACTAAAATAATTATCGTGGCCGTAGACCCATAACATATGTATTCAAATGAAGAGGAAAGAGCTAACTAAAACATTTATAGTAACTTCAAAATGAAAAAAACCCTTGTGTCTCCATGGTTTACATACAAATATTTCAGCGTTGTAAGGGTTAAATAGTTACCGCCTGGCTTGCCATATTGACTGGACTATGATCAATGTGGCATCTGATTTCAGTCATCAGGTACACATTGGTTCCACCAGCCTCAGGTGGCAGATTTATTTGTCATAAATATAATGTATACATATATACCAGTTGTTGTAAAATCACATGAAAATACACATGATATCATCAATTCGTAATGCATTTCCGGTGATATCAACACTAGACGAAATAGCATAGAACTAGACGAAATTTCCATGATATATTTTTTAATAAACCACAGGCTATTTAGAAAATGTAAATGATACATACTTGGTATAAAAAGTTAAAGACATCGCTGGGATATGCAATATGGACCTATCTTCCCGCCCCAATAACTTAAACAGTTGAGAAAATATGCTACTTTAAATATTTCATATAATTAGCGATAAGTGTAATTGTTAGTTAGATACTTCTTTTATATAGATGTAAATGCTAGTGTTAGATGTATAATATGTCATATTAGCAATATTAGTCAGGTATTTATAGCTTGTTTAACCCTTTCAGGCCTTAGTTTACCATTGTCATCTTCATCCACTACAAGCCGCGAATTGCTGCCGCAATTCTCGACTTGTAGTGAATGAAGATGACTTGAAGTGGGTGGGAAATTGAATACAATTGTCATGTATTGGTAAACCAGTTGGAAATTGTCATTCTAAAACCCCTAGTTGTAGGGAAATTAAGTCTGTTTTCAGGGATGTAAAATGATGCTTTAGTGCATCGTGAGGGCTTAAAGGGTTAAATGAAGAAGTGAGTATTTACGCAGGTGCTGCAGGTCTGTGGGGAATATGTCTGCTTGCGGACAGGTCAAAGATCAGAAGAAACAAATATAGAAATCGTAAGCTATTTTACACTCGGGTTTTTTGTTGCATGTTTCGCATCTAGTTTATGTTTATTGTCGTCGAACATTACATGCATCTTTATAAATGCAATACAAATATAGTTTTCTGTGATTTGAAAGTAATTAAACTATGGTGAGATTGGATGAGTCAGTAGGATAACAAAAACATGATAGATTTTGCGTATTTTTACACAAATATACTGCTTAACCATTCCAAACCTGAATTTCCCATTGTCATCTTTATCCACTACAAGCCGCGAATTGTTGTCACAATTCTACACTTGTAGTTGATAAAGATGACGTGAAGTGGATGAAAAAATAAATAAAATTGCATGCCATGTAGTGGAAATTTTCCTCGTAAAACCCTGTGTGTAAGAAATTAGGTCCTTCTTCAGATCTGCAAAATGATGCTCGGATGCATCGTGAGGGCATACAAAATGGTCGTTATTGCTCTAAGCTCTAAGTTCATACAAAATCTACGATAATGTAGAAGGTCGACTAGTTTTCTAGAAGTCAGATTATGACGTATAGGCCTATAGACGGTCCCATCAATGGAAGAATTACAAAAAAATTAATCTATGTAGACTCATAACATATGTATTCAATGGAAGACATAACATTTATAATAATTTCAAATAAAAAAAAACTTTGATCTCCATAGTTTATGCAAAAAGGATTGTAAGGGTTGAATGGTCATGCATTTGAAAGTACAGTAAATATGCCTAACCCTTTCACCGCTAAACACGACTATACTCGTTTTAAATTCGTTTTATTAGCTGATCAAATCACTGGTATTGTGTTAGAAGATCAAGATTTGCACGTCATGTTTGGTTTTAAATTAAACAAATTATATGGGAATTTGTCACCCATTTGAAACTGATGTTCGCGCTAGCAAGACACAACTTTAATAACATAACATCATAGTCATTGTCTCTGTGATTTGTGTTTTGCCGTGGAACTGAAAATAGTTGCACAATAAAAAAAACATTCTGCAGTTCAGTACCTAATGCAATTCTCAATGTGATATAAATCTACGTATAATGTCACAACACGATATACCTAAATTTCACACGTATTTTGTATGTTGATCTTCTCTTTGCTGAAATCTATTGGAACGCCTGCATACCCGGAATGCCGTAATGTGTATGCCTTTGTTTGATATCCGATGAGTCTAAGAAACATGCTGTCCTTCACCATGAGACCCTTAATTTTAATGACTTATGTCTTGATTTGAAGCCGAATATACTTTGTTTCTTGTGAATAAAAGAAAATACAGCACATTTGTTGGCAATGCCATTCTAATGTGGCATAAACATACTCATTAATATTTCACCCAGCTGTCGCTTATCTGCTGTGCAAAGCCAACAGACGGTAACTGTTTACAGGACAAGTAAGCCAATAATGTTTTTTGGCTTTGCATAGCAGTGCTATGTAAGTTTAAACAACGGTCGTGAATGCGTTATCGTCGAGACAGCACATTAAAAAAATAGAAATGTTTAGAATAATAAAATCCTGATAATCCTGATTTTATGTGGATTCCTGTCGTCACGACGAGGCAATAACCATAACCGTTATGGCTGCTTAGTTTGTCATACTAACCTTCTGGTTGCTATGTCAACCGATCAACCTTACAACGCTATAAATTATGGAGACCAAAGGTTGTTATTGAATCCGAATTCAGTATAAATGTCTTAGTCAGCTCTTTTTGATTCTTTTGAATACTTATGTTATGAGTCTATGACCAGTATAAATATTTCCACTCTTACAGTACGGGGATCGACTTAACCCTTTAACCGCCGGTGCCGCATATATTCGGGTTTTCATTTTTTATTAACACATTATGTATCACCTTTTGAACATGTTAAAGATAAAATGTGACATCAATCAGCAATAATTGAAAATAGTCGACCTCTATTTTGTCAAATCTGAATAATTTTCACTCACTTGAAGTTGTGGATCGCGTCAGCGAGACACAACTTCAAGTGGGTGAAAATTCAAATTGAATAATTTGGCGGTTACAGGGTTAAGACTGTAGACGTCAGATTCTGACGACTAAAGTTGATCCCCGCGCTGTAAGGATTAAAACTGTACATTATGAACTTTCAATTTGTACCCACTTGAAGTTGTGATACTGTGTATTGTTGGGTGAAATGGTTGGATATCCACTGGTTTTACCCTGTTTTCAAAGGTGTATAAAATATTGGCTAAAAATTATTCAAATGCCCACAGCGAGGTATCCACATGTATGTTATCAAATGATATATCGATCACATAATAATGGTAGGCACACTTGGGAAACTGATATTGAATTGTTATTTGGTTTTCAGCATGTCTGGGCACAGCAGGGAGTCGGAAATAAAGATGAATTTTTGAAGTGTTATGTTTACGAATAAAAAATCATTTTAAATCAAATTGGGGGGGGGGTGGTATGAAGAACTCTATCCAGTTAACAATATATTCACAGTTTAGTTTAAATGTTATCTTATTCCAGAATCATATTTAGAAATAATTAATTTTCGCAAATATTTAATTGCGTTTAGTAAATTTAGATGTTCCAATCACCAACTAGCTATAAAGCAGGGAAGACATTCAGTGAATTTAATGGCAGATAGGATATGTGTTTTGTGTAATGCTAGAAATTGTGTTGTGTTTGAAGATGAATACCATTTTCTTTTAATTTGTGACGACTATAAATCGTTAAGGCATAGATATGTTACCAAGCACTTACCTCCATATGATGAAACTCAAAACGGATTTCAAATATTTATTAATGTAATGAAGACCAGTCACACAGATGCAATGCGTGATCTGGCTTGTTTTACTTATCATGCAATGAATGTAAGAAAGAGATTAATTGCAAATTTAATATAACTAAATTAATTTCTAAAATTGTTGTACATTGGGCCTTTGGTCATATAGTACTAATACATATACTTTGACTTTGACTTTGACGTGAAACTTTAAAATACCTAATATGGCGCCTTCAAGCGCTAAACGTCCTCATAAAATTAATTTAGACATAATTATTTTTAAATACTGATTACATATTACTGTTTATATATTAATCATTGCAGACATACGAGAGAAACTGATTATAAAAATCCCAAATTTCATAATAGCCCAAACCTTTTTCATTCAAAATATATTCACTTCCTGACTGATTTTTCAAAACCACGATGAATTACAAAATACACGTATAAGCGTAGGCTACCATGTAGTCTGACTCTCTGAATAGAGTCCTTGATATTAACCCGTTAAGCCCTCACGATGCATTAGAGCATCATTTTACATCCCTAAAACAGACTTAATTTTCCTACAACAAAGGGTTTTAAAACGAAGATTTCCTTGAAACTGGCTTACCAATACATTGCAATTGTCTTCAATGTTTAAACCACATCAAATCATCTTCATCCACTACAAGACGAGAATTTCGACAGCAATTCGCGGCTTGTAGTTGATGAAGATGACAATGAATTCAGGCTCGAAAGGGTTAATGAAACTCACACTAACCTCTGTTGTTCGCTGATTTCTGATTTCACTCAATTCTCAATAGATTTTCTATTTTACAAGTAGAGAAACTTCGAACTTAAAACTAAATTAAATGAATGGTTTTGCACTGAGGCGTCATAATTATCAATTTATTACATAATAACATTTTATAGAGAATTACGTTTAGCCTCTTCGGTATGGGGACCGACTTTTTCTATCGACGTCAGATTGTGACGTCTAAAGTCGATCCCCGCACTGAGAGAAATAAAAATATATATTATGCCCGTACACCCATAACTTGGATATTCAAATGATGCGGAAAGAGCTAACTAAGACATTTAAAATAATTTCAAATTGAAAAAACCCTTTGGTCTCCATGGTTTATAAAAAAATATTTCATCGTTGTAAGGGTTCTGGTGCAGTGGTTAAAGCTGTCTGCTTGGAATGTCGGAAATCGCGGGTTCAAACCCCACTTTCGTCTTCAAGTTTCAAAGAAACAAAATGTTTCTTCCCCGCTCACTCGTAAAGATTCGATATTGTGGGGGGCCTATGTGACCGAGAGGTAGCTTGCTTTGCCTCAGATCGCCAGTGCTCGAATTTCGAATCTTGTGTTTGGAGGACAGTGTCATCTCATTCATCTCACTATCCTCAGGACGTTCTCCTGGCCCAGTTTAGCCTATATGTGCACAAGGGTGGCCTAATACCCCCATTTATTTCATTTGAGGTCCGTAATAAGGTAGATCACCTCCTACCATACCTATTGGCAGGATTAAGTTTGCACAGAAAAATCCGTTTTCACACAAAGTATGTTAAATTGAACACACCATGATGACGCGCTAAATTGTATAATCTATTTTTTACCCAACGCTAACGCGACCCACAACCTCAAGTGACTAAAAATTTGAATAATAACAGTATGCTAATAAATTCAACGTTTATTTTTAATTCAATTTTTTTTAAGGCAAACAAAAAAGTTAAATACGGCATTAAACTCGTTTGGAGCATTGGGGCTTGACTCTTTTACCCTTAAATTGCTGAAATATTTTTGTATAAACTATTGAGACCAAAGGGCTTCTTCAATTTTGAAATCATCAGAACCGTCCTAATTAGATTTTTCCCAAATATTTTGACAACTCTATAATTGCGACAGTGAAGTGAAGCAAGTAATGGTGAAGTGCCTTGACCAAGACACAACATCGATGTTCCAACGTTGAAATGGAATAAGTGCGAAGTTTTAACCATAATGCCACTCCAGCAAACACAAAGCATTTGTGTAACATTTGTACAATGTTTAACATTCACCCGCTAAATCAACTTATTTAAATTTTTAATTGCTTCAATGGAGTGACAATTACTCATCCCTGTTTAACCCTTTAACCGCCGAATTATTCAATCTGAATTTTCACCAACTTGAAGTTGTGTCTCGCTGACGCGATCCACAACTTCAAGTGAGTGAAAATTATTCAGATTTTACAAAATGGAGGTCAACTGTTTTCAAATATTGCTGATTGATGTCACATTTTATCTTTAACATGTTTAAAAGGTGGTACTTAATGTGCTAATAAAAAAATGAAAACCCGAATATATGCGACACCGGCGGTTAAAGGGTTAATGTGAGACCAAATCATGATGTTTAAACGCTCATTTTATTCCCAATAACAGTGATTTCGTCGGCCAACAATACGGATTAGAAGCGATTGTATGTTATCATAGTCGTGCTCAGCGGTGAAATGGTTAACCCTTTAACCGCCGGTTTTCATTTTTTTATTAGCACATTAAGTACCACATTTTAAATATGTTAAAGATAAAATGTGACATCAACCAGCTAGATTTGAAAAGAGTTGACCTCCATTTTGTCAAATCTGAATAATTTTCACTCACTTGAAGTTGTGGATCGCGTCAGCGAGACACAACTTCAAGTGAGTGAAAATTCAGATTGAATAATCTGGCGATAAAAGGGTTAATAAAAGGCGATGGTCTAGCCATTGTGTCACGTCCCTTTAATAGTATATTGTTACAACACACGATACACACAGGTGTATGTATGAGTCTATGTGCATTGGAGGGGGGGGGGGGAGGCTGGGGGCAGATCAAATCATAATCCCGTTGTTTGAGTCTGCTATTTTATCGGGATCTGTCACTCCGTATCCTCAGGTTGAGCTCCAGCGAGTACTCTGAAACGGATAGACTGTCACATAACGCCGTGAGATCTTTATCATTAAATTATGTGCTTTAACCCTTCACCCTCTACGTGCTATAATTTAAATTTCCACCCACTTGAAGTTGTGTCTCGCTACCGCGATCCACAATTTCAAGTGGGTGAAAATTGCTAATACTGTACATCTGGTAATTTTCGCATGTTTAGATTTTAGCGAATTTGCGATTTTGGTGGTTTTTACGGAGTCAAGAATTCGCAAATTATCGATTTCGATGATAGGTAGCGCTCATAATAATAATCTCCGCGAAATCTTTAAATTCGCAAATTTGTCCACCTCTTGAAATTCACGAAAATTAAAACATCGCGAATATTATCAGATCCACAATATTTCTTTTCTTTGAGACTAAAAACTTTTAACACCATATATTACTTACATTCACAGCATGGGAGACTCTTGACTTGATGTGAACAAAATAACTTTTATTAACATTATTAAACAGTGGAAGCAGTCAAATATAGCATTGAATAACTTTGACGTGTGTTTTGTACTATCAAATGCGTTAAATTGACTCAGTTTTGCGAAAAGTACTACATGTTTCATTTACAATAATACAATATGAAACATTCAAATTTAAAATCTCTCATTTCAACTGCAATGTTGACCCATCTGCTTTCTCGTGAACAAACTCACAATCGTCAAACGACAGTGGGAATAATGTTACAATGTTAATTTTTAAATACAGTATAGACAACTGGGCTGAAAATGTGAAAAAAATAACTTTGCTTTACTGCTTCTCAAAGCCAAATGGCAGTAACTGCGTACATGTAAAAGTAAGCAGTTACTACCTTCGGCTTTGCACGGCCGCATATCATCAAATATTTTACAGATCAAGTGCCTAGGGGGATAAAAATTGAGTGAATAAAACTTAATCCACTTGTGTGGAGATATACATACAAAAGACACCCAGCCATTCGTTCATTGACAGACCTGAGTTATCTGATCTCAGATTCCGGGCCCGTTACAAGTCATTAGCGCGATAATACAGGGTCATTACATAGAGCTGTCATCGTGTCACAATGTAGAATAGATAAATACAGTCATTATAACCGTGATAACAGGCGTTCATGCGTAATTAAAGGACCAACATGCACAAAAATGCTATCACAGAAAAAATGAGCCGTCTGGTAGGAATAGTGGCTTCTATGGTGTCTGTGTCCTTCTTTTATACATTAAGCTGTTCAATCAAAATTTTCAGTCGCTTGAAGTTGTGTCTCGCTGCCTCGATCCACAACTTCAAGTGACTGAAAATTACTTGGATTGGTTAAATTGCCTCACAACGTATATCATTTTCACAGATTTGAAGATATTTTTCAGTTCTAAAAAACTGGTTCCCGTGACGCTGATAAAAGCGTGTACTGTCACGTATTTCTTCAGATTCAGATTTAGACAAGTTTGACTAAAATCACAGTAGGACAAGTAGGCCTATAGCTGGGGGGTCTTGTCAACTTAAAAAAACAACACATCCGAGACAAACTCGGACTGGCCAGACCCCATCCTCACACCCGAATATCCAATTAGGTCTTTTTTCTGGGGGGGGGGGGCATTTTAAAAGAACAAAACCACACAAACAAACACAAAAAAACACACACAAAAATCCGAGTTGAAGTTGACCCACTCACCCACCTCCGAGTTTTCCTCGGATTTTTTTTTTTACCTGACATTTAAGACCCCTTAGCATAGCGGACATCAGTGTTTAAACTAGGGGTAAAGCTGTTAATTCGAAGTGCTTCAATTGTCAACAAAAGTACGCTGTTTATCTTGTTTATGCGAGTAACAGTGTATCTACATTACAAATGTAAGAATGTTTTTCTTCTTGCCAACAAGAAACATTCGGCCGATCGATCTGATGTTAATGTTGAGCCATCATCCGGGACAATGGCTAACCATTAACCCAGCATTGACTCGTACTGGCCGGACTGATAAACAAATAAGTTTTTTTCTTAAAATGCATAGATAATTCACAATTCTTTTTTATATTCCACCAAGTTAAAATTTTACCTAAGCCCATTTTTCACATAATATTTTCAAAGTGTTTAATGATTCTTTATTTTGTTATCACCACCAAATAGATACCAGGCTGGGGCTGTATTGTTAACTTCTCTATGATGTTTACCATAATATAGCCAGATGTATTTGTGCTATTGGAAGAGCGTAATTTATTTTACGATAAAATGAGGATATTTTACTCTCTGACTCCCAGAGGTACGTACGTCTTTATCTGATGAAGAATATAATTCACCATGTGCACAATCGTGTCAATCTGCTAATAGTATTTATCTACGCATTGCATTGTCACTTTAAAAAAATATATACTACATGTACCTTTTAAGCGTTATTCATGACTATGGTCGTTTTTAATCCGTTTATTGGCCGATTATAGCACTGCTATTGAGGAGAAATATGTGTTTATACATGAAGATTTGCAAATGTTTTCTCACAAATTAAACAAATATTAATAATTTTCACCCACTTGAAGTTGTGGATCGTGGTAGCGACGCACAACTTGACTGGTAACATTTTGGAATTATTTATATCTATTTTTTTCACTCACTTGGTTCGACCGGTCCTGGTAAAAACTTAACATAGCGATTCTAAGTTAAACTTTATGGTGTTTAGGAGAGCGTCGCATTCAAAGAATAAGATGGCTGGCTGCGATGAACATGGCACATTGAGACGTCAAAATGTCTGACAGCAGCGTAAATGTTATCCCAACGCCGCCCCAATGCTGCCCCAGCGTTGGCAGAACGCTTGTGTCATTCATAGGAATAACTAGAGATTATTGTTGACTCGGGTTTGACGTTGACGGCGGGGCTGCATTGTCTGATCTGAAAAGCTAAAAGGCAGTAATTGCTTACTTTCCAAGTAAACAGCTACTGCCTTTTGACTTAGCATTGTCTGCTCCCTGGGCTCGGTGGCGTTTGATAACATTAGAAGGCCCGAAAACGTGCACTGACTTGCGCAAGATGTTATCCACAACATCTTTGTGGATAATCTATTTAGGTGGACACATTGTTGCGGTGGGGCGGGCATATAATGTAACAGAGCAAAAGCCAGACCCTGGGGCGTATCATTGTTACTTTTGTTATGATCTTTCGTAGTAGTGGTGGTAGTAGTAGTAATAGTAGCTCGGTAGTAACAGTAGTAATAGGGCGCCGAAACTCTCATTGCAGAAAACAAATAGGCTGTGTTTTGTGCCAGACGAATATAACGGCAGACTAGACAAAATGGACATCTATGCACACATGCTAGGCTAAACTGGACTACATTCGACAAAGACAGAATACTGAATTTCGTAGAGTATTTTAGACTTCTTAAATAATTCCATGGGATAAGTTAGAAGAATATTACCACCAGCAGTAATCAGTTATTGCATATCCTGAACTATTGAAACAATTTTGAAGAACATTTAAAAAAACACGACTTGCGAGCGCCCTGAAATAAAAACGGATTGCCATTTGAACACCAGATTGCATGTCATGACACACAGCCGTTGAGTTGTCAAGGAACCACAAGTATCCTAGTAGTATTATTGTCGTACACAGAAAACACCTTGTTTACAAGTTACAGGTTAGTTATTACAGTCTTTAGTACAGTCTTTGTCCCCTCTTAACGAACATTACGCACGGGACAATACTTTTATTTAAAAACAAATTGGAATGAGAGTAGATATTCATGAATAACCGAACAAAAGACCAATTGCGATATCAGATGTAAATTCAAAGGCTGTTTATTCGAGTCAGCCTTCTATATGTATTATTCTTACATGAAGTATTACTTTCTCCAGCAAAAGTAAGGTCCCACTGTGAAAAGGTTATCAGCAGTAATTTATTCAATGTAAGCAGTTACTGCTGTTTGCCTTTACAGTAAATGCTTACTTGTCAAGTAATCAGTTACTATGCTGTATATATTTGCACTAATCAATCTGAAAACAGCAGTAACTGCTTACAGGAACTGCTTACTTGAAAATTCAGTTTTCTGACTATTTGGTTTGTAAAAACACAAATAACAGTAACTACTGACTAGTCACGTAAGAAGCTACTTTGTTTCCAATTTTGACACCATATCATGTAATTGCCTACCCTGATGACATCGCAAGGCTCTGACACAGTGACCTCCATTTTTAAATATAATAGTTTTAATACGATCAAAAGGGGCGGGGGCCCTAGGGTAGTGGTTAGCACCGCTGCCTTTCACGCCAGAGCTCGGGGTTCGGTTCCCGGTCTCGGCGGTTTCAAAGAAACAAAAATGTTTCTTCCTCATCCACGTGTGAAAGTTAGTATTGTGGGGAGCCTCCGTGACCGAGAGGTAGCGTGCTCGGCCTCAGACCGCCAGGGTTCGAATTTCGAATCCTGTGTCTGGAGGACAGTGTCATCTCAATCATCTCACCATACTCAGGAGGTTCTCCTAGCCCAGTTTAGCCTATATGTGCACAAAGGTGGCCTAAAGCCTGATTCTTTTCATTTCAATACGATCAAAAGTTTACGCCTGTTGAAAATGGCCTAGTTTTCTTAGGCATTGGAAATATTCGTCTCAATTTCATGGCATCCGAGTTTTTTGGTAGGCAGCGCAATTGTCGTTTTTATACAGCTGGCTGTGGAAACAAAATGGCGGTCAGTGTGACCGGGCCTCGCGCAGTAAATGAGTTAGGCGGCCCAGTCATACCGGGTAGTAATTGCCGCGCTGATCGTCTTTGGGCAAAACATTACAGTTTAGGGATACCATGGCAGCTCCGTAAATCATTTGGTCGGGTCAGATGTCTGATGAGTCTGCTGGCTTAACCAGTCACTGTGACCAAACCTGCAGGAATAAGACACTCTGCCACCTTCACACGAAGCCCCAACTCTGGCTGAACATTGGGTCGACGTCGGAGACGTCGGCTCAATGTCCAGGCAGAGTTGGATTTCTGGAGAGGGGGCCACGTCTTGCTATATGGAGATAACGTTCGGGGTCTTCCCCCCTCACGCCCCGCCTAAATCACCACGGGTTAAAAAGACCGAATGACTGCGAAAAGGTAGGCGGGGGCCTCTTCGACTGATGGGATTATTTACTTGGCAGAGTCCTGATAATCCTTGCTGTTTTGCTGGCACGCCGGCAGCGTTTAGTCCTGAATGGCGGTCCATACCCCGCTAAACGTGCTGCTAATGGCGGGGAAACGGACGGCAAAGTATCCGACAAATAAGCCGGGGTAATGGTGCTCCGCAGACAAAATGAGGTAACTGCGTAATTAGAAAGTTTGTAGCTACTGTCTTTTGGCATGGCAAGACAACGTGGCGTAGATTCATCAGAGCTGGTGACGAAATGCTGAAGACCTAATGACAGTGTTGTCATTCTTATGGCAATACTGAAGGCAGTATTGCTGTATTATCAGATTATGGCAATGGTACAGGCATTATAACTGTTTCATGGCAATGGTACAGGCGTCATGACAGTCTATGGCAATGGTGCAGGCGTCATGACTGTTTTATGGCAATGGTGCAGGCGTCATGACATTTTTATGACAATGATGCAGGCGTCATAATATTACTGTTTTATGGCAATGGTGCCGGCGTCATGACTGTCTTATGGCAATAGTGCAGGCGTCATGTTGTGCTATTCAAATAATGAAAGCACTGGCGATAATTCAATCATTTTACCTCAATCTACGAACTCCACATGTGCCTACTTTTCTGTGTCCCAGTTTTATATTATGAATTTATGCGATTTATTTTTGCCTGCTTACGGGGTGCTAGGGATCTTTTTATAGAGAAAAAACGGCATTATTATTATTAATAATAATATTATTATCACTATTTGCCAGGATTTCTATGTCCAAAAAACACAAGAGGCAAAAGATGAGACTATTTGTGCCTTGGTCGCTTAATAGCTGTGTCAATAGTTTTGGTAACACTATTATTCCAATAAATGACACAGATAACGTAGAACGGTCTCAAAATAACCTAGATTATTGTCATGCAAAGGCAAACAGCAGTAACTACTTACTTGAAAAGTAAATGGTAACTGCTGTTTACCTTCACTTAGTGATTCTCTTTACCCTTTCAGTGTGGGGACCTACTTTAGACGTCAGAAGCTGACGTCTGTAGACGTCAGATTCTGACGTCTAAAGTAGATCCGCACACTGAAAGAGTACAATATTATATACCCTCGGTAATGGCTGAAGACATAGGTAATCTATGTATTCGAATGAAGCGGAAAGAGTTATGATGATCTCAAGTTTAAAAAACCCTTTCGTCCCCATGGTTTATACACAAACATTTCAACACTGTAAGAGGTGATGCAGACCTCATTTATGAGGCTCACATTATAAAGCAATTTTGCTGTCATGACACTGAAGGTCAATAGCTTTTTCAAATCAGTCTAGTTTGTTTTGCAGAAATGGCAAATATGATCTCCATCACGATAAGTCATTGTGATGGGAATATCCGATTCAAACGTGCAGATGATCCGCTTAATCATTTAACTGCCAAATTATTCAATCTGAATTTTCACCCACTTGAAGTTGTGTCTCGCTGACGCGATCCACAACTTCAAGTGAGTTAAAATTATTCAGATTTGACAAAATGGAGGTCACCTGTTTTCAAATATTGCTGATTGATGTCACATTTTATCTTTAACATATTTAATAGGTGGTACTTAATGCGCTAATAAAAAATGAAAACCCGAATATATGCGGCACCGGCGATTAAAGGGTTATTAACGACCAGCCAGACAGGTCATTTCTTAATGACCGGACTCCATGACATTTACATATTGTATTCAGAGTTTCAGACAGAAGGACAAATATTTTAATGACATTATTAAAAAAGTCATTTCGGAATTTTTTGTCATTGGTGCAGTAAAATAAACTTCCTATAGCTGCCCCGAGAGGAGTAGATCAGCATTGTATTAGATTATTGTATGTGTTTCAATTGCAAAATAAAATTTGTTTATACAGAAAAGGATTAGGTTGTTTTCACCATATGCAGAAAAATAAATTCCGATTCCAAAATACCAAGCACTCCAATGAAGACTAGGTTACAATATGCTATTAAAAATCAGCGCAGAATATAGTTTGAACCCCACAAAACTACGAGGAGAGACATGTTTTTGACTGAAAAATTCGAATATCTCACAATGATCATTAATGCTAATTATTATAATAAATTCCGTTAAAGAAACAAATTATCGGCAGACATGCGTGAGAACGTACCACTTCCATACAGGACGCGTGGCTCTCAGCGTACATTGTTTGCATACTGCCGTGCAAAGACAAACAGCAGTAACTGCTTACCTGAAAAGTAAGCAGTTACTGCTGTTTGCCTTTGCAGGAGTGTGTTGACATACTTATCATTTCCCACAATGTGCACCAAGTCAGCACATCTCACCTGCAGGGACCCTCACAACCCCAAAGTCACATTTAAATCCATAAATTAAAAGTTTTGGGAGTTCACCTTTAAATTAGCACGTTTCCCATGCACGCAGAAAATTCACCCACTCGAATGTGATGTGTCTATTAAGTGGGTGGTTCGTATGTGAAACCTAAAACTATGAAGGTGACATTTTGAAAGGTTGGGAAAAATCTCTGAAAAATGTTGTGCGCTGGCGTTAAATCGTTTGAAAAACTATCTTGAATATCAGCACTATGCAAATGAAAAGCAGTCTAGACTTTTTACCGGTCATGCTCGTCATGATCCTGAACTTTGCAATGTTTCTTGCGGCTTCCGCTACTTCTCGGAAATTGTAGAATAGCTTCACTAGTTTTCATTAACTGTCCTGAATATCGTAGAAAATACACAGACATAAATTCAAACATAAATCGCACTACAGTGACCGTCATTAATCGCTATCATGCTAAATTAAATAAATTAAATTTTCAGCCACTTGAAGTTGTTTCTCGCTACCGCGACCCACAACTCCAAGTGGCTGAAAAATACACATATAAATAAAATATTTCTAATGGTCGTAGACCCATAACATAACATATGTATTCAAATGGAGCATAAAGAGCTAATAACTAAGACATTTGTGATTTTTTTCAAATTGAAAAAAACTTTTAGTCTCCATGGTTTATACAAGCTGCGTTGTAAGAGTTGAAGGTTATTGTATGTCGCCTTTCAAGAATGATGAGCCCTACAATGCATGATGTTGTTTAAAACGCACCCTGTTTTAAAAAAATATTGAGACTTTGATATCAGGCATCCTATCTGAGATAGGGGAGGGGGGGTAACGTGTCCCCTGCCAATGACAGGATGATATCTGGAGGGGAGGGGGTTTGTGAGTTTCTGGTCAGCTGTCATGGTGAGTGACGGGGCATGATGTAGATTAGGTGGACAATAAGGCCTACTGATGGCACACCAACAGGGTAAATAATACCTGATATGATGAGCCATGGCTCATCATATCAGATATTATTTACCCTGTTGGTGTGCCATCATAGGCCTACACACTTTACCTGTCCTTCGCTGATTTATCAGTCGTTTCTTAAACAATTTTCCTCAAATTGTGCAAGCCCCATGTTCTATAGTCATGCGTAGATTACTCTAAACAAATCACTGAATTTTAGTCAGTATTTGAAAAGTTAAACCATTTGACATGTAATATAATTATGAGATTAGCCCTCAAAGCGATGAAATATCATTATATAAACCCGGAGACAAAATAAATATTTGTTCACAATTTAAAATCGTCAAAAATGTTTTAGTTAGCTCTTTCTGCTTTATAAATACTTCTATTATGGGCCTACAGCCGTTGTAGTCATTCACTATATGTGAAAGATACTCATTTTAAACTATACAATATTTCTCAATTTTTTTTTAGATTTCTTGCATCACCAGGAAGTATGCTTGTAAAATATCATTAAAATTGTTTGAGAATTGACTGAGAGATCAGAGGAAATCATTCACCACGGTTTACTCTTACAGCGCGGGGATCGACCTAACACGTCAGAATCTGACGTCTGTGGACGTCAGATTCCGACGTCTGAAATCGATCCTCGCATTGTAAGAGTACAAAATAATTATAATGTTCTGACTGCCGTAGACCCATAACATAGGTATTCACATGAATCGGAAGGAGATGACTAAGACATTTAGCATGATCTCAAATTGAAAAACCCTTTAGTCTCCATTGTTCAAACAGAAATAACGTGTAGTAAGGGTTGATGGGAATCCTGGTGTATTGTTATCATTCTGTCAGAATTCAGGATTAGCCATCGGGCTAATTTCTCCGCGACCCTAGCAACGTCCCGCATCCCGCGGCACAGCATCTTTATTCTGCTGTGCAAAGCCAAAAGGTAGTAACTGCTTACTTGATAAAGTGAGCAGCTACTGCCTTTTGGCTCTGCACAGCCCCTTCATTGCCCTGCAGTGTGGACACTGAGGATAATCCTATTTAAAGTGGGACGATTTCACCACGCGGCCGGCTCGGCCCGCGTCTTTCTCGACCCTTTGTACCTATTTCACACCAGCCTTCACTCAAGCTGGCTCTCTCCCTGTAACCTGAAATATTTCTAAAATAGAAATTGACAGTTACTTTTTTATAAAAAAGTGTTATTTTTTACATATATAAGTTCCCTATAGTAGCGATAAAAAAAGCTATATATATATATACAGACAGAGAGACAGACAGACTGGCAGACAGACAAACAGACAAGTAAATAGTAATAAAATATAATTGAAAAAAATAATAATTAACAATTATTATTTTTTTTTAAATTATTTTCAATTATTATATTTCAAATGTTATCTTTTTTATCATTTTCATTTTTTATTTTATTTTGTTTTTTAGGTCCCGATAAAAACAATTAAAATACAGTTATTTACGGATAAATCACAATCAAATATTATTTAAAATTGAAATTAATTAGATATTACTGAATATTTAAAAAAAAAAAAATTCAGATAATTCAGGAGTAGAATAGAAATGTTTGTGACGTTGACCCAGGCTTGAGTCGGCGCCGGGCTACCTCGTCCATGCCTTCTGGTTTGGGGGCACGCGTCGTCCAATGTTGATTCTGGCCATGTCCTGTCATGACCTTTATTGTGGCGCCTGATTGCGGCGGGTTACCTGCCCAGCCCTCTCCACTCCACACGTGTACACTCCGCGACGCATCTCAAACGGTCCTCAGCCGACACCAACCTCCCCCCCCCCCCCCCCCGGCCCCCAAGCTCTATAATTTCGCGTCCATGCAACAAACTTGAAGGTGGCTGAATAATTAGGCGCCATACCACTACAAACCTTTAGATTGATGAGATTACCTTAACCCTTTAACCGCCGGTGTCGCATATATTCAGTTTTTCTTTTTTTATTAGCACATTGAGTACCACATTTTATATATGTTAAAGATAAAAGCTGACATCCACCGGCAAGATTTGAAAATAGTTGACCTCGATTTTGTCAAATTTGAATAATTTTCACTCACTTGAAGTTGTGAATCGCGTCAGCGAGACACAACTTCAAGTGAGTGAAAATTCAAATTGAATAATTTGGCGGTTAAAGAGTTAAACATTGAAACCCTGCTTTTTACAAGTTAATTGTTCAAATGGTACAGATATACGTAACCTTTACCCACTTGAAGTTCTGTCTCCCTGCCGCGACCCTCAGCTTGAAGTTGGTGAAACTTACTTATACATACATTTGGACAATTCGAATTAAAACATATGCTAATGTACCTGATTTACGCTCATTTTCCCATCAAATGTAATGTTCTTGTTTGAAGTATAAATAAAAAAGGCTGGGAACTGCTATGCTGCCTTGCAAAGCCAGAATGCAGTATCTGCTTACTGTACAAGTAAGCAATTTTAGGCCTGTTCGACTGGGCATTTTGGGTTCAAAATAATTGCACCACACGCACCTGCACAGTGGATAAAAAATGATGTACCAGTCGAATACGATTTAATAAAGGTGGTGTAGATTGTAGAATGCGGCAGCCAATAACGTCCTCAGATTATAGCTGAACTGACCACGTGACTTTACTGCACCTTTGTACACTCTCTTTTTAATGGGTGCAAGAAGGTGCTGCACCAATTTGGGTGTAAGACCACTCGAATACAAAAAGAACTGCACAAAAAATGCTACAACGAAACAGCCCAGTCGAATATTGCTATTGACACTGCCTATTGGCTTTGCAGAGAGGAATAGATATGATTAGAAATTTAATGGTTAACTTCACCTCATTTTTATCAGAAAAGTCAAGATGCTGTTAAATTTTCTAGGTGGGGTATGACTGAAAATTTCTGTAATTTGTAAAATTTAAGTCCCAACATATATCAATGTTTCAAAATTGAAAGCTCATTTTACTTTTAACAACTGGTCATACAGGTGCCAATAAAAACGCAGAATGTCTAGTGTAATCGACATCAGTTGTCTATAAGGGCTAAGATGATATTGATCCTAATGATCAGGATATGTTTTATGTAGTGCTTTAGAGGTCAATGAAAGCAAGTGTAGTGAAAACTAATTCATAAGCGTGTTAGATTGTCTCATATGAACAAGTGTTGCAGAAAAATAGTTAATATGAGTGTTAGATTGCTCAGCAATTGTGGTGGAACAATAAGTAATATGAGTGTTAGATTGTCTCAGATGAGCAAGTGTAGTGGAACAATAATTAATATGAGTGTTAGATTGGCTGAAATGAGCAAGTGTTATGGGACAATAGTTATTATGAGTTTTAAAATGTCTCAGATGAGCAAGTGTAGTGGAACAATAGTTTATATGAGTGTTAGATTGGCTGAGATGAACAAGTGTAGTGGAACAGTGGTTAGTATAAGTGTTAGATTGGCCGAGATGAAAAAATGTAGGGAACAATAGTTTAGCATGAGTATTAGATTGGCTTAGATCAGCAAGTGTTATGGAACAATAGTTATTATGAGTGTTAGATTGGCTGAGATGAACAAGTGTAGTGGAACAATAGATGATATGAGTGTTAGATTGCTCAGTTGAGCAAGTGTAGTCAACAATAATTGCTAATATGAGTGTTAGATTGTCTCAGCTGAGCAAGTGTAGTAGAAAAATAGGTAATATGAGTGTTAGATTGGCCGAGATGAGAAAGTGTAGGTAACAATAGTTAGCATGAGTGTTAGATTGGCTTAGATCAGCAAGTGTGGTGGAACTACTGTTAATATGGGTCCTAGATTGGCTCAGATGAGCGAGTGTATTCAACAATAATTGTTAATATGATTGTTAGATTGTCTCAGATGAGCAAAAGTAGTGGAACAATAGTTAGTATGAGTGTTAGATTGGCTTGGATGAGCAAGTGTAGTGGAACAATAGTTAGTATGAGTGTTAGATTGGCTTGGATCAGCAAGTGTGGTGGAACAATAGTTAGTATGAGTGTTAGATTGGCTTGGATCAGCAAGTGTGGTGGAACAATAGCTAGTATGAGTGTTAAATTGGCTTGGATCAGCAAGTGTGGTGGAACAATAGTTAGTATGAGTGTTAGATTGGCTTGGATCAGCAAGTGTGGTGGAACAATAGTTAGTATGAGTGTTAGATTGGCTTGGATCAGCAAGTGTGGTGGAACAATAGTTAGTATGAGTGTTAAATTGGCTTGGATCAGCAAGTGTGGTGGAACAATAGTTAATATGAGTGTTAGATTGGCTTGGATCAGCAAGTGTGGTGGAACAATAGTTAGTATGAGTGTTAGATTGGCTTGGATCAGCAAGTGTGGTGGAACAATAGTTAGTATGAGTGTTAGATTGGCTTGGATCAGCAAGTGTGGTGGAACAATAGTTAGTATGAGTGTTAGATTGGCTTGGATCAGCAAGTGTGGTGGAACAATAGTTAGTATGAGTGTTAGATTGGCTTGGATCAGCAAGTGTGGTGGAACAATAGTTAGTATGAGTGTTTGATTGCCTGAGATGAGCAAATGTAGTGAAAAATAACTAATATGATTGTTAGATTGTCTCGGACCACGTTGAATGTAGTAGAACATTGGATGAAATGGTTGTAGGACGTGTGCAGGCCACGTGCTTCTGTTCCCACGCGAGTCATTCATTCTGCCCCGCAATCAATCAGCTAAACGCCGTCTTACCGCCTTCCCGACTGACCGTAATCACCACTGGTGAGGTCAGCGTGCAGGCCGAAGTCACCAGTGGCATCACGACAAGCACGAGATGTTGAGCCAATGTTGGTACCATGTTGGTCTACCGTCCCAGACGGTAGACCAACATGGTACCAACATTGGCTCAATATTTCATGCTTGCAGTAATGAAGACATTGTATGGGACCACCGCTGTACAAAAACCCTTACAAGCACAATGCTATTTTAAATTTGAAATCATCATAAATGTCTCAGTAAGCTCATTTCACTTCATTTGAATACCTATGTTACGGGTCTACGGACATTGTGTTATTTTTGTTATGTTATGTTTATGTGACTTATGTCCACTGGCTCAAAAAACAAAATCATATTTGAATCCAGATATACGCAAGAAAGCAGCTATTAAAGCCTTTGATTTCAACATTATCTCCTTCGGAGCATAGAAGAGTTTGTTATGGTATGTAACTTCAAGCTAAAAATCCCCCCCTCCCAGACAGTCCAATCCTGGATCCTTGGTGTGATTGATAAGTGACATTTACAGAAATAATTGACATTTACATTATCACTACGGATCTTGAACTCTTAACCCTCTAAACGCCGGTGCCGCATATATTCGGGTTTTCATTTTTATTAGCACATTAAGTAGTACATTTTAAATATGTTAGAGATAAAATGTGACAGCAACCAGCAAGATTTGAAAAGAGTTGACCTCCATTCTGTCAAATCTGAATAATTTTCACACACTTCAAGTTGTGGATCGCGTCAGCGAGACACAACTTCAAGTGGGTAGAAATTCAAATTGAATATTTTGGCGGTTAAAGAGTTACAATAACAGCCTGTCAATATAATTTTCATTTATTCTACGTTTATGTTTTAAATTTGGGATTTCACGATTCTATTCACACCCAATCTACAACAGCGCAATATTGCACATTGCACAGTACATACTACGTGATGTGTGTAAAAGCTTTGGAAAATTAATTTACTTTATCGGCTTTCTGCGCCCAGCAAATAGGAGTCCTTGACACATAGTTGGGCTAACGTTGGGCCACCGTCCATGCCGCGGACCCAGCGTTAGCCCAACAATGGATCTATGTCTCCTGTTCGCTGGATTGTGCATGGAAAACAACAGGGAATAAGCATTTTTTTATTTCGTTACACAGAGCAGACACGAGATATTCACACTGCTGGTTTAATGTTGTGCCACTATCTGCGTCGCTCGCCCAACAATAAACCAAAATTGTGTTGCGTCGCGTGTTTGCCGCGTAGGATAATATAAAGCTCTACTCTCGATGAAAAAACAACAAACAAAATAGATGAGCCTATATTTTATCTGAGAATCGATGGCTGTATCAATACCGGTTGTTTTTATCACGGCTATAGCCACATGTGAAGTGTTACGCTATCCCAGCAAGCACGACACATCTAGCCAGTGTTTGACCAATGTTGGGACAACGTCGTAGACGGTGGGCCAACATTGGTTAAACATTGGCTAGAGGTGTCGTATTTTCTGGGATGTGCCTATCATCTGCGATACATGTAGTGTCCTGCAAAAACGAACAGCAGTAACTGCTTACTTGAAAAGTAAGCAGTTACTGCTGTTTGCCTTTGCACAACAGTAGTACCTATGTACTTGAAAACGGAACAGTTACTGCTGTTTAAATTTGCATATATAAAGGAAAACAGCAGTAACAGTTTACTATTCAAGTGAGCAGTTACTGCTGTTTGTCTTTCATTGTCGTGCAGAGGTCTGCATCATTATTCGTGCACTTCTTGTCGGGATCCGCCAATCCGGTCATGCGGACTTCATTTTGACGACGTTATTAGCACAGTGCCTGTTGACAGTGGACTCGATGCCGGTTCCACGCGCGCGCTCCTTCTGGCCCGGGGTGAGGAGGGGGAGTCCCTGTACGGACTGCGGCGTCCGGAGCTCTGCTCTGCAAAGCTAAAAAGCAGTGGCTGCTTACTTGAAAAGTAAGCAGTTACTGCCCTTTGGCTTTACATAACAGAGCTGTCTGGATCACCCTGATCCCGAGTGGACGAAGTGTAAATGCCGGAGAAAAAATCCCACAGACACATCCAATATGTAACTCCACAATGCCTGCTGTATATCATCACTAGATATTAGTCTCACTGCGGCATCATCAGTAGCTGTTTTTTTGTTGTTATCTATACAAAGTAATAAGTTGTTGCTGTTGCAATTCTTATGTTTTTATCAAACCCTCATTGCAAATTTATTTGATATGTTGGTGGGTTGTTTTTGGTGGGTTTCTTGGTTGGCCGGCTGACTGGGTCTGGTTTGTTGGTTGCCTGATAGATTAATCATGTTGATTGTTTGCTTCCTTTTTAGTTGATCGGCTGGTTGATTGGCTGGTTGGTTAGCTGGTTGGTTGGTTGGTTGGTAGGTTGGTTGGTTGGTTGGTTGGTTGGTTGGTTGGTTGGTTGGTTGGTTGGTTGGTTGGTTGGCTGGTTGGTTGGTTGGTTGGTTGGTTGGTTGGTTGGTTGGTTGGTTGGTTGGTTGGTTGGTTGGTTGGTTGGTTGGTTGGTTGGTTGGTTGGTTGGTTGGTTGGTTGGTTGTTTGGTTGGTTGGTTGGTTGGTTGGTTGGTTGGTTGGCTGGCCGGTTGGTTGGTTGGTTGGTTACCTGGTTGGTTGGTTGGTTGGTTGGTTGGTTGGTTGGTTGGTTGGTTGGTTGGTTGGTTGGTTGGTTGGTTGGTTGGTTGGTTGGTTGGTTGGTTGGTTGGTTGGTTGGTTGGTTGGTTGGTTGGTTGGTTGGTTGGTTGGTTGGTTGGTTGGTTGGTTGGTTGGTTGGTTGGTTGGTTATTTGGTTATTTGGTTTGTTGCATAATCGGACTGACTGGTTGGTTTGTTGCTTATATATAGTTCGATAGTTGGCCAGACTTGATAGTCCGTCCGTCCGTTGGTTGGTTGGTTGGTTGGTTGGTTGGTTGGTTGGTTGGTTGGTTGGTTGGTTGGTTATTTGGTTATTTGGTTTGTTGCATAATCGGACTGACTGGTTGGTTTGTTGCTTATATATAGTTCGATAGTTGGCCAGACTTGATAGTCCGTCGGACCGTCGGTCGGTAAATGTGTCGGTTTGTCTGTTTATCGGTTTTGTCGGTTGATCGATCGATCTGTCGATCTATGGGTCGATCTGTCGGTTTATCGAAGAATCGGTCGAATGATCGGTCGATCAGTTCGCATATGCTAGATCCTCATTCATTGATTGGTCGCAGCCTAAGTTCCAGCAAGAACTCTATATGAAGTTATTTGTTATATGACGTCAAAATAAAGACAAAGGACATGACCATGGTTAGTTTTTTTATGGGCACGTTTACATGAGCAGACCACAAAACCAGACAGAAGGCAGCAAGCACACGACATTGATTCAATTGTGGCATAGTGTTGGACCAGCGTCGTAGACGCTGGCCCAGCACCATCCCAGCGTTGGTTAACCTACGGGAAGTCACCACCACTGGATTCTGGTCGATGTACGATTTGTTTGCCTGGATGTTTGTTGAACTGGACCGGCAACATCTTGATAATTTCCCAAGAGGTGCGGTGACGCTGGTGTCGGGGCCGGGGTGCGGTGCGCGCGGGGGGGGGGGGGGAGCGGGGTAGAGGTGGTGTAGCCGACCGGCCCCGACCAGAACCATTCTGGATAGCGGGACGTCAGGGTGCCGATCTGTCCACACGGCGCAGGACAACAGCAGGATCATCCAGCAGTGTGAGACCGCATGGCCAAATCCCGGGAAGGCCCGAGGCGTTGATCCAGTGATGGTTTAATGCTGGGCCAGCGTCGCAGACGCTGACCCAGCATTAAACCAGCACTGGGCTAATGCGTCCTGTTAGCAGGGATAGTCAGTGATAGTCAACTTGATTCAGAGCATTAAAATTAGGACACGTTGGCCCACTGCCGGTTTGATGCTGGGTAGTACTCTGCGATGATGGCCCAACATCCCACCGATAATAGTCAATGTATCGTTGGCGCTATGTTGATATAACGTTGGTCAATCGTCAACGACGCTGTCCCAGCATAGAACCAGCAGTGGGCCAATGTCTCTGTTTTGCTGAGGTAGCGTTGACCCTTCGTTGGTTTAATGCTGGGCCATCGACATATACACCGGCCCAACCTAAAACCAACATTGGGACAACGTCGCGTATTTTCTAGACATCTACCCACTGTTGGTTTGATGTTGATCCATCGTCCGTGCGACGCTGGATCAACATCAAAGCAGCAGGTTATATTTGTTTTCTGTGGATTGTCATACTGGTCATCGTCTACCACGATTGTCGAACATCGAACCATTGTTGGGTCAATATTTCGTAATTGTTGTGGTGACGTTGACCCACTGCTGGTTTATCGGTTGGCCATAGTCTGTGACACTGCCCAACATTAAACAGCACTGGATCGTATTTGTCGGGATCACACTGATCCAGTCATCTGTTCTTCTCCCCCAGCAGTCCTCACTCAATCCATGACGATGCTGAGCCGCTCTGTCCAGAACTGATAATAAAACAAATACGCTACCTACATCCATCCATCCAGCCGGCCAGCCAGGCAGTGACACAGGAGGGTCCAGAGAGCGCGTCCAGTAGTTCAGCAGTCCGAGCGATCCCCCCACCCCGGCGGAGGAAGTCCCAGATTACTCGGGCATGCGCGCAGCCACCTATCTCGTCAAGGGGTGCCCTGTTCCCGGGAAGTGACAGAGTGTGCTTTATTCTGTGAATTCGTGGAGCACGCGAGTGGCTCGCCGACCGTTTTGTGTGACTATCACTCGCGTTTGATACTCGTGCTGGGCACACAGCACTCCCGTCTGATACTCGCGGCACGCGCTCACAGCTCAACACCAGGATCCACACACGGATTAAAACAGGGATTTCATAACCACCAGGACTAGGAATAGTTGATAAAGGATTTATTGTCGTGATTATAACCACCAGCACTAGGACTAAATAGGTGCTACTAAAACTAGGATACACTGAATTACACAAATAGGTGAGTTGGCCTATGCTATATTCTACTCTGCAAACCAAAAGATAGTAGCGGCTTACTTGTTAAATAAGCAGTTACTGCCTTTTAAATTGGTACAGCAACTTCTATGAATCAATACAAATTATTGTAATTGCCGAGCAGATTGTCCAAAGCGTTTTTGTGTAAAGGATTTACTCGAGGAGCTCTTCATTCTTAGCTGTGGAAAAGGCCGAGGCCGAAGGCCGTGGCCTTTTCCACAGCTTAGAATGTAGAGCTCCGCGGGTTTTGCCTGACTTAAAACACATCCGACCATAATGAAGATCCCTCATAATAATCAACAACTCGGTCACACCTGACTGACTATAGCACCATAGGCCCACCATGATAATTGGCCTGTACTTGATCAACAATAACTCTCCTTTCTCGGCTTAGAATGTAGTAGTCGAGCAAAGAAAATAATGTAATGGTGTGTTTCAAGAATTCGGGCAGCGCTCGCATTGGCACTGGGTGAAATTGACACTAAAACTGGTAATAACGTATTTTGCCTATCTGTGTTATTACCAGGTTTAATTGCAGCCATCGATAATAAAATGTGTACTTAAACAGCAAGATTTGCTCATTTTTGGTCTCAAATTATTACAAATATACCAGTTAACAGCCAATGATTGTTAATGCCCTTAACAAGATGTGAATTTGTGACATCCCTGACTAGAGCTACGTAGTTGGCTATAGTCCCTTAACCCTTTCAAGCCTGAATTTACCATTGTCATCTTCATCCGCTACAAGCCGCGAATTGCTGTCGCAATTCTCGACTAGCAGTGGATGAAGATGACTTGAAGTGGGTGGCAAATGAAAACATATACTGTTATTTTTAAAACTGTTCCATGAAAATTTTCGCTCCAAAACAGCCAGGTTTCACGAAATTACCTCTTTAACCGCCAAATTATTCACTTTGAATTTTCACCCACCTGAAGTTGTGTCTCGCTGACGCGATCCACAACTTCAAGTGAGTGAAAATTATTCAGATTTGACAAAATGGAGGTCAACTCCTTTCAAATCTTGCTGGTTGATGTCACATTTTATCTTTAACATACTGTATATCTGGTATTTTTGCGAGTTTTTAATGCTCGCGAATTTCACTAGGAGGACAATTTCGCAAATTTAAGAATCTCGCGAAATTATTATTATAATAGCACTATCTATCATCACAGTTAATAATTCGCGAATTCCAGACTTCGTGAAAAGTAAAGGAAATCACAAATTCGCGAAAATCTAACCACGTGAAAATTACCAGATCTGCAGTATTTAAAATGTGCTGATAATGTGCTGATAAACATGATAAAACATGAAAACCCGAATATATGCGGCACCGGCGGTTAAAGGGTTAACCTATCAGGCACACTGCCAACAGTTACTGATATCGCTTCGCACTACGAGGCTTTGTTATGCTTCCTGTCATGTGATGACTTTTTGGAGGAAATGGGATTTTAGTGGCCGTTTAGAAATCAGGTTTGACATATTTTTGTCTTTTTTTTGTCCTCTTTTAATATTTTTCACGTTTTTCCTTATTCCATGCACTTTACCAACTGTACACACTACAGAAAAGTCGCCGACATCGCGATGAACTTAAACTCAGTGTAATTGCCCAGATTAACCCCCCACTGAACTATATCCGGGTATATTCTGGACTATGCCCGGGTATAATCTTGAATATACCCTGGGGTATAGGCCTAGTCTGGGAGCTATCAGATAATACCCCGGAGTATATTCTGGGAGCTCCCAGAGAATACCCCACATGCCCAGACTATACCCCATCAGATTCATGGTGAGGTATATATATGGGGTATACTCTGTGTGATATTATATATGATTGCAATAAATTATAAATTAAATGTTGAAAATATTTCTAGCACAATTATTAAAAATGCACCCATTAATTATCTGGTGGCGGCAAATCATTTGTTGGCGCCCATTAATTATTTGAGTGGCGGGTTACCATGGTTACATCTAATCCTACTCTTCTGGGGCTAGATTATCATAATAATATGTTTTATATATTATAATGCTGATGGTTGAAGCAATAGATGTCCCTTGTTTTAACCCTTTGGAGGTTAGAGTATCATATATTACATCGTGTACTAACTCTCTAGGGGCTAGAGTACTACATGTCTCCTACGTTAACCTTCTGATGGCTACAGTATCACATGCCTCATGCATCAATCTTCTGTGGGCTGGATTATCATGGTTATCATACGTTTCCTATGATATCACGTGACTATGGAGTATCACATGTAGAAAGTTTTATCCCTTTGGGGTTAGACTAGATTATCACATATCTCTTTTATTAATAGTCTGGAGGCTAGGCTATCAAATGTTCCTGATATTAACCTTCTGATGGCTTGAATATCACATACCCCATGCAATAACCTTCCGTGGGCTACACTATAATTATAATATATTTCATAATATAAAGTAACTGTCTGGTGGCTAGATCATCACTTGTCGTATGTATTAACCCTCTTGTGGGACACGTCTCGTGTTTTAACCCTCTGAGAGATCGACTATCACATGCATTCTATATTTATCCTCTGGGGTTAGAGTATCAAATATCTCATGTGTTAACCCTCTGGAAGCAACATTATCATATATCTTATGTGTCACCGGAAGGTTAATGAACATGTATGAGACATATGATTGTCTAGCCCTCACAGACATGTAAATAGGTTACTGCGGTACCAGATATAATAAATCTGAAGGGTGATATAGGAGACATAATAACAGTCTAGCTCCCGGAGTATTAATGTTTGAAACATGTGTTACTCTAGCCACCAAGGGGTTAATATAGATAAGACATTATGTTGATACCCCAGCCTCTAGAGGATTAAACATGTGACACGTGATACTCTAGCATTCAGCTAAAATGTTAATACATGATACCTGCGATAGTCTAACCGACAGAGTGTTAACACATAAGACACATAAGACTGTAGCCTCCATGGGCTAGTAAATGAGACATGTGATACTCTAGCTAACGGAAGGTAAATATAGGAGATATATGAAAGTCTAGCCCTCAGAAGGTTAATCAATGAAGCATGTGATGCTCTAGTCATCAGAATGTTATTACATGATATAATTATGTTATACGCTATAGTCATCAGAAGGTTAACATAGGGGACATAACATAGTCTAGTCCTCAGAGAGTTATTACATGAGACATGAATTATGCGAGATTGCATGAAATATTATATGGATAATTGATTGTAAGTCATATATGATATCTCCCAGAGTATGTCCCTATCGCCCAGACTATACACCACCCTGAATCTGGTGGGGTATAGGCTGTGCTTGTGGGTATACTCTGGGAGCTTCCAAAGTATACCCTGGGGTATAGTCTGGGAGCCCCCAGACTATACCTAGGGTATAGTCTGGGAGCCCCCAGACTATACCTAGGGTATAGTCTGGGAGCTCTCAGACTATACCTAGGGTAAATTTCAGACTATACCTGGGTATAGTCCAGTCGGGGGAGTTAATCTGGGCGGTTACACCGGCATGCTCAGATTCAGAATTCGTGGAACTCTGAACCTAGAGATCCCAGGTTTTGGTAATACTAAATGAGGACGAAAAATACTAAAAGTATCGTAACTCTGCCTATCTTGAGGAGTATTATAGGTACTGCCGCATTCCTATTAAATGTATCTATATCGAGTTTGTTTCAATACTATGTAGTGTATTCATATGGCATGGGTACTCAAGGGCTGAGAAAGACTGGTTTTCTTCAATAATCATTTTATTTTAAGTTGTTTTTCATTCCAATTTTTGCTCCTCTCAAATTTTCACCTGAACATGAATTGTAAGTAATTTATTTTTTTCTACTCAACACCCATGTGTATTATAGTAATGTCTAATAGCAGTAGGCTATATATGAAACGAAACAAAAATGATTTTGTTGAAAATATGCTACGAGGTGCAAGCAAAGATGCTTAAAATGTTTGTGCCAGCTTTTTATAAATTCAAATTGGATAAGCGTTATCATTATGATTATATTTCTCAGATACCAAGTTTCTCAATTCCCCGATGACCAGGTGACGTGTGTATTTTGGGGGTTGGAAGGTTTATTACCAGGCTAAGACTTGCAGGCTGTACCTCAGTCAACGCAAAGGCAAACAGCAGTAACTGCTTATTTGAAAAGTAAGCAGTTACTGCTGTTTGCCTTTGCTTGGCCGGATACGGAGTCGCTGTTTTCCGTCAATATCTTTGGACAGTAATCTTTGGAGATGTCCCGAGGGAAATCACTGATTCCACAAGCTGACAATCCTGGTTACCGTTCACAATGCCTGATTCCAAATACCAAGCTTTCCAACCACTATTGTTTAATGAAAAAACGAACATCGCAAAGGTACACAGCAGTATCTGCTTACTTAGGAGGTACACAGATACTGCTCAGTGCTTCTGCACGGCGGTATTGTATTCCGTCCATTCAATTATGGAAATACTGCGGCATTGTGGCGTTTTGGTGTTTTAATTCCCAAATAGAGATTAACCCTTACAACGCTGAAATAATTTGTATAAATAATAATGGTGAGTTCTTATATAGCGCACATACAATGTCTCTGTGCGCTTCACACATATTACCCCTGGTCACTGGACCTGTTCATTATGCACCATTTCAACTCACTTTTTGGAGCATACAGCACATGCAGCCATTTCGGCGCTAGGAACTAATCGCACACATTGCCATCTCTGTCCTACCAGGTACTCATTTACACCTGAGTCAAGTGAGGCATGTGAGGGTAAAGTGCCTTGGCCAAGGACACAACATCGAAATAATGTCCTAATATTGAGAGGGGAGAAACATGATATTTCTTTGACAATTCTGCACCAAGCGGGATTCGAAACCGCACGGCAGGCAGCGACATTGGCAAAACTCCGCGCTCTAACCATTGCGCCATGTCCCTCTGTATAAACCATGGAGACCAAAGCTATTTTAAATTTAAAATCATTATAAATGTCTTAGTTAGCTCGTTCTGCTTAATTTGAAAACCTATTTTATGGAGATTACAGTCATTATAAGTATGTTTTTATTCAACAGCAGTCTCCGCCCTCAAAAAGAAATGAGGATATATCTGTTCCACTCGGCGTTTGTATGTTTGAACTGGCTGAATACCGGCTGAATAACGGCTCAATCGGGAGAGGTAGTCTGCAACGCGAAGACAAACAGCAGTAGCTGCTTTCTTGAAAAGAAAACAGTTACTGCTGTTCGGCTATGCGCGACAGGTAATCTGTCGTGGATTATTTGGAGAACTCCATTATACGTTGTTAAATAGGAACAGTGTGTGATTGATTTGAGATTTTCTGGTTAGTTTCCCGTGGATAGAACGATAAAAAGCGTTGTTAGTCTGTGTTAGGAGGCTGTTTAGGCTCGGCGGGGCCGTACCCCGGCCCGAGTAGTACAAATGATAAAAAAACCGTCAGGTAAAGTAACCAGACCCGACGGAACGCGCGCCCTCTATTTACTCCGCCGCAAAGAATGAAGATTACTGTTCAATCGCGAATTATCACGCCTGGCTCTAGACGTTACCAGTGGTTACGTGGCCGCGCGTGAGATTTGACCCCATGAGATTTGACCCCGTGAGGTTTGACCCCGTGAGATTTGACCCCGTGAACGTTAATCACGAATTTAATAGAGATCAAGAGTGAGATCAAGGTTTTTAAAGCCCTTTTTTGCAATTATTTTGAATCATTTTATTTTTCACCAAAATGCCTCGCTAGCGCGACCCAATGGGTGAAAATTATTCATATTGTTTAATTTGGAACCAAACATTCGCATATTTTGATGTTTATAGGCTCATTTCATTCACAACACCTGTGATTTAACTTGCTAATAAACATCTTTAAAACGAGTATATAGTTGTGCTATTCACTCCTAGCGCATTGCCGCTCGCTGGCTTAATTTTCCGCTTCAAATGATGAAAAATAATATTATTATATTATATTATTTATGGAAACTAAACATCTCCCAATTGAATTATTTGACTAACTGGGAATCTACCATAAGATATGCTACAAATTTTAGAGGTATTTTATTTAAACTCAAATTTGATAGAAAACGTATAATATACTGTCTATAAGTTGAATGGTTGATATACCGGATGGGCTTTAGAATTGACAATTCTAAACAATTCAAATTTGTGGATAGCGTCAAACCGCCAGGGCTCGAATTTCGAATCCTGTGTCTGGAGGGCAGTGCCATCTGATTCATCTCATCTTCGTCAGGAAATTCTCTTGGTCGAGTTTAGCTTATGTGTGCACTAAAATCCCATTGTTCATTCATTTATCCTCTGTAGATTCATATCTCGGTAACGCCCTTGTGAAATAATCACTTTTTCAAAATTGATCAGCAAACATTATTTATTTATATTCAAATGTGCGCGCACCTCGTTGTTTTGCAGGCAGACTCATTAATTTTTTGTATTTTTAGTTCACATGACGTCTACGAGTCTACATGAAATGATCATATTTCCAGGTTGTTATTAACTATATTTAACGATTATGTTTGAAAAAATAATTATTTTATTTCCGTCAACTTAATTGAGAGTAACTCTAACGTTGCTGCAGTCTTGTTTTGTTTAACCCCATCAATTCCGAGCTTTCTGATGGAAAAGGCCATGCAAATAACCTCTGGTTGCTCCCCCCCCCCCTTCGTCTCAATACCTGATTAACCCTTTACCTGCTAAGTTATCGTATCGATGGGCCAACGTTAACGATTTCCTGTCAATTTAGTTCATTTAAAGTTTTACCCACTTGAAGTTGAGTCTCTCTACCACGAACCCACAGCTTCATGTGGGTGAAATTACTAATATTTTGTTGGATTTCAATTCCAAACATTTATATTTTTTTATATTTAATAACTCAACTCTTTTTTTTATTTGATCCGCAATGAAACTAACGAAAATGACTATGTAGTCGTGCATTTTTTTTTTTTAAGTTCAGAGCTTTTTCCGAGTTTATTTTTGTACGTTTTTGCCTCTCTACTTTATTTTCTACTTTGTAGTTGTGTCGATCCTACAGTGTTACACAGCTTACTCCATTATATAAGTGACATGATTTGCTGGGTGGAGTTGAGCTTAGATCTAGTATTCTTAGTATATTTTTCTACTTTTTGGCACTTGGGAATGATTGTGTCTAGCAGAGTTACACAATTTGCACTCTAAGTGCCATTATTTTCCAGGTGATATTGATGACTAAACAGGCCTTTACACTCAGAGGGTCAAGTCTTTGATTGCCATAGATATCCTATGTCGTACGGCTGGCCAGGGGACTAACGGCTGTAATGCGATTAATCGATCCATGGTGGTTCAACGCTGGGCCAGCGTCGCAGACAATGGCCCATTATTGGATCGATGTCTTGTATTTATCGGCTAGCCCTGTCATGTGGGTGTTTTATCTGCCGTTTCAAGGACGCCGCGGTTTCCCGCCATAACAACAATAACCGCAGCGTGCTGACGTGTGGTCTGAAGTGCGATTGCAAAGAAAAGTATCTCTACTTTAATTTATTTCATACAAGATGATAATTGCTCAAGCTCATTTTGTATGAAATTAAATTTAAGGCAGAATTAGTCAAGTCCGCTTAATGAAACTGTTCCAATTTTACGGTATATTGAATTTGATTTTCATTGAGGATTCAGGTACAGTTACGCCTTTCAGTGCGGGGACCGTCTATAGACATCAGAATCTGACGTCTGTAGACGTCAGACTCTGACGTCTGTAGACGTCAGACTCTGACGTCTATCCCGGCACTGAAAGAATTAGCTATTTATAATGGCCGTAGACCCATAACATATAGGTATACAAATGAAGCGGAAGCGCTGACTATAGATATTTTTGTACATAGAAATAGATTTGATAACCACGCCAGTTTGTATGTCCACTCTGCACTGAGTATGAAGAAGATGAGGTGCACTTTATACTACAATGTCCTGTGTTTCATGATATACGATTGAAATATCTAAGACCATTTGACAGCCCACCAAACAATCACACGTTTGTACGATTAATGTCATGCGATGAACCCGAAATTATTCGAAGCTTGAGCCTTTTTATTTTCCATGCGTTTAAAGAAGACATAATTATTTGTATGGTAATATTGTTGAACAGTTATAAAAAAGATGACCATTGTATATCACGTACTGTTATAATAATATTGTTGTTGAATGTTTTGAAAGGGCCATTGGCCTATCAAATAAAAACTACTACTACTACTACTATACAAATGCTTTGTGTTTTTTGTGTTTTCTGCATATAGGTAGGTCTGGTCAAATATTTGTAGCACATTAACCCTTTAACCGCCAACTCATTCAATCTGAATTTTCACAACTTCAAGTGAGTGAAAATTATTCAGATTTGAAAAATGGAGGTGAACTGTTTTCAAATATTGCTGATTGATGTCACATTTTATCTTTAACATGTTTAAAAGGTGGTACTAAAATGTGCTAATGTGCTAAAATGTGCTAATAAAAAATGAAAACCCGAATATATGCGGCACCGGCGGTTAAAGGGTTAAACGCTTATAGCTTGTAGCTAATTTTGTTGACCTTAAATGATAAGCCACTGTTCATAATGCGGGACAAGTGGGGCCCACAAAGCATCGCGCCAAAGACGTCGCAAACTACAGTGGGTAATCTGAGTCGTTTTTGCCCAGACATCATCATATTATATAATTTGTATGTGTAAAAACAATTTCACAAATGATTTCCCTCATGGGTTATGCAATTTATGATGCGACACCGCAATATTTTCAGTCAATATCTTTAGCCTAAGTGATTTAACTTTATTTCGAAATGCCTGATACAAAACAATAGTGTTTCGCATCATAGCCTACATTTTATCTAGAGTTTCGTCAACGTTTTTAATTACTTTTAATTACAACCGTTATAAATAAACTCGTATTTCTCCTGCTACTATTAATAATAGTATTTCATTAAATTATACGTAATACCAAAGCAATTCAACAGAGCGAGTTTGAAAATTAATCAACACCATGTCAAATTAATTATGGTTTCAGGTTATTATTTCGCACAAATGGCAATGGAAATAAATGCTATACTATATACCGAGGCAGGCGACCAGACAAATTGAACGAAAAGAGTAACACATAATTCTGAATATAAGAATTAGGGCTCGCGATGATTGCGCTACGCCACCAACAGGTGAAAAACTGGATTGTTCGTGCTTCGAGTTTGGAATTACCCTATTATTTTATCGGGTCGAGAAAAGCAGTATGATCACAATAAAACAGATAATCTGATATTTTACTACCACCAACTCAGTAGCACAAAACATTTGTGAAACATTTATACAATGCCGGACCAACGTCGAAGACGTTGAGCCGACGTTGTTTAAATGTTTCACAAATGTTTTGTGTTTACTGGAAAAAGCGTTAGTTTAGAAAAAAATAGTATTATAACTTGAACTTCTGGCAGTATTCAGCAACTGCCTTAATGCATGCATTGTATATTTGATTTTTTTGTGGTGTGCAAGTATCTGGTCCAATTGGAAAAGAACAGGTGTAAAATTTACACCTGTGAGATTTACACTGTAAATCTCACTTTACTAAGTGACAGTTACGCCTGTTCTATTCCGAGGGGACGATCTATTTTTTATCAATATTGCCACCATATGTTCCACTGCTCAACCGCGTGTTTTGTCAAAGGACAGTATGGTGAAAACACAAAGGCGATCGCCTTCACATAGCTTCAGAACCTGTGCATCGCATATTAGAAACCACATAATTCCCGTCAGAATCTAACGTCTAAAGTCGATTCCCGCACTATAAGAGTAAACATAAGAGTAAACATATTTATAATGGTTGTAGACATATGTATATATTCAAATGAATGAGAAAGAGCTGATTCAGACATTTATGATGATTTCAAGTTGAAAAAACAACTCTGGTCTCCACGGTTTATACAAACAATTTATCGTAGTCAGGGTTAAAGCTGTTTCGACGTATTTACGTCTCGCTGCTGATTTTTGTGAAAAATATAGGCCTACAATATTAGAGTGTTGTAGATGGGTCAAATCATTCGTGTGACATCGTGTGCTGTCTTATTTAATAACCGATTCGCGCCGCATGAGAAGAAATAAAAAAAAATTAAAGAAATACAAATGACCAATATGTCAAAGTTGACATGTAAACGGTCAATAAAACCTTCAAGCGGGTAACAAATATTGATATATATATAATTTCATTCATATATCGCAAATTTAATGCTCATTTATCGATACATATTTGTGTTTTTCAAGGAAAAATTAAAAGATTGCTACAGATGCCATTAGAATAAGGACTAAAAGAAATACCGCGTTTTGGTTTATTGTGTTCTTATCGGGTTTTGATCACCCATCACCCACATGCCACACTGGTGAATTATTTACAATATAGCGAGACCCCGCTAATCTCTAGTTTGACCGTTTTGTTAGGGATTTGTCCTGACCAGCTGCTCGTGAGTTCATGTTATTCTCGACGATTTGAAAAATTAATAACTTATGCGTTATCTTTGTGGCGATGGCTTGGCGGCAAATGGTACACTGTTATGTTGCGATGGTTGACTCAGGTGTATAATATGCCCTGTAAAACCAATTTGTATGGCATTGAGGTCTACCCTTATGTCTAGTTCATATCACGTGAGTTGACGGAATCTATGCCATTCAGATGAGTGGCATATATGACATTTTGCCTGCTAGGGCACGCATTAGGATATATGTAATTATTTGTCGCTGGTGGTGAGAACTGATCCAGGATCTATTTCTAATATTTGCTATTTAAAATTGAAGTTACACTTTGTGAAAAAAGTCACCTTAATCGCGTCAAAAGCCGTTTTCAGTCTTTGAATATGTTTCTAAAAAAAAAAAAAAAAGTAAAATACAAATTTTCATTCATTCATTCATTCATTCATTCATTCATTCATTCATTCATTCATTCATTCATTCATTCATTCATTCATTCATTCATTCATTCATTCATTCATTCATTCATTCATTCATTCATTCATTCATTCATTCATTCATTCATTCATTCATTTAGTTATTCATCCCGTCAATTGTTCTACCCAATCATGCGACACGTAGTCAGTAAATAACGATTCGAAATCGTCACTGGCGTAATTCCGCGAAGAACCAATCCCCAAAAATCGGGTTAGTCCGGCATTAATTGAATTGAGATTATAACTGGAGTGGCCCGGCCCGTACTCATGTCTAGGCTGACAGTTAACTTAATTAAACTTGTGAGTTTGACAGGCAGCCTGGATCCCGGCGTAGCTGTATCGTCTGCAGCAGACACGGTATTCCAGCCAGGATCAAATCCGACGTGCGATATCAAAGAAACCCATGCGACACTGCGCCAATGCTGGATTAATGTTGAGCCAGCGTCTGCGACGCTGGCCCAACCCTAATCCAGCACTGGTTCAACGTCGCAGAAATAACTTTGGTTTGGAAATCTTCTGTGATTCGCTCTTTGTATGAAATAAATTGATCACTTGGGTGACGTTTTTTTTCGGGATACACAGACACACAGAAAGAAGACATTTTTTTTATTTGAGGTGTACAAATAGATGATTTCTAATTTATTTCACAACTTGTTTCCAGCTATAGGCCTACCACACGCAGCTCGTTATTATTACATAGCGAGCTGGGGGGCGTCAGGGGGATTGTGACCCCCCCCCCCCTTCCGCAAATTTAATTGTCGAAAAGTGGCTCTATATTTGTTGTTTAAAATGTTATTATTGCAGACGTCGATAGAGCCACATATTAGATATATCACTATATTATTATTGTTGTTCTACAGTGTTCCTACACTTTCTTGCTCTCACATTTCTGTGATTTATCCTGTCACTACAGACGTGTTGCTAGTGTTATACTGTGTCAGGACAAATAAAAGTAGATGTTTGCTTGTAGAGTAAGCAGTTACAGCTGTTTGACCTGACAAGTTCTTCCAGAGTGTTAGACACAGTGTCATATCCAACAGCAGTAAATGATTTACTTGTAAAGTAAGCAACTACTGCTGTTTGCCGTGACTGACGCGTCGTCTGAGAAGTGCACGTTTTTCATCAAGGTGAACAGGACGGGATCTAGACCGGGATCTGTGACCAGCGATCCACGTCATACATACCCCTCCACGCTGGGGTAACCCTTTAACCCCTCACCCTTTAGGTCCTCACGATACATTAAAACATAATTTTGCATCTTTGAAGAATCACTTAATTTCCTAAAATCTTGGAGTTTTAGATCGAACATTTTCATGGAACGGTTTTAGCAATTTGTTTTCATTTACCACCCACTTCAAGTCATCTTCCTCCACTGCAAGTCGAGAATTGCGACAGCAATTCGCGGCTTGTAGTGGATGAAGATGACAATGGTAGCCTAACTTCAGGCTTAAACATGTTAAAGTGCTGAAACATTTCTTCGCAGAACATGGAGACCAACGAAATCATCATAAATGTCTTAGTCAGTTCTTTCCGATTCATTTGAATACCTATGGTATGGGTCTACTGCCATTAGACATATTTTGCATATACATTTGTTCAGCGCTTTATGGAATATTTTAGCGTATTTAATCATATATGACTGGCGGATGGCTTTAGCAAATCCGGCTTCAATCCATATTTTTTTGTTGAAGCTCCTGATATTCTTCGCCATTCGATAAAACGAGCGATCCATGACATCTCCGAAATAAAAATGGACAATGATTAAACATTTAAATATATGATATAAAAACGCCGAGTGATTCTTGATACCGAGTACGCAATACAGTACACAATGTTGGTTTGATGTTGGTCCACCGTCTGCGACGCTGGTCTGACATCAATCCAGCATTAAGTCTGCATCTGTGTTTGTATTGGCCGGCCAGTTGAAATTGTATCCGTGATTGATTAGGATATTTAGATCCGTGTTTCAGTTTTCTTGTCAAGTAAGAATACAATGTTCTTCCCAACGAGCGCGAGCCATTGAAGCATCGACGTCGGCACAGCATCGACCCAAAATTGGTTCAATGTCTTGTGTTTGCTGGGTTGTATGCGATGAGGAACGTTAGATTATTACACTACTCCTTCAATGAATAAGGTGTGCGCCTTTAGGCGAACACCTTATTCATTGAAGGAGTGTTCTAATAACATAACGTTCCTGATCGCATACAACCCAGCAATTATCATCTTCAATGAACTAGTAAATAAGATACACACTTTTGACGCAAAGAGGATCAGCAGAAAATTGCTTTTCATTTGTTGTCTGTCTGTCTGTCTGCTTCTGAAGACGTTTTTATTTGCACCGATTCTTCGTGTATACTGCAACTGGGTTTTCCAATATCACGAAATTGCCGCTCTATAAATACATCTGTCTTCAGATGGCCACATCCGGCGCAGCCGTTAATATTATATTTCCGTTACCTGATATCTCATGATCGCTTACGACAGTAGAAAACCGTCAGAACAGTTGATCATTCGCTTGGAATACAACAGAGCAATATTAGATAATTCGGGGATTTATGATGATGAATATTATTCCACTTGCTTAGATAATATTTCCATCAGGCGTAATAGCAATATTGTTTTCATTTATACATTTAACACTTTATATATGAGAACGTTACTGTCCAAGTAGGTTGTATTTACAAGTAAACTTTAATAATAAAATTGGCCTCCCATAGTGAAACATATTTAGATGTATGGGGGTATTTTGTCAAAATGCAAGGACTTTTATGTATCTTCTTTTTTAAGCAGTTCCAAGGCCTTGAATAATATTGGTATAATTCAAGAATTTTCGAGGCCTTGACTGATTTTGGTGAAATCGTGGAAGTATAGCAGTAGACCTATAACATAGGTATTTAAATGAAGCGGATACAGCTAATTAAGACCTTTATAATTATTTCAAATTAAAAAAAACGCGTTGTTCTCCACAGGTTATACAAAAATATCTCAGCTTAGTGATGGTTAAGACCGGAATCACCCGCAAAAGCGTCATGTCCTTATCTAGTGGTGATATTTTCCGAACCATAACTTATTTTTAAAACATTTAGGAACGTTCTTATTATATCAGAGAGTGCGAATTATTTTTAGAAAAAAAACATGTCTTGATTTTAAACATACTCAAGCATTGATCACTCAACTAATTGTCAGCGACCGTTGCGTCCCGCAGTGTACCACTGCGCGGGTGACGCCAACCAATCACAGCCAGAAATAGGCTCAGTGATGCATAGTGATTTCACCAGGTGGCGCTTGTGCTCATATAACTTTAAAATCACCTTACCTCTGTTTTTCACTTCGATTCACGATAATTTTAAGTGGGGCAAAATATAGTTTTCAGTTTGAGAACGTTGCGAATAGAATGTATATTAGGTCTACTCAATTAAATTGAAATTAGTAGGGTCAATATTTAATTTTCAGTTTCAGAAGGTGGCGAATATAATGCACGTATGGTCTAATCAATTAAATTGAAATTTGTTTTATATTCAGGAGTAATTAATTATTTGAACTTGAACGCCAAGGTATTTAAATATGATTTTTATTCACTTAAACTGACGTCTCCCTGACAGCATCAACAACTTGAAAAAAAACAATTTTATATTATTATTTAGATTTCCTTAAATAGAGCTCGAGCAGTTTTCAGAATACCTTAAAGTATAGTGTCAGTAAAAAAATTGAAAACCAATTATAATCGTGAGTGTCGGCTAAGTGTTTATTATCACGAATGTGCCGCCCCGCAAGGGCAAACAGCAGTAACTGCTTACTTGATAATCAAGTAAGTACTGCTCTCTGCTTTTCACGGTGGTGTGAAATAATAGTATCATATTACATAAAGGTCGAAATGGAATTGTGGTCCTTTGTCATTTTTTCATTAATCCATCAGGCAAATAATGCCATCTCCAAACACAAGTACCAGAACACAATACCGCCTGCAGTAAACGTGATAATATGCTGAAAAGTGGTCGTTAGCCCTTAACCCTTTAACCGCCGGTGCCGATCATAATCGGCTTTCCACTTAATTACCACCACATTCAGGACCGCCTTTTAAACATGTTAAAGTCATAATGTGACCTCAATCAGCATGATTTTAAAAGAGTTGACCTACATTTTGTCAAATCTGAATAATTTTCACTCACTTGAAGTTGTGGATAGCGTCAGCGAGACACAACTTCAAGTGGGTGAAAATTCAGATAGAATAATTAAAGGGTTAAAGGGTTTAAGCGCTAAAATATCTTACCACAGTATAAACCATGGTAACCAGAGGGTTCTGTTCAATTTTAAATCACGATAAATGTCTTATAGTCAGCTCTTTCCACTTCATTTAAATACCTATGTTATGGAGTCCAAGGCCATTATAAATATTTCTCTTTTTCGGTGCGGGAATCGACTTTAGACGTCAGAATATGACGTCGATGATTATGACATCTAAAGTCGGTCCCCGCGGTGAAAGGGTCAACCCCACCGGTGGCTGAGGACAGTTTAAATTGGTTTGTGGGAATGCGACACATGCAGGCTTTGTTGTTTCATATCAGTTGTAGTGCGTGGCATTCTAAATTGAAAATATTTTATTGATCGAATACAATGGATTCAGATGTAAGAACTGAATGAGAAGAAGTGTGGATAAATAGTGACAATGACATCTCGCTCTTCCATCGATAGATTTAGTATGTATAAATGTAACGCAACTTGAAATAAGGATTGAGTATCTAGACCCTATAACTTGTAGTTAGAGATTAGGACATCATTAAGCCCAGACAAAAATATACATTTCAAAATATTTTTTAAACATAATAAGCCATGAATTTTATTCTACTGCCATGAATATTAAATCCTTTTAATACTATGCGTTCGTAGAAGAGACAATTCAGGATAACACTTAGACGATCCCCATAACTCCCCCATAACTTCCCACACAAGGCTCGCTGCTCCCGAGGTCGTAGACCGAGGTCTGCGACCTCGGGAGCAGAGAGCCTTGCTGTTAGGAAGATGCATAACTCCTGCCTCAATCCGGAGTAAGAAACTTAGTGTGCATCTGTAAATGGTTGCCGTTTGTCAACTGGGGTTGTTTTCTTCGAGATTTTCTCCTGAGAATCAGTTGCGTCTGGTAATCTGGTAGCCCAGCGAGCACAAAACATTTGAATTTATACAACGTTGGTCCAAAATTGCAGTAGATTGTGGTAGTGGTGGTAGTTGATTCCAGGAGGATCAACTTACAGTTGAATACATGATAACATTGTACATCATAATATAGTTCTATCTTGGACATTACCTGTCGTGGTAATTTAGTACAAGATGACATCATGATCTCAGGTTAGATGATTTCACTCAAGTGCATATACCACGAGTCCGAGGATTGAGGGATTGTCTATAGTATGTGACATTAAATTTTATTTTGAAGACTCATTAGGCTAATAGCTCAGAAACAGACAAAGTTACATGTATGACATGATTCCTTCAGTATCTTATGAAAAGTGGGAGCACTTAATGAACACTCGTACCAATTATTTTTGTGTGCGCAGCTTAGGCCACTATGTTTAATTTCCATGTTTTAGATCAGAAAAAATCCAAAATCAAATGTGGGAAGGCGATATAAAAAAAATTTAAGACAAAAAAACACTGAACCTAATTTTGGAAAAGTTAATGAGGGCGACAAAATAATATAAAAAAATCTTGAAAAATCACTGAGGGCGACGACAAAAACAAGCAAAAAAATACCTGGAAAAATGATTTGTTTCTCCTAAAATAAACTTGCTTTATATGGGGATGTTTTTTTTATTTCCCTGGGGCTTTTTTTGAAATCGGCGACAATCCAATGCGCGCGCTGGGCAGAGAAAAATGTACATGTTTTTTCATAATACGTTGCTGTCTCTCGTCAAGTATTCACCCTAAATCTGAATAATTTATTTCGTGTTGATATATATTACAAAATAAATCGAACTACTCCTTTTGTATAGGGCCTACACTACAAAAAAATGTACGAGTCAGATCAACTTGGACCACCGTTTTAATCATTTCTTATTCGAAATGTTGCATGTGTTAATTCTTGTGGCAAATTTTGCTATCATAGATTAAAACCCATTCATCATCACAGCGTGTTTACAGCAGCAAATCATTAGTCATCTCATTGATAATATCATCGCTTAATAATATTTCGTGCATTTTTTCAACAAACGTTTTCCTTTTATAGTTTGTGTGATTTTTTTATGTCAAAGAGAACAAGGACAATTATTGCTGTTTGTAATCATTTTGTGAAAATACTTTATGTTTAGCCATTACAGTGCGGGGATCGACTTTAGACGTCAAAATCTGACGTCTGTTGACGTCAGATTCTGACGTTTAAAGTCGATCTCCGCAGTACAAATATTTATAATGGTCGGAGACCCATAACATAGGTATTCAAATCAAGCGGAAAAAGCTGATTAAGACATTTATGATTATATCGAAAACAACCTTTGACCTCAATGGTTTATAGACAAATAATGCAGCGCTGGGTTAGACCAACTCAGGATCTCTTTCATTACATCACCACAGTCTTGCTTACCAATCTATTGGCAGGACACAGCTCTGTGCATCAAAGGCAAACAGCAGTAACTGCTTGCTTTCCAAGTAAGAAGTTACTCCTATTTGCCTTTGCAATGCAGAGCTGACCTAATTCTCGTAAAGATACTGTGTTTGGTGGAGTTAGAGAGCGACTCAGAGAACTGGGGAGTGAGTCATGGTCAGTGTGATCCCCACTTAGCCCTCAAACAAACAGGGAAGAAGGGTCATATAAGCAAAGTAATTTCTGGTGGTCAGCGGGCGAGAAAGTCAATTTGTCGGCGGAACTGACCGAGTTCACAGTCAGAGAGCAGGTGGGCGAGAACTGAGCAAACGCTGGGCCAGTGCTGGGCCAACGTATGCGACATTGACCCAGCAATGACCGAACATTGTCAGAAATACTTGTGTTTCATTCGGTAGCAGGCGCTGCAATCGGAGTTTTAGCGCCGGCGCGCAGCATTGAGATAAATGTTACGCGGGGCGATTTGAATTAGCCGACCTTTCGGGGGGTCTCGAGAGACAACAGACGACTTCCCAGCGAACACAAAACATTTTCTATAGCATTTGTACAATGTTGGCCAAACGTCGAAGACGTTGGGCGACGTTTTACAAATGCTGTAGAAATGTTTTGTGTTTGCTGACTTGTCTCTGGACGCCACCTGGATATTAGCACGGGAAGTGCCGCTAGAGGGAGTCTTGGCGAGGGGTACAACAACCCCGAGGAGAAATCTTGATCTTGGAATTCCCCCGATTAGATATTTCACGGATGGCGGACTCCCCAGCAAACACGGGGAATTCACCAAATGCTGTTTCACCCAATGCTTGTTATATGAAATCGCAGGTATTGGGAAACAAATGTGCGTTTAAGCAGCAAAATTTGCAGATGTTTCAGGTGATTACAATTTGCACTGTTTAAATTAGCGGTTCAAGGTTTATTTGTCTACATTCTTGTACTCAGTGCTGATCAAAATGCAGAAATCTTTCACGAGCTCCTCATTTTGTAACTATTGTTTTATATACTTATAGTATAATATGTAAGGATTGTGAGGGTGAAGTAAGCACAATTCATTGAACATTGCTTCATCATCTCGGGCTGTGCGTGCATGGTAGACGACACGTTGTACAAATGCCGGGTCAATGCTGACCCACCGTCTGTGAGTATGGCTCTACATTGCCCCAACATGCATTTATTAGAAATCTATGGTACAATTCTGCAGAAAACGTACATACAGAGGCAAGTGGCGATCGGGGACCAGCACCTATGCGAGGTGGCTGGCCTCAAGATAAAATGCATTATAATACAATTAAAAATGAAACAAGGGTTCTGTTAAACTCTATAATAGTTAAAACATTAATGGTTAAAAAAAAAGAAAATAAGCGAAAAATGCTCAATGTATAAATGTAATTAACAATAAACATAATATTTTCAGTAGTTTCGAAAAATCTTGGATAATTATATCAATACATAGTATTGCACAACATATTTTTAAGTTAACAACTTTAATAAAAAATAGCACAATAATTTTCGATAATTGAGACTGAGTCAAGTGAAGCATGTGGGGGTAAAGTGCCTTGCCAAAGGACACAACGTCGAAACCTACCCTGATGATATCGCAAGGCTCTGACACAGTGACCCCTATTTTTAAATATATTGTTCTAATACTATCACATGTTTACGCCTGCTGAAAATGGCCTAATTTTCAAAGGCACTTTAAATATTCCTCTCAATGTAATGGCAACTGAATTGTTCGGTAGGCGGCGCGAATGTCGTTTTTATACTGCTGGCTGTGGGAACAAAATGGCGGTCAGAGTGACCGGGCCTACGGCTATTGCTATTGGTCCCAATATTGAGAGGGGAAAACATGATATTACTCTGAAATCCCTGCACCAAGCTGGCTTCGAACCGCATGGCAGGCAGCGACATTGGCAAAGCTCCACGCTCTAACCGTTACACCACGTCCTCTCTAACACACATTGTTAACGTCAAACATTGGTTTCACGTTTCATGTTTATGATATAAGTATGGAATCAAATGTTTCGGGAAACATATATTTTATATAATATGTAATATGTATATACAAATTAATTTCTACATTTTAACTTGAATTCAAGTGTATATAGAATTTTATCCTGGATGTTTAACATAGTAAGGGTGCTGGTCACCTGTATTTGACATCCATGTGGATAATTTTATGTTACAAAAATTGCATAATTTTGCAATATTACTGTATATATTTGTGTATATAAAGCCTAATAAATAAATTATAAGATCTAACGGTCAATAATTCTTCACTATATACCGAAAGACTGTATTGCATGGCAGATTAGATCTAACTTTCACCAAAGCGTTATTATTACCGCCAAGTTTACTGTATATAGAATCCTCAAGGCTTGTACCCAGCAAATAAGAGACGTTGAACCAATGTTGCTTTAATGCTGGGCCAGCGTCGTAGACGATGGCCCAGCATTAAAGCAACATTAGCCCAACCTCTCTTGATAACCTGTAGGGATCGGCTGTTGAGGGGGGCTGGATCCTGTAGGAACCCCCCCCCCCCCGACACCTGATCTCGTCTAGTCACCCAGCAAACACGACACATTTACCAAATGTTTGACCAATGCTGGTCCACCGTCTGCGACGTTTGTCCAACATTGGTCAAACATTGGGTAGATGTGTCCTGTTTGCTGGGATCCCGTTACCGCCGCCAACAGAGGCAAGGAATACCCCAGGAAATAGTGCTAGAATCTTCCCTCTCTACCATACACAGGTGTCATACCACCACCCCCCCCCCCAACCCTAGCCGTGGACGAGACCATACCTTAAGGTGTGGGCCGTGGATTGCTGTATTCGTTTTACCCCGGAAAATCAGCGTTTTTTTCAACATGGCGGTGACCAAGAGCGATGTCGACCCCAAGTTCCGAAAAATGCCCATAACTTTAAAAAGGCGCCGCCACATATAAGCTGGGCGTGCGATCATGCACTTGAAATGTTACAGATTCCAATCAACGTATTGGTGACCTGATAATCGAGACCAAGTTTTAGATATGACTGTCCAAAGAAAAGTCCCAATATTTAGTATGAGCGCAAATCATTCTGTGGTTGAAAATTTTAGTTTCAAGTTCTGTTTGAGCCACGTTGGGGCTATCCCTACCCCTGATCCTCATTTCCATCTCTTACGATGCATTAAGCATTATTTGCATCTCTGAAGAACTATAGGAGTTATAGAAAGATATTTTTTATGGAGCTGTTTACATTTGGTGAATTATGTTTTTGTTGCTAACTAATTTACCAATAACAATTAACATCCAATAGCTGTTGATGAACCTGGTCACAATTAAATCTAGCTGGAGGATCAGTCACTGTTATTGGAACCGAAATAAGCGCTTAAAAGTCAATATTTGCAAATGTTTCGTCTCCCACTAAACAAAACTAATATGTGTAATTTGCACCCATTTGAAGTTGTGGGTCGTTGCGCTATCAGAGTGCGTCATCGTTGTTATTTATCTTATGTTTTTGTTTTTTTAAATGTCAGCAAAGATAGATATATTTTTCACATCCACTCGCTTTGTTTCAGTCAGACGGATTGAATGCAGTGAAAAAAACAGAGAAAGCCTTGAAAACAGGAAACAGTGGATTTCGCCATCCTATCATGTACGTAAATCACACTCTTGCTGCATAGAGCCTATTCAGCAGTCAGTAGCTTTTTCTATGATTCACACGAGCCGACGTCAGAAAACGATTGCTCAAAGCGAACGCGAGACATTGAACCACTGCTGATGTAACGTTGCGCCAATATCATGGACGGTGGGCCAGCAAAACTCTTTCAGTGCGGGGATCGTCCTTAGACGTCAGAATTTGACGTCTACAGACGTCAGATTCTAACGTCTAAAGTCGACCCCCGCGCTGACAGACTAAAATATTTATAATGACCTTAGACCCATAACATATTATAAGTATTCGCGTCTAAATTTCGTTCTTCGAGGCCCACCGTCTGCAATGCTTTCCGACATTAGTCCAATATCACATTTTCATTCCACTATTATGATTATAAATAGATGTTGGTATTTATTCTATATATCGTCCCCTTACATATAAAAATGTATGTGCCACTTTAGACAGTGGCAAATACACCCTTCCATTTCCAAGATTTCCAAGGCGATATATCTTCATTTGGTTAGGATCAGATAAAGCCTCTTATAGTCATGCAGTCAAATACCAGTTTGATGCTGAATCGTGCAGTAGAGACTATATGTTTTAAAACCAGAAGTCTATGATTATCATACCTGCAAATTCATTGCACTGAATTCAAATTTGACTGTTAACCCATGTCCTGTTGAAATGTTTGTTTCTACATTCATTATTATTGAAGCCGGAATTACTAACGCAATATCCATCTTCAAACGACGAAAAAGATCTCGATTTACGAAAAAATAGGCATCTCCTAATTTGAGTTTTTTGATTAACCAAGCGTCTACCACACATCATGTCATCACTCTCGTTTTAAGATGAGAGCGAATCACTCACGCGAATCATGCACTCTGGTGTGAACGGACCGTAAATAATAAAGCGCTAAGTTATATGTATATCATTTTAATTTTCACCCACTTGAAGTTGTGTCTCGCTACCGCGATCCACAACTTCAATGGGTGAAAATTATTTATATTTGTTTAATTTGAGACCAAGCATTAATTTTGCTAATTTTGATGCTTGAACACTCATTTAATTCTCAATAACAGTGATTTAACCTGTTTAAAGACTGTGTTCTTGCTGAGTGCTTAAATGGTTAAACTTTATTGAAAACGTATTTATATACGATTCTAGAACTACAAGGGTTAACTCCACACGCTGGGTGAATCGAAACGTTTTATGTTTGAATTACACGGACAAGCGTAACTGTCAGCGTGTGACAGTGTCTGTTGGGTTGGCTGTGCGTGATGCGTGACGCGTGATGCGTGACGCGTAGCTGGCCGGTAATAAGCATGCTCACGTGGGAGACACGCTCAACCATGACGGTGGTACTGCTCATCGTCATCTGCTCAAGAAACCGCATAGCTCCCGTGTGAACGTGCATGGGTGTGATGTAGTGATGCAGTAAACACAAAACGTCTGTATAATATTTGTACAATGACCGACGTTGTAGAAATCTTATGGAAGTGTTTTGTGTTTGCTGGGTACCTGTTTGTCGCTCACTCGTAAAATATTCAATATTGTGGGGAGTCTCCGTGACTAAGAGGTAGGTGTGCGGCCTCAGACCACTGCTAGGGCTCGAATCTCGAATTCTGTGTCTGGAGGGCAGTGTCATCTCATTCATCTCACCATCTTTAAGGTGTTCTCCTGGCCCAGTTAAGCCTATATGTGCACAAAGGTGGCCTAAAACCTCGTTCATTTTATTGATCTGGTTGTCATGTCGAAGCTCTACTCTGGTACTCAGGTGTCAAAAAAAGTGATATGTCTTCGCCTTCACTCTTAAAGATTTATTATTATGTAGAGCCGCTGTGACCGAAAGGTAGTGTGCTCGGTCATTTATTCATTATTCATTCTTTAATTCATTCATTCATTCATTCATTCATTCATTCATTCATTCATTCATTCATTCATTCATTCATTCATTCATTTCTTCATTCATTCATTTATTCATACCATGTGATGTGAATCAAAGCATGAATGAATGAATGAATGAATGAATGAATGAATGATTGAATGAATGAATGAATGAACGAACGAGCGAACGAACGAGCAAACGAACAAACGAACGAACGAACGAACGAACGAATGAACAAATGAACGAATGAATGAATGTATGAATGAATAAATGAATGAATTAATAAATGAATGAATGAATAAAAGAAAATATGAATGAATGAATGAATGAATGAATGAATGAATGAATGAATGAATGATTGAATGAATGAGTGAATAAATGAATGAATGAATGAATGAGTGAATAAATAAATAAATATGAATGAATGAATGAATGAATGAATGAATGAATGAATGAATGAATGAATGAATGAATGAATGAATGAATGAATGAATGAATGAATGAATGAATAAATGAATGAATGAAAGAATGAATGAATGAATGAATGAATTAAAGAGTGAATGAATGAATGAATGAATGAATGAATGAATGAATGAATAAATGAATGAATGAATGAATGAATGAATGAATGAATGAATGAATGAATGAATGAATGAATGAATGAATGAATGCATGAATGAATAAATAAATGAATAAATGAATGAATGAATGAATAAATGAATGAATGAATGAATGAATGAATGAATGAATGAATGAATGAATGAATGAATGAATAAATGAATGAATGAATGCATGAATGAATAAATAAATGAATAAATGAATGAATGAATGAATGAATAAATGAATGAATGAATGAATGAATGAATGAATGAATAAATGAATGAATGAATGAATGAATGAATGAATGAATGAATGAATGAATGAATGAATGAATGAATGAATGAATGAATGAATGAATGAATGAATGAATGAATGAATGAAGTTTTAAGCCAATTTTGTGAACAAACTACATACCTTTAGCTAAGATGGCACTGCCCTCTTTTAAAAAACGCTTTAAATATCAAATGTAATTATAAATCAAAATATCATGTATTGAGAATGCCTTGTAGTTCTTCTACTACAGCGCTCATAAGTGATAACATTACTCCATGAATTGCTTTTGTGAAAGTAAAAACGTATGTGTCGTACTCTCCGGAATTTGTGCGAAGTCTGTAAGTCATGCTTCTGTCTAGTTTTTGAACATCTGTCTTTCTGTCGATGAATGCCACAAGGCAAACAGTCTATAAGAATTATATAGAGACGCGTTATTAGAGTGAAATACAATCCTAAACCAAACAATTACTTCTGACGAACGTTTCTCTGTGGAATGCATATCACTTGCAAAGGATTTCTACTAATGCCCAGGAAAATATAATATATTTTCCTTGCTAAAACGTACTATTTGGTGAGATTCTCACTTGGTGAATATTGCACCCTTAGTGCTAAAAGAGTCTATCTGCCAGTTTACAAAGTGGCAGATAGACCCTTTCAGCGCTGTAAGGTTGCGATATGTTTTCTGCGAGAAAAACTTGAATGTCATACTCGCCGGTATTTGTGCGAAGTATGTCAGGTTTTGGTTCAGTTTTTGAACATCTGTCGTTCTGTCTAAACAGATAGAGAGGTAAGTGTCGAGGAGACAGGTGAATAGGGTATTTTGTTGGCACCCTGGTATGCCGGGGCGACATCTGTTGTTGTGGTGGTGTAACTGTTACAGTTCAACCAGCGTGAACAAATACCCCCCGCTGAGCTGCCCCTGAGACGAGCTGGATGAACCCATCCTCTACCCAGCGAACAGGGGACGTCTGCCCGATGTTGAAATACAGCGGATATTTAACAGTTTAAAGATGGACATGGCGCAATTGTTAGCCTTTTAACCGCCGGTGTCGCATATATTCGGGTTTTCATTTTTTATTAGCACAATAAGTACCACCTTTTAAACATGTTAAAGATAAAATATGACATCAATCAGCAATATTTGAAAACAGTTCACCTTCATTTTGTCAAATCTGAATAATTTTCACTCACTTGAAGTTGTGGATCGCGTCAGCGAGACAAAACTTCAAGTGGGTGAAAATTCAGATTGAATAATTTGGCGGCTAAAGGGTTGCACGTGGCGCTTTCCCAGCAAACATAACATTTGTATACCATTTATGTAATGTTGGACCAACGTCGAAGACTTTCGACCGATGTTGTATAAATGTTATACAAATGTTTTGTGTTTGCTGGGTTACCGATGTCGCTGCCTGCCGTGCGGTTTCGAACCCCGCTTGGTGCACGATTTTTAGAGAAATATCATGTTTCTCCACTCTCAATCCTGTGACATTGTCTCTATGTTGTGTTCTTGTGCAAGGCACTTCACCCTAAAATACTGCATTTGACTCTCGTGAAAATGTGTACCTGGTAGGACGGAGATGGTAATGTGTACGATAAGTTGAATGCGCCGAAACGGCTGCAGGACTGTATGTTCTCCGTGGAGTTAAAATGGCCCACGAATGAGCAGGTCCAATGACCGGGGGGATGTAAACAAATAAAAGTCGGATGATAGGTTTTAGACTTGATTTTGGACTCTAAACATACATATTTACCTTTATATCTATGACTCTCGCGACTGACTCTCTGCTCTGATAAAATGTTAGGTCAATGTGAGAGGCGCGGGGCCAACGCTGTACCATTTTCTACACAATTTTTTGTGTAGCCTGACTATGGTAGGATTCACACTAACCGTGGCGAACGATTTTCGCTGATCTCCCAGTGATGCGTCAAATGGTCTAACTTTTGAAATCCCTGCTATTATAAAACTTTGCATAATGTTCAGGGTAGTCGCTAGTTCCAGTGGCTGAAACAGGTTTCACCCACAAATGCCACAGGTTTCACCCACAAATTGACCCCATTGAAAATCGTGAGTCATTTCTTTGAACGGTCATAACTAAGACTTGTCCTCGAATAAACAGGTCGAAAATAGTTTTTTTAGAATCAGTGACATTTTAGTTACATGCCCGCATGCTCAGTTTAGAGGTCGCAGAGTCATTGAAAAGTTATGGACATTTTTTGGACCTTGGGGTCGAGATCGTTCTAAGTTGAATCTTTAGTAAATACGTCAATCTACGGCCTCGGAGAGGACGACACGGCCGGGTAGTCACTGCAGAGCCAAAATACAGTATATGTTCACCTTACAAGTCAGCAGATACTGCTTTTTGGCTTTGCAAAGCAGCATAGTGTATCGTCGCTGCGCGCCGTCGTGGAAGCGCTGTCTGGTCGGTTGTAGAATCATAATCGGGAGGTACTGGATTCAAATCAAGCCACATATATATTGCTCCGAACCGTGCGAATGAATAGAGTATGCAATCTTTCCTGTTACGCCATAATATGCAAAACGGTGTTAATTTGAGCATCCGTCCAAAGACGAAAGTGTGAGCCTTTAGGCATACACCTCATTCATTGGATACATACTGTATTATTCATTCCATACCGAAAATAAACATCGTTTGCGTTTTCTAATGCGACCCACTAAATAGGCTAACAGAGAACTGTATGATCAGTCGCCATTCGACGGCAATATCAGATTATAAACCTGCACCTTTACTTTTACAATAACATGGTGCAAGACTAGCGAAGATATGGGACTCTAAGCACTTAGGCGTTAAATTAAATAATGTAAATTTCCACCCACTTAAAGTGGACAAAAAATAGTCATATTTGTTTAATTTGAGACCATACATTTGCAAATCTTTAATCAAATCGTTTAAACGCGCATTTCTTTTCACAAAACAGTGATTTGATCGGATAATAAAAGGGATTGAAAACAACTATTGTCATGCTCAGCGAAGTAAAGGCTAAAGCTCTCAAAAATAGATCAGGCTCAATATTTTTTCGACCATTAAAATTCTCACACATCCGGCATTGCGTAGGTGAGGTCTGCAAAAATCTGAGAAAAAGTTACTTTCGCCTCATTCTTATCGTATTAGAGCTAATCACGATCATCATCTGATATTTTATAAGTTAAACAAGAGATTCTTGGTTAACATGGTTATATAAACACTGTGGGTACGACACACGTACAACTTACAGCTTCAAGTGGGCAAATATTAAACATGTTAAAGTCATATTTAAAACATATATAAGCTGACACTTCGTGAGTTGTGAGTTTGCCAAAATATAATAAATGACACATCATTAAATTTGTTGTCATTTATTTTTGGGTAAACTCATGGAAGCAGTTCATCCAAAATTCTAGTCCACATGTTACTTCACAATAAAGAAAATAGTATCTATTTTCCTTGTTCACGGCAATAACTAGGATCCCCCAACCGCCCTACCCCACTCCGTCCTCACACAGCTTCTGTTTCCTTCAGGGATCAGGTGGTGTTTAGATTGGGAGAGCGCCCAGTTGCAAAATGCGCGGTTGTGGCTCCGTACAACAAACTTGCAAAGCGTCTTTGGTATCCACACACCGGCCCGTGTTTGTTTTGGTCGCGGCATAACACTGATCGTTTGTATGATAACTAACTCGGAGGCATCTTCGCTAACCAGGTGTTTATGTCTCCGTACGTGTACGGAAAGGAAATGGCGGGATCTATCAATCCCCGGCCAACACAGGAAGCCAAGGCTGATCCATGCTGATTTAATGTAGGGCCACCGTCGAAGACGGTGGCCCAACATTAAAACAGCATGTGATCCCCGTTTTCTGTGATCGCAGTCTCGCTTTTCCGCTTTCCGTGTTGGTAGATTGAGACATAGGTAAGCATCTCGAGATTCCTCTGTTGGTAGATTTGCACATAGGTCAAAGTCATTTTCTACGTTTCTTGCATGTTTTCATATGTTTTCATATGTGCGCGATAAAGATCTTTGCAAAAGATTTATAGCAACAAAGCAGTATGTGACATCAAGACACACTATATAATATATTAACTGAATGTGGAAATAATATATTTATTGACAACAAAACACTTGAGTCGATTTTCACAAGACTGTACACTCTGAAGCATGTGTTAGTAGAATCAATCGCAAAACTATTTGTGCTAAATCCGAAAATCGGTGTTATCAGATTAAAAACATTGTCCCACATGGTCAAATTAGCCCATTTCTTACATAGCCGCCACCAACATATTTACCACGGGTAATTTAATCAATATCAACTTTTTTATATTGCAAAATACATCATGAAAGACACAAAATTTTAGCTTGGTAACAGTTATTTTTAGATTTACCGCACCCTCTGATTGTGCCTGGCAGAAACGTTTGCAATTGTTTCTACTGAAAAATTCGTTCAAATGTTTTTC
>OZ024913.1:29190607-29360607 GCA_964017125.1 Flabesymbios commensalis | reverse complement strand
AAGACATTTATAATATAATATAGAAAAACGCTTTGGCCTCCATGGTTTTTATTTCAGCGTTGTAGAAGTCGTGAAATCGCGACAATGTAACATTGTTACAGCTCTGCGACGAGAAATAGGTTTAGTAGTATTAAAGTATTAAAATATTAAAACATTTATAACGCGCCACACATCTTATGTGATTCATCGGCGCCGAAAAAAGGCAGCATTTGACGGCAAATTTACGGCAAACAGTAAATGCCTAGTGAGACCTTACCCCTTAAAGCGCTAATCACGATTATAGTAATCTATAATCTGCTTCATCAGCCGTTTAAACCGCAGTTATTGGGAGCTAGATGTGTTGCAAATGTTTGGTGTAAAATAAAACATATATAGGTAATTTTCACCCGCTTGAAGTTCGGTGAAAGCGGGTGAAAATTTAAATTATTCAGCGATGTAAGGGCTAGATGCACGTTTACAATACCATCATGTAGTACACATAATGGTGTCGTACGCTAAATATGGCGACCTGAATGGAGTAGAGAATGTGTGGTGCACCTATTTTAATTTTAATATAAAAAAAATGGTCCCGTATAGCATTGAATGGAAGCGGCACGTTCAGATAGAATTGATGCTTCAATAACAAACATATGGGTTCCGAGCTCAGAGGTGTTTCAGTACGTTCCATAAGAGAAGGTTCAAAGGCAAACAGGAATAATTATTCTGCTAACAATTTGTTTTGCCAAGTCAAGCAGATTTATAGAGTAGCAGCACACAACGTGGGCCACAACTAAAATAATGCATGACTTTTAAAAAAATTATCAACACAGTCACATTTTCAATTTTAAGTTTATCATTTATTCATTGAAAATGACACCACCACTATTCTGGCGGAGCTCTATCTGCAAGAAACAACAAAGTCCTTCAACACATACTGTGCATCTGTATGCACTAATTTACAAAGTCGGATGTACTGAATGCATAACCCTTCAAACGCCGGTCCTGATTAAATAAATGTTACCACCACATTAAATGACAGCTATCAAACATGTTCAAGATCAATCGTGATATCAATAAACAAGATTTGAGATCCTTTACCTCCATTTTGTCAAATCTTAATAATTTTCATTCACTCGAAGTTGTGAATCGCATCAGCGGGACACAACTTCAAGTGAATGAAAATTACAATTAAATAACTTGACGTTGAAAGGGCTAAAATAATAAGTAGAATCCCAAGACTGAATACCCTCAAGTCAGTTTTTAAAAGCTGAACACAAGGATTCGCGTTTTTATTTATAATTAGTTGATTTAATTTTAGTGCATGTGAGGTTTTTTTAACCTTATAAGCACCAACACGAATAAGTACACTATTCACCACTTTCTATTGAAAAAATAAAATCAACCACCATTTTTAATCAGCATTCAAGTTTTACTTGATAATTAAATATTTTGATTTTTGTTCATACGTCGATTTGCTATGCCAGTGGGCGTTAACTTCAATAAATACAGCTTTTAATAAATATAATTTTACTCTCTTTAAGTTGTATCTCTCGCGGTATCAAGACACAACTTACAACGGGTAAAATTATATTGATTTTAGTTGAAATTTAGACAAAAAATGTGTAATTTTTGCTGGTCAAGCACTAATTTCACTAATAAAACCGTAATTATATGATTAAAATCGACTAAAGCGATTATTTCGTGATTGACTCTTAACCCTTTCAGCGCGGGGACCGTCTTTATACGTCAGAATCTGACGTCTGTAGACCGTCTTTATACGTCAGAATCTGACGTCTGTAGACGTCAGATTCTGACGTATAAAGACGGTCCCCACCCTGAAATAAATAAAATATTTCTAATGGTCGTAGACCCATAGCATATAGGTATTCAAATTAATCAGAAAGAAATAACTAAGACATTTATGATGATTTCAAAGTACAAAAATCTTTGGTCTTATGCAGCGTTGCAAAGGTTAAAAGTCGGCCACTGTGACCTTGTAAGATTGTCATTGTAGTTGAAATCAGTAATTAACCTTTTCATTATCCAGTTCCGCAAAATAAAAGACAATCAACATGACAATTGAACAAGTGTTTCACTTGATTGTGTCACGGAAATTATTTTTTATTTGGAGGTATTGAGTACGTTACCGTGACAGGTATAGATTCACGTACGTCAGCTTTCTCAATATCACCATTGCTTGTGAAAAGTGGGAGGTAAAAGTACCGGGGCTATATTCTTGTACAAGTTACGATTTATCCTAGGCTTCGGATTGATCGAGATGGCCATCTCGACCAATCAGAAGCATTACGATATATCGTAATGTGTGCGAGATTACTGCCCCAGATCGACAGTGTGATGTAGAGATTGAAGACTCATCAGCCATTGTTACATTTCACTCCCTGGTCGCTGGAAACGTGCCATTTCAACTCCCCTGGGAGCATACATGTCTGCGCTCATTTCGGCGTAGAAGCTTATCATAGACACAGGCATTTCTCTCCTACCAGGGAGTCATATACAGTTCAGTAAAATAAAGCACTTGAGGCTAAAGTGCCCTTGCGGCATCAAAACAACGATGTCCCAACGTCGAGAGGGGAGACCATTATGATTCACTGAGAACCTGCACCAAGCAACAGGCGACAGATACAGCAAAGCGTGAAACGTAAGCAATGTGCTGAGCGTAACACTCAACCAACATCTTGTACAATGGAAAGTGGTTACATTTCACCCTCTTTGGAACGTATTGTGAAACGATTGCGATGTTTCGACATGCCTTAAGCAGGCTGCGACGTCGCAATCGTTTCACACTAAGTTGAATCTTAGAACCATGAATAACACAATATTCTCTACTATCTTTTACAATACCCTAGAAGGTATAATGTCGTATGTATCACTCCCTTGAGTGGTACATGCGATCGACACTCTGGTTGCTATAGGTAGATTTTGTCTGTAATAGCCCTCAAACAGCCAAGTGCTACCATAGTCGTATTTATTTCGTTTTATTTGGCCTGTTTAAATCGCAGATATTGGGAACGAAGTGTGTGTTTAAACATCAGGATTTGCAAATGTTTAGTTTCAAGTTAAACAAAATACGCGCTTAGAGTTGTAGATCGCGGTTACCCTGATGACATCGCAAGGCTCTGACACAGTGAACTCCATTTTTAAATGTAATAGTTCTAATACGATCAAAAGTTATCGCCTGCTAAAAATGGCCTAGCTTTCGTAGACAATTGAAATATTCGTCTCAATTTCATGGCATCCGAGTTTTTTGGTAGGCAGTGCGAGTGTCTTTTTTACACAGCAGACTGTGTAAACAAAATGGCGGTCAGGGTGACTGGGCCTCGCGCAGTAAATGAGTTAGGCGGCCCAGTCATACCGGGTAGATCGCGGTAGCGAGACACAACTTCAAGTGGGTGAGAGTGTAGATTATTTAATTTAGCGGTTTAAGGGCTAAACCGTGGTACATACGACATTCTGGCTTCTAAAGGGCGATTTTTACCTAAACTAAATATGCTTAGTTACATACGCGAATAGTGTTTTTCGGTATATGTGGAGTGTCACATGCCTTTTCTGCCTTTTCTCCTTATGTTTTTTTCTTTCTTTTTTCGCTTCTCAGAAAATGTCATAAGTTCGCCCACTCGGCATGCCGAGACTGCCTAACTCACTTAGAGGCAAATGTCACCAAGTTAAAGTTCGCCGTATATTTCATGCATGTCTTTGTTAGCTGAGTTGCAAAACAATGCTTCGTCACGAATGTAGAGATCCAGGGCCTGGCGATTATGATTAATAAATTAAAATGAAGCAAGCAACCGACACATAATTATATAATGCGAATGCAATTATAAAATAAGAACCCTAGCCCATAATTTGCAATAGGTGATCTTTATTCGCGGTTCGCGCGCTTTTTCGCCAATCTAATGCACCTCAAGATTGAAAGGGTCGTAAATATGAAACGCTGATCCAATGCTGGCTTTTCATTAGGCCACCGTCTAAGACGGTGGGCCAACAATAAGCCAGCGTTGGATCACCGTTTAGCATTTGCTGGTCACTTTTCAAATAGCATTATATGCATCTCTTTTACCCCCATGAGAGGGACGCCAGCAGTATACTGATTAAGTTACTGTGAACCTAAAAGGACACTTTAATAACCACTGACACCAAACAGTTTATTATTCCACTTGTAAAAAATGAATGAATTAATTGTCTTCACTGCTGCAATCAGGAATGCTAAAACAATAACATAAAATTATGTTGGACAAGTAATAAACACTCATCTGATCGCCTGTTGAAAATGGTCGATTTTTCATAGGCACTTGAAATATGTGTCTCAATTTTATGGCATCCGAATTTTTCTAGCTGTGGATATAAAATGGCGGTCAGTGTTACCGGGCCCACGGCGAAGTGAATGAGCTAGGTAGCCCGGTTATGCCGGGTACTGATCGGTCTGGCTTTTCCGCCCTAGCTCCTCGATGAACCGATGTCCTGGTGCGACTATGTTCTATGAACATGGGCATTATATCGATTATCATTAGGTCATAGTGCGCCTCTGAGCGCGATTCTTCCGAGGAGTTAGGCGCTAGAATTGATTGATTTATTCATTGATTGAAATAATTGAAAACGTATATTTATCTAAGCTACGTTTTTCTATCCTTCCTCATATTGCGGCACAGCGTACATCGCTGCGCACAGTTCAGTGATCTATACCAAGAGTCGTGCATCATCAACGGAATCAATTACACGGGATTGAACATTGCATTGTAAAAAGAGCGCACCGCAGCCATGATTTACGACTTCTCTGGAATGGATACGGGACACGCCTTTAATTATAATTAAATAGTCCGGCGACGAAGGAGCCGGGATTGATTTCTAGATCGGGCCACGGAATCATGGATCGGCATAGCCCCAGTGGCTGAAACAGGTTTTAGCCACAGATTGGCCCCGTACAAATTCGTGGAACATTTTTTTGGACGGTCATATCTAAGACTTGTCCCCGAATAATCAGGTTGATAATATTTTTTTTGGAATCAGTAACATTTCAGTTACATGCCCGCATGCTCAGCTCACAGGTCGCACAGTCATTCAAAAGTAAGGGACATTTATCGGACCTTGGGGTCGAGATTGCTCTCAGTCACCGCCATGTTGATTTTTTTCGGGTGATGCAAATACATCAATCCACGGCCTCGGAGAGGACGATACGGCTGGGATCGGCACGTTGGAGTCGTGCGGCACGGGAGAAGGCTAATGAGCAGCCAAATGTCCCGTCACCACACTCTGTATTAAAGTAGGCAATCACCGCGCACGCCACCACAATACTCTCATCCAATGTTGGATTAACAGTGGTCCAATGTCGCAGACACAATCACGGGACGTTCAAGCTATGTCGGCTTACTGCTGGGCCAGTATCGCAGACGGTAGTACAGCATATAGCCAACGTAATAAACGTCCTGACCTTTCATTTGTCGTACTATACTTTATCATTGCTTAAAATTAAGCCATTTTTATTCACCTGAAGATGGGAATTGCTTTCGCAATTCCCATCTCTAGGTGAATAAAAATGAAAGTAGATTGCTGAGAGAGGGGAGGCTTTAACAAAACTGTTCTGCCAAAAGACAATATCTGCTTACTTGTAATGTAAGCAGACACTGCTTTCGTCTTTGCACAGCAGTATACGTCAGCCGTTCATCACCCAAACAACTTTCAGTTTTTATTTCGTAATTAGACATTGTGTTGGAGGGAGATTTATCAGTGTTTATGGGAAATATGAACATCGCAGCTATCAGGAGACATTTAATCTATGTTGGGCCAACATCTCAGACGGTGACCCATCATTAAACCGACTTAGGTTCAACTTAATATTAAACCAACGATATCATCACGGCAAACGTATGTTGATTTATTCTTGAACCAACGATTCCGACGTTAGCCCGACATAGTCTTAGTTTAATATTGAACCAACATAGTTATCGTGCCTTGGTTGAGGGAGGGGGCGGGCAGTGCACTAAAATAGATGTAGTTGAATATTGTGCCTTGGTTATTGTCTTACATGGTCCACAACAAAAAGGTAGTGTTGCTGTATGCCCATTAACTTAATTGACCACTAAGTTTGAATGCATGTCTCCTTGCATATGGAGGCATTTCATATTAGGGTTGTGTTTATTTATTTTTCATTTATTATGTTATACCTTAAAGTTATAAAATCCTTGAAATTGAGTCTGACTACCGCGACCCATAACTTCAAGTGGATGAAAATTACGCACATGTAGGCCTACATATAACATTTATGTACAATAACAGGATTGTAATGATGTGACAATCCATAGCAAATCTAATGCTCAATACTAGTTCAATTTCTTATTTAAAGGACAAATAAAACGGATAAAGACGTGATTATACTTACTGGGCATACGACGTTTTTTCGACGTTGAAACAACGTCATCAACGTTGATTCAACGTCGCAACAACGTGATGAGATATCACATATTTGAATAAAAGAGTCTGAGTCTAACATGTCTAGCTTGTTGCAACCACTGTCCAACACAGGCGTTCTTTCCTTTCTGGGACTCTTCCATATTGTGTGGTTCCCATAATGGCAGTCAGTTCTTTATTGTCCGCAGTCACCCATTGCAGCAGATTCTTATTGTAGTCAGTGGCCCATTGCTGGAAATAATCGACTTCTGACGGTAATTCGGTGTGAGGCTTGAGCATGCAATCACAACCCAGCGGACACAAGATGTTAGATAAATGTTGGTTTAACGTTGGTTAAGCTTCTACGACGCTGGACCAACGTTAAATCAACATTGATTCAACCTCTTGAGCATGCAATCAGAAGCGCTTCCACATAGTTTGTGTCGCCTACTGTATATGCCGCCAATCATACTGTATCACAGGGGGTCGTAACCCTTGCGCTGTTAGGCCCTTATATGTACGGTTTCTGGCCCAGTTTAGCCTATAATATTATGTGCACAACGGTGGCCCAAAAACCACCTTCATTCATTCATTCATTCATTCATTCATTCATTCATTCATTCATTCATTCATTCATTCATTCATTCATTCATTCATTCATTCATTCATTCATTCATTCATTAACTTATTAATTTATTCATTCATTCATTCATCCTTTTATTCATTCGTTCATTTATTCATTTATTCATTCATTTATTCATTGAGATGTACGGTTTTAATCTTAAAGCATATTACATCATACAGTAGGTATACGCCTGAGAACAGTTCAAATAGTTGGTGAAATAGTACGATGCACTCACGATATACGCGTAACAAAGTTGTGACTGTCCTATGATTGATTGATTGATTGATTGATTGATTGATTGATTGATTGATTGATTGATTGATTGATTGATTGATTGATTGATTGATTGATTGATTGATTGATTGATTGATTGATTGATTGATTGATTGATTGATTGATTGATTGATTGATTGATTGATTGATTGATTGATTGATTGATTGATTGATTGATTAATTGATTGATTGATCGATCGATCGATTGATTGATTGATTGATTGATTGATTGATTGATTGATTGATTGATTGATTGATTGATTGATTGATTGATTGATTGATTGATTGATTGATTGATTGATTGATTGATTGATTGATTGATTGAATGATTGATTGATTGATTGATTGATTGATTGATTGATTGATTGATTGATTGATTGATTGATTGATTGATTGATTGATTGATTGATTGATTGATTGATTGATTGATTGATTGATTGATTGATTGATTGAAAAGGCACAAAATTTGCCTTACTGTCCACACCCCGACAGAAATGTTAACCGTCTCCCACACACAGCACCTCTTTCCCCTAAAGGGCGGGGGCCCTAGGGTAGTGGTTAGCACCGCTGCCTTTCACGCCAGAGTCCGGGGTTCGGTTCCCGGTCTCGGCGGTTTGAAAGAAACAAAAATGTTTCTTCCCCATCCACGTGTGAAAGTTAGTATTGTGGGGAGCCTCCGTGACCGAGAGGTAGCGTGCTCGGCATCAGACCGCCAGGGCTCGAATTTCGAATCCTGTGTCTGGAGGACAGTGTCATCTCAATCATCTCACCATCCTCAGGAGGTTCTCCTGGCCCAGTTTAGCCTATATGTGCACAAAGGTGGCCTAAAGCCCGATTCATTTCATTTTTACACCCCGACGCGACAATCCAACTCGAAATGTGAGGCTTTCATTCAGGGTAATGCATATCCATTGTATAGTCAGCAGTCATACATCTAAGGCTACACTTTATTGCTGCCAATCTCTCTTTACAAAAGGCGATCTATTAGTGTATGTTTCATCTTATAGCAAGTAGTCCCTCATTGTAGTTGGTTCCTTATTACTAGAGTTAAATCATTGTTAATTCAGTCGCATAAAAACAAACCGCAGTAGCTTTTTTCACCTATTTTGACAGAAATTGCAGCCTTTTATTTCAGATGATCTCTTATTGGAAGCGATTTTTTACTAATGATTTTTCCCTTTTGTTGCACCAGTGACTGATTGCAGCCTGATGTCATCGTCACTCATTGCTGTTTGTCACTTATCGCAGGCGGTGTATCATTGCTATCTTGGTTCTCTACCAGCTTCTAACTAGCCTGGGGCGGGGGCCCTAGGGTAGTGGTTAGCACCGCTGCCTTTCACGCCAGAGTTCGGGGTTCGGTTCCCGGTCTCGACGGTTTGAAAGAAACAAAAAATGTTTCTTCCCCATCCACGTGTGAAAGTCAGTATTGAGCCTCCGTAACCGAGATGTAGCGTGCTCGGCCTCAGACCGCCAGGGCTCGGCTTTCGAATCCTGTGTCTGGAGGACAGTGTCATCTCGATCATCTCACCATCCTCAGGAGGTTGTCCTGGTCCAGTTTAGCCTATATATGCACAAAGGTGGCCTAAAGCCCGATTCATTTTATTTTTCTAGCTAGCCTTGGTACCAAACCAGTCTAATTAGACCTGTATAAGCGAAATGAGTAGGCCATGGGAATAATAATCAGCTGTTGGTTGACAGTGTTGCATTTTCAACTGATATGATTGGCCCTTCGGTATAATGCGTTTATACAGACGTTGTTGTATCGAGGATTCAAGGCCTCTGGCTGATGCCAAGGTAGATGGTCATTGCAGGTGATCTTTCATTGCCAGTGCTTAACCCCTAAGGTTAAGTTAAATAATTTAAATTTTAACCCACTTGAAGGTGTGTTTCGCTACCGCGATCCACAACTTCAAGTGGGTGAAAATTTACTGATATTTCTTTAATTCCAGACCAAACATTTGCAAATCATGATGTTTAAATTCTCATATGATCTCAATAGCATTGATTTGATCGCCTAATAAAATGTATTAAAAACCACTATTGTCGTCATTAGCGGATTAGGAGATAACCCTTGTCCTGCTGAATTGTTTCTTTTGTATTTTCCGTTCTTTTGAAGCTAGAATTGTCAATGCAATTTCCAGCTACTAAAAGCAAAACATCTTCTAAGTTGAATTCTTAGACTAACTGATCATCTACAATTAACTATAATATCCATTTCAGTGATATAATATTTTTTTTTAATCCGCTTGAAGCTGTATATATGTAGGGGTCCAGTGGGACAAGGGTAATATATATATTCTCACATTCTTTTGTTACACAATACATTAAATTTAGATCTGTATTAATATGCCATAATAATTTGTGGTATTCCTATCTTGCCCAGGGTGACATGTACCCTAGGATAGAATTATCTTGATTATGATAAACAGATGAAAGACACAAGTGAAGAAAAATTATTCGTACCTTTTTATTTGTGACTTAACCATGTGTTAACACAGTGTACATTTCTGACGCAAATGAGATACCTTCATGCGAATTATTGGGCAAAAAGACCCCAATTCTGCCCGACAATCGTGCCCTCGTGCCTATATGAGAGTTGGCGGCGTGCCTTAATTGCTGACCGGGTCCTATTAAGTATACCAAGTACGGCATCTGGATCCTTCTTGATGACCAAATGACCGAGAGGATCGTTTAAGAGATCGCCTGGATGTCAGAGCGGTGCCTCCGTCCCTTGTAGGGATCACATGTTAATGTTGTTTGTACATGCTGGGCAGGCCAGATAGCCTGCCATTCAGTGGGAGCTGGTCAAGCAATCCCCAGTGCTGGCTGGATATTGGTCAGGTGGACTGCAGGCTGATCAGACAAAGCCACCAGTTATGGACCAGTGATGTCTGGACGCCGGCCCGGCGTCTACGACGCCGGGCCGGCGTCCAGACAACACTGGGATCCTTCCGCTGGCATGTCCAGCACCAGCCATCAGGGATCGATCCTATGCACGCGACACACGCGGAATCCAGAACGGACCGAGATAACACATGTAAAATAACGGCCCAGTGATTGCCAGGAATGAGCCATTAAAAATTAACGGAGCACTGACCGGGATGACATGTATCCACAGAGTCCCCCCTCCCCCAGGATCACACCGGATTCCGGCAGCCTTTAACCCTTAAAGCACTGAAATATTTTTGTATAAACCATGGAAACCAAACGTGTTTTTTTTTCAATTTGAAATCACCATATATGTCTCAGACAGCTCTTTCTGTATTTTCAATGCGGGGACCTTTATACGTCAGAATGTGACGTATACAGACGTCAGATTCTGACGTACAAAGACGGTCCCCGAGATGAAAGGGTTAAGATTTTGAGTGCGATTATAGATTTTCCTGCTAAAATACTTTCGCTTCATACTGTTAAGATTGAAAGTTTATTATTTGAAAACGTCAAACTTGACTTTCTGTTTCATTTGAATACTATTTTTATATGTCTACGACCACTATTACCATATTGTTTTCAATGCATGCAGTGCAGTCGATCCCTGTATACTGATAGAATTACAAACATGTAAATGGCCGTAGACTCATAAAATAGGTATCCAAATGAAACGGAAACGTCTAACTAATACACTCATGTCCTTTTCGAAGTTAATTTAACCCTTTGAAGACTACAATATTTATCCAAACATGTCAGCACTGTAAGGGTTGACCAGCCCTACCCCTTATTGATTGGTGGGATATATGGAGAAGGAGAAGTCCCTGATGAGTCTTAGTCTATAGACAGTCCTGTCTCCTCCTTTGTGGAGGACCTTGGCCAGTCACTCACCTCCTATTGTCATCAATCACACGCGTTTACGCTCTGACGACATTAACCCTTACAACGCTGAAATATTTGTGTATAAACCATGGAGACCAAAGGGTTTTTTTCAATTTCAAATCATTATAAATGTCTTAGTTAGCTCTTTCCGCTTCATTTGAATACCTATATGATGTGTCTACGACCATTAGAAATATTTCAATTCTTTCAGTGCGGGGATCGTCTTTATACGTCAGAATCTGACGTCTACAGACGTCAGATTCTGACGTATAAAGACGATCCCCGCGCTGAAAGGGTTAGCAAAGATAATCACATCAACCAGTTAACAGGGTACTAATGGTTAGATTGCGGGTAAGCTCTGAAATTAGATTTGAATCTGATTACAATTACGAAATTTGAACTGAAATTAATGAACGTGGCAAGACAGGGCCTCAACTGCAATTCATAAATTAAAATTTAATCTATTTTAAATTTGCACTTGCATACTGCTAGAATTAGCATTGAATCTCAGCCTGGGATTATACTTAAACCTAGTCATGCATGCTGATTACAATTCTATAATTATATTTAAATCTAACTCTGATCTCAAAATCACAGTTGAATCCATGTTACAGATTTGAGTTTAAAACATCTCAGGTGCAAAAGTAAACAGCTGCAAATGCTTACTTTCGAAAAAAACACTTATTTTTTTGCGTTGCACGGAAGCATTTTCCATGTAATTCTGGATCAATTGGATATATATTCCATTACAATTTGTCAGAGATAAACCCGTTATCGAAGATAGATGTAACCCTAGTAAAATGTCTTTCACCTTCTACAACTTACGAATACTCACTGAAATGTACAGACACAAACAATATCAACGTTATCATGTGATGTTCAAGACACTTTTATTGGTTAAAAATTTGTTTTTATATTTCAATTGTTCATTCTTCTGTGTGATCCAACAAATTCCCGCCACGACTGTGTTTATTTCTACATTTCAATCGGCCCTACGTGATTAACACAATGGTTAGCATCTGGGCCATAGAATATGACATAGCTTTCATGTGTGATATTCTAGCTACTAGATACAGTGCTCGAATCTGTTTGAAGGCCAGATCAGCAATTTACTATCCCAAGCTCAGTTTGGCGTATGTCGCAATATTGCCTCAAGCCTCACGGCCAAACCCAATGAGCCACCGTGATGAGTCTAAGGACGTATACTGTAAATTCAGCAGGAGACGATCCACATGGTCCTAAGGCCAATCCGTTAATCTAATAATCTGTATTCTGGAGCACGCGGGGCCAGCTTCACGGCTCTAAGGAATTAGAAGTGAGATGTACACGGCTGCCGTGGACAACGGACAGCGGTCAGCAAAAAGCAGTATCTGCAAAGCCAAAAGGCAGTAACTGCTCACCTGAAAGGTAAGCAGTTACTGCCTTTTGACTTTGTACGGCAGTACTGCTCATTTGAAAATTACGTATAGTCACGGCTGTTTGAATGGAGAAATGTAAACAACAGTAAAAGCTTTCCTTTGAAATAAGCAGTTACTTTGGTTCTCTTTTAGATAGAGACGTCAAACAGCAGTAGCTGTTCTCTTTTTAGGTGAGCAGTTATCACTGTTTGTCTTTGCATGACGGACTGGTCAGCACCTGCCACCTGGTGATATGCCACCCACGTTTTTGTGCTTGTGTAAACGATCACCCGGCCCGTCTCCTCAGACATGGCTCTGTCCAGAAAAACGGCCGTGGGATTTTATCCCACACTCGTATGGGAACAATACCCTTATCCATGACTTTTTATTCCATAGAAGCCCAGAATTGCACAGGCTTGTATGGAATAACAAATCGTAGAAAAATGTGTTTTTTTAAATCTTTTTTGCGCCTCCGCCACAAGTGATTAGTAATAATGAATGGGTGAATGAGTGAGTGAGTGAGTGAGTGAGTGAGTGAGTGAGTGAGTGAGTGAGTGAGTGAGTGAGTGAGTGAGTGAGTGAGTGAGTGAGTGAGTGAGTGAGTGAGTGAGTGAGTGAGTGAGTGAGTGAGTGAGTGAGTGAGTGAGTGAGTGAGTGAGTGAGTGAGTGAGTGAGTGAGTGAGTGAGTGAGTGAGTGAGTGAGTGAGTGAGTGAGTGAGTGAGTGAGTGAGTGAGTGAGTGAGTGAGTGAGTGAGTGAGTGAGTGAGTGAGTGAGTGAGTGAGTGAGTGAGTGAGTGAGTGAGTGAGTGAGTGAGTGAGTGAGTGAGTGAGTGAGTGAGTGAGTGAGTGAGTGAGTGAGTGAGTGAGTGAGTGAGTGAGTGAGTGAGTGAGTGAGTGAGTGAGTGAGTGAGTGAGTGAGTGAGTGAGTGAGTGAGTGAGTGAGTGAGTGAGTGAGTGAGTGAGTGAGTGAGTGAGTGAGTGAGTGAGTGAGTGAGTGAGTGAGTGAGTGAGTGAGTGAGTGAGTGAGTGAGTGAGTGAGTGAGTGAGTGAGTGAGTGAGTGAGTGAGTGAGTGAGTGAGTGAGTGAGTGAGTGAGTGAGTGAGTGAGTGAGTGAGTGAGTGAGTGAGTGAGTGAGTGAGTGAGTGAGTGAGTGAGTGAGTGAGTGAGTGAGTGAGTGAGTGAGTGAGTGAGTGAGTGAGTGGATAAATGAATTAATGAATGAATGAATGAATGAATGAATGACTGAATAAATGAATGAATGAATGAATGAATGAATGAATGAATAAATGAACGAATGAACGAATGAATGAATGAATGAAGGAATGAATGAATGAATGAATGAATGAATGAATGAATGAATGAATGAATGAATGAATGAATGAATGAATGAATGAATGAATGAATGAATGAATGAATGAATGAATGAATGAATGAATGAAGAGAGGGACGTGGCGCAATGGCTGGGAAGTGGCGCTGTGCAATTTTCGCTGCTCGGTGTGCGGGTTCAAACCCTCTTTGGGGCAGCTATTGTTTTTGTTTTAGTCATGGTTGTCACAGAGTTTAAACTTGCCTGATACATTAGCTGATTAACAATAAGTTGGTGATTTTTTTATTGTTAAAATAGTACTGTTTTAATTCAACAAAAGTTTTACTGATATCGTGACAGTCTATAGGTGGAGGGTTGGTCCTTTTAAACACACGTGCGTGATCAAATAATTTGTTGAAAATGGTCAAGCTAAGATTAGATTTACAATATTAGTTACTCTTTTATGAGCATTCTCGGGCAAACATGGTATGGGATCCACCCCTTAAGCTTTACCGGTGAATACTAATAGGACATTTTCACAACGTTGTACTTAGATAGATGCAATATAAATGAATAGATCATAGTATATTTCCATGAGAGCGACTAAACGAATGTGCGCAATCATCCAAAGATTTCCACATCATCTGTTAATAAAGATATTTTCAGGAAAATAATCATTTTACTGAATGGATCCGAGCTGATGTAAATTAATGAAATGAAATGAATGGGGTTTTATGCCCCCTTTGTGCACATAATATATACTGCGTCAGGAGACTGAGCTCTGTAAAACAGTGTACGTCAGACATATATTTTACTGACATATTTTAAACTTAAGCTGAATAATAAGTGCATGGCCATTATATGTATTAAAAAAACACAGTTACATCGTGACAATATACATGATAACTGCTCGAAGTAAACCGTGATTTCATTGCTCTTCTTTGAGGGCTCCTATGACCGGGCTCCTGCGGGTAGACTCCTGTGTGGGCTCCCGCGGGCAGGCTCCGTCAGCCAGGCTCCGCCGAGCAGCTGTCCGGTGGGTGTGTGGTCCGCGGGCAGTCCATTCTGACCGGTGGGTGTGTGGTCCGCGGGCAGTCCATTCTGACCGGTGGTCAGCTGTTGACCTGGACAATGTGTCCCGGGAGAGCACTTCACCGACCGTGGATCAGACCATATGCATTATTAAGCTCTCTCAATACCGAGGGGTGGATTTCACGGCGTAAAGACAAACAGCAGAAACTGCTTAATTTTCAAGTAAGCAGTTACTGTTGTTTGTCTTTGTAGGACTGCATTGTAATACGAAGACAAACAGCAGTAATTGAGTGTTTGAAAAGTAAGAAGTTACTGCTGTTTGTCTTTACATTGGAAGATACACCTCATGAGGCAGGTGCCTATGCCCAATTAAACACCCACTTGAAATAAAACCACACTTCCTTGAATTTTAAAAAGTTGAGACGTGTATTTTTATGGAATTTCAGCAATCTCAGAAGCAAACACAGTATCATGATGTTGGAAAATAGCGTCACTGATTCAATTTTCTAACGAAAGATTAATGACAATACAGCGAGGAAATGGTTAAGGAGACATTGAACCAATTTTGTTTCAATGCTGGCCCGTTGTCTACGAAGTCGGTCCAACATCGACCCAGTATTGGGCTAAGGTGTCGTGCTTACAGGGATCACTTATATATTCCACACAGTGCCTTACCCATCTGCTAAAGAAAGAAGACTGTGATCTAGGCAGACCATTTACCAATTAGCAGCGACCACACCTATAGCTTATTAAACGTGCATGCAATGATTATCATGAATGGAAGGGGTGATCGGGTTGGGTCGTGGGGAGACAAAGAGTTATGGTTTCGTTTTTCCCGTGACACTTATTCACAATGGAAACCGCCAAAAAGTAAAAAAGGCTGTTTACATTGATCTAATCCATTGAAGCGAGACGACATCACATCTGATTAGTTTGACATTGGTCCGCCCAAATGTTTACGATGTATATAGCTTATATTAAATTGAATTCAATTAATTATATTTATTGAATAATATGAAAAAAATTCTCCTTTGAATCGTGACGATATTCATTCATTCATTTATTCATTCATTCATTCATTTATTCATTCATTCATTTATTTATTCATTCATTCATTTATTCTTTCATTCATTCATTCATTCATTCATTCATTCATTCATTCATTCATTCATTCATTCACTCATTAATCCATTCACTCTATAACATACCTATTGAAAAGAAACTACCTTTGAAACATTCCGACAAAATGGTTACATATATTACTGAACTGATGCTTTACTTCTCTGATAATAAATCATTGTTTCATATTGGCTTTCCAAAGATTGGATCCCAAACAAAGTATGTAAATATACATCAGCGGTGTCAGCATTCATAAAATTTTGTCCGGGCTCAGCCTAATATACAAAGACAGCATACACGCTGCTGCAACGCCAGAAGGCAGTGGTTCTTTTCTTGAAAAGTACCCAGTTACTGCCCTTTGACGTTACAGGGCAGTATATGGAGGATTGCTTGGATGGTGATATCGCCCAGATGGTCACGTTAGCCTGGCGACAACAAGGCGATGAAGAATGTGGAAGGCTGTGAGCGGCAGAATGAAATGGCTGGAAGCTCATCAGCAGAGACGAGACGCTCAACCAGTGCTGGTTCAATGTTGGGCCAGCGTCTGCGACGCTGGTCAAACATTGAACCAGCACTGGTTGGTGTGTCGTACTTGCAGGGTTGCGACAAGCAGGCGAGCAATGAAAACATATTATGAGCACCGTGGGGAAATGGCTGGAAACTGGCGACAACCTCACAATGAAGACGTGTTATGGGCACCGCGAGAGAATGGCTGGAAGCTGGTGGCGACTGGGTCGCGAAGTGAAGTTATGGTGACCAGAAGACAAGGCTGTAAAGCAAGGCGTCGTGGCGACTACAAAGCATGGCGTCATGACCAGTACAAGGCAAGGCGGCATGGTAACTACAAGGCGTCATGGCCATTAAAAGGCAAAGCGTCATAGCGATTACAAGACAAGGCGTCATGGGGACTACAGGGCGTCATGGCCACTAAAAAGCAGGGCGTCATGATACAAGGAAAGGCGCCATGGCCACTACAAGACTTACCGTCATACCGATGTCCATTACAATATATACTACAAGGTGGTGATTACAAGGCAAATAGTCATGGCCACTACAAAACAAAGCGACTCAAAGGCAAGGCGTGCTTGAGACTCCAAGACCGAGCGAAATATCCACTACAAGACAATGGACAGTACAAGGCAAGACGTCGTGAGGACTACAAGGCAAGACGTCATGGGGACTACAAGGAAAGGAGTCATGAAAGCTATCGACAAAGAAGTCATGAACTGTCATAAAACAATTAACTATAGGCCTACAAGACACATCGCCATTGCCATCCAGAGCTGACTTGTATACATGAAGATGCGGTGTTTCGAGATCACACTGTCTGCTGACACTGTTAGAATAACAGTTGTTGGTAGTGTTGTTTATTGGTGGGCCCACCAGACATGCCCGCATGGCATGGTGCTAGAGGCTTTATTTACACTCCCGACCTGTGCTGATTGACTGGCAGGTGATGGGGCCGCAGGTGTGAGGGGAAGACAAGACTGTGCCAGTAGCAGGATTCATCAACTCGATGTCGGGAAATGCTGGCCCAGCGTCGAAGACGCTGGGTCAACATTAACCCAACATTGGATCAATGCATCAATATGTTTGCTGTGAGGGATCCGCTTACTAGCCACAAAGTGGCTGAAAATGAAGTCACAGATTGTGCCGGCTATAAAATGTGGGAAGATTCCCATGACACTCACATGGTCGCAATTATTCAGGTCAAAAATAGTTTTATTAGAACCAGCCACATTCCACCTGAAGCTACACATGCTCAGATCGTTTTCCGCCGTATCGTTGAAATGTTGTGAGTATTTCCAGGATTTGTGTAGAGATCGCCCTCAGCCACCGCCATGTTGAACAACGCTGATTCTCCTGGGTAAAAAAGATTGTGCAAACCATAACCCACACATTTACGGTGTGTGTGCTGTCCGCGGATAGGATCACGAAACTGATGCTGATTTTATGCTGGTCCAGCATCGCAGACGGGGAACCAACATTATGCCAGCATTGGGTCAATGCCTTGTGTCAATTGAAGGCTGACTGGACACTTTAGGGATCTACTTGCGAATACAAGAAGAAGGTTGATTTAATATTGGGTCAGCCTCGCAGACATTGAAACAACATTACACCAAGATTGGGTCAACGCCTCTTGAGCTTGTAAGGCGAAGTCATCCTAGAAGGGAGTTTAGGAGATATCATACTCCCAAGGAATCACTAAAGTCACCAGCATCAGGGAATGTTACAAGACAGGATTTGTTTTATTTCGTAAAAGAAACATGTGTGAAGTTGTAGGAATTCAGAGGGATTCTGTATTTGCGAAGATTGAGAAAAAGCAGGAAATCAGAGATCGATCTGTTATCTCGATGCTAGAAAGATCAACCCTTTCAGTGTGGGGACCGACTTTAGACGTCAGATTCTGAGTGAAAGTAAAAAAGTTTTTTTTTCAGTCAGGTTAATACGTCTGATGAAAACGTCGTCTGTGTTTCGTGTCAGGTGTGTTAGTAATTTGAAAAAAAAACTTACATGAAACTACGTTTAAAAATCGTTATTTCGGTGAAAAATCGACAAAAAAATCTTCTTCTAACAAAACCTTAGACTCACAAACTTTTCCTTTGTTTTTATTGTGTTTCGTGTCTGATGTAGTATTAATTTAAAAAAAAACTAGCGTTCAGATTTTTTATTTCGGTGAAAAATCGACAAGAAATCTTCTTCTAACAAAACCTTATCCTCGCGAACTTTCCCCTTTGTTTTTTTGTGTACATTCCTCCTGTATTTTTCTTGTCTACATTTCCTGTATAGCTTTCCTTGTGTAAACTCGGGCACTAAATCCTGCAGATTTTGTCGTATTCGTATTCCCAACCTCATCTTGCTAAAACCTTTCCCCTTGGGTATTTGATTAATTAGTGAAGGAAATGACCCAGATCTTAGGCTTATGTCTGGTCGAGGTGTTCATCTCGACCAATCACAAACCTAAGATCTGGGTCAAACCGTTGGAGAATAGGGCTTACATCCCCTGCTCCCTCTTCGCTGTCCTGGTCACAGCAACATGGTACCCAGAAAAAAACGGAAGCCCACCAGCCCCGATTTAATGTTGGCTCCCCGTCTGCGACGTTGGACCAACATCAAACCAATATTAGTCCAACATATCGTGTTTGTTGGGTAATCTAGCGCGCGGAGGATATCTCATTCTTTCTCACAAAGACCACCTCACGCCAAATTGGGCATCTTTTTGACTCTGGGGTTTCCCAATCGGCCGTCAATGTATTGGCGAACACGCCCGCCCCGCGACCCGTCAATATTTGCGTGGCCCAAACCCGTCCGCCTCCCTCGCGGGCACATTCATCGCGGCCGCGAAAGGGAGTTGCCGTAGTGTACGGCACGCCGCCGCCGGGTTTATCGGCCCTTTAAATAAAGAGGGCAGAAGCTGTGGATTGTGTTAGGACGAGACCGGGCCTGTGTTTTAGAGGTCGTAAACCAGCCGGACACAATAGCCCTCCCGGTCAGCGCGCATGTCAACCAGGCTTTAGTCGGCCGCGGGATCTCCTGTCTGTAGTCTGTTGTCCTAACTCTGCCAGGGGGACAAAAATGTGCGAGACATCATCTCCAACTATGTCAACAATCCCTGGTTATGTGGAAAAGCTAGAGCCCAGTCAGCATCAAACGTTGAGCCAATGCTGGAACCGTATTCTAGCATTGGTTTAGGGTTTAAGGTGTGCTGGGGAATGTGTGAGCTGATCCTGACTGTGTGGGGCATCTCTCATCTTGCCGAATCTGTTCAGACAGTCAGACCACGGGTCTGAACTTAATAGCTGAAGGTGTGCATCTCTAAACCCACCATGTGATCCTCCAAGGGGTCTTGTCAAGTAGAAAAAAATATATATATATTTTTGGAAAACACCTGACCCACCCACCCATGCACTTCCGAGTTTTTTCTGGGATTTTTTTTTTATTTGACAAAACCCCTAACACTTAACCCACTATATCAGACACCATATCTAACCAACTCAAAATGTTCTACAACTTGTAAGCAACACTGTGTTATCCCCGAGCCCACTATCTGACCCACTAACCCCACTAAATGATCCACTAATAAACTCACTATGCAATCTGCAAACCCATTGTGTCATCTCTCAACCCACTATCTCACCCACTAAACCCACTAAATGATCCACTAATAAACCCACTATGCCATCTGCAAACCCATTGTGTCATCTCTAAACCCACTATCTCACCCACTAAACCCACTAAATGATCCACTAATAAACCCACTATGTCATCTGCAAACCCATTGTGTCATCTCTAAACCCACTATCTCACCCACTAAACCCACTAAATGATCCACTAATACATCCACTATGCAATCTGCAAACCCACTTTGTCAGCACTAAACCCACTATCTGGCCCACTAACCCCACTTAGTGATACACTAATAGGCTAAGCCCACCATGTCATCTACAATCCCATTTTGTCATCCCTAATCTCTAAACCAACCAAATAATCCACTAATAAACCCACTATACCATCTGCAAACCCATTGTGTCATCCCTAACCCCACTATCTCACTCACTAAACCCACTAAAGGATCCACTAATAAACCCACTATGCAATCTGAAAATTAAAAATGGTCATGGTCTGAACACATAAATGAGGTTTCACTGAAAATTTTCAGATTTATAGGACCATTTCCAAGAATAAGATATCATTCAACATGCTTCTACTTTTCTACGCATAATTTGTCTTCTTCATATACACTTTATTTGCCTTTACAAACAGAAGTAACTGCTGACTTTCCGTTAGACTGTTAGTTTGCATTGCCATGGTAAACAGGTCTTGAGGCGACGTTGACGTTGGGCCAAAATTACAACGTGCATCATCGGGTCAATGTCTCATGCTCACTGGGGGGAGGGGGGGGGGGGGGCATTGCATCGCAAAGGCAAACAGCAGAAACTGAGTGTTTTGTCAAGTGAGCAGTTACTGTTTTTTGTCTTTGCAATGCAGTGTTAACCCTTACAACGCTGAACTATTTTTATATAAACCATGGAGAACAAAGTGTGGGGTTTCTCAATTTGAAATCATCATGAACGTCTTGTCTTAATCAGCTCTTCCCGCTTGATTTGAATACCTGTGTTATGGGTTTACGCCCATTATAAATATTCAGTTCTTTCAGTGCGAGGACCAACTTTAGACGTCATAATCTGACGTCTATAGACCCGCGCTGAAAGGGTTAAAATGCCATGTGGGGGTCAACACCTGACTGGTCAGTCTGCTCTCACATGAGTGACCCTGGGGTTGTCACTTGACAAGAGACCCAGCGCGGGACAACAAAGCCCTCGTCTCACTCCAGCTTAATGCCACATTACAGTCCAGAGCAAATTAACTTTCTGTTTCATTCCCAAAAAGGTTTTCCCTGTTTGGCCCTGGGTATCATTCTGCGGGCCGCATCTCCAAAGACACAAAGGCAACACGGCCAATTTAGCCTGAATAGAGCCTTGAGGCCCCGCGTCAATCGATGCCCAGGGGCGTGTCATTGCTGAGGGGTCCTGACTTGGGTACGGATCCCCACTGGGGAGCCCGTGCCACTGATCCGTACCCTAGGCAGTGGGAGCGGATCCAGAATTCAACCCCTACAACGCTGAAATATATTTTTGAATAAACCATGTAGACCAAATGTCTTTTTCACTTTGAAATTGCCATAAACGTCTTAGTCAGCTCTTTTCGCTGCATTTGAATACCTATGATATGGGCCTACGACCATTATAAATGTTTTCTTCATTCCAGTGCGGCGACCGTCTTTATACGTCAGATCCTGACGTATAAAGACGGTCCCCATGCTAAAAGGCTTAAAAGAGGATGGTGCAATGGGGATTTGATTATTGGCCACCCGCCAACAATGATAACAATATTTGTAAATCTTCTCATCCGATAAACGGAATTTTGAGGCAAAAATTAGGGGCCAAGACCACTCTAACCCTCTACACCGTCTGTATCTGTATCCAGGCAGTTGATACGCACATTGTATATAATATACTGTAGGATGCCTGTACATAGCATCAGGGTTTCCCAAAAAGACAGACAAAAACACGAGAATTCCTTTTAACTTTGACAGCGCAAAAAATCAGAATATACCACACAATATAGAACACGAGATCAGAACTCGAGCGCTTCGAAAATATCACTCTATATTGAATTTCTTGAGAATAACCCTTTTACCGCCAGATTTTTCAATTTGATTTTTCACCCCCTTGAAGTTGTGTCCCGCTGACGAGATCCACAACTTCAAGTGAGTGAAAATAATTCAGATTTGACAAAATTGAGGTCAACTGTTTTATTGCTGATTGATGTCACATGTTATCTTGCACATGTTTAAAAAGTAGTAATTAATGTGCTAATAAAAAATGAAAACCCGAATATATATGCGGCACTGATTAACCATTAAAGCCCTGAAATATTTTTGTATAAACCATTCAGATCATTTTTTTCAGTTTGAAATCATCATAAATGTCTTAGTAAGCCTTTTCCGCTTCATTTTAATACCTATGCTATGTGGCCATTATAAATATTTTACTCCTACAGTGCGGGGATTGCCTTTAAACGTCAGAATCTGATCGATGTGTGTAGACGTCAGATTCTGACGTCTAAACTCGATCCCCGCGCTGTAAGACTTAAGCTTAACCACAGTTGATAATTTTGATTCCAATGATTGTACTGATATATGCGTATGTGCTAGTAAAAACAGTGATACCATGTGACTCAGGGGCGAATCTAGAAATTTGAAAGGGGGGTCCGATTGCAAAAATACAACGTTAGATGTCAATGAATGATTTTTTTTTCAGCTAATATCTGGAAAATTGACACTCTAACTTGGGTAGTGTCTCAAATTGATGCACTATACCCTAGTAAATTTTGATTGTCAAATACCGATATTTTGGCAATTTTGATCTATATTGAGGCAAATTAGTTTTGGAAAGGGCGGGGGTCAGGATCCGGCTGACCTCCCACTGGATCAGTCACTGTGGTTGCTTCATGTTTTCTGGGCAGTGCAGGCTATTGTTCTCCAGAAGCGGTATATGAATAACGAGTCCGCTGAAACCCTCAGACACCATCCAGCCGCAGCAGTCTAGCCCCAGTGGCTGAAACAGGTTTCAGCCACAGATTGACCCCGTACAAAATCGTGGGACATTTTTCGGACGGTCATATCTAAGATATGTCCTCGAATTACCAGGTCAAAAATATTTTTTTTAGAATCAGTAACAATTCAGTTACATGCCCACATGCTCAGCTCAAAACTCGCGCGGTCATTAAAAAGTTATAGATATTTTGCGGACCTTGTGGTCGAGATCGCTCTCAGTCACCGCCAGGTTGAATTTTTCGGGTAAAGCAATTACACCAATCCACGGCCTCGGAGAGGACGACACGGCTACCATCGGTCCAGCTGGGATCTGATTGCGTGCGTTTTAGGGACTATCCCAGCAAACACGAGGCGTTGGCCCAATGTTGGACTGATTTTGGCCCATCGTCTACGACGCTGGACCAACATCAGCCCAACATTGGGCCAACGCCTCGTGTTTGCGGGATGGCATTCGGGATCACGGACACCAGGACAGTTATTCCCGGTGCTCTGTACAATCATCTCGCGTGGCGGGGCAGGACAGCACATTGCTTCTAGGGGTTGTTGCCCGGGAGATTCCCGCGGGAATCAGAAATGTCATTTTTACGAAAACCAGAAATCGGCTGTGATCGGATTTTATCAAAGACACGGAGGCCGCGCACGGATCAGCGACAGAACAGACGGATTTATGACAACCCTTGTCCTGCGCTCAACTGCTTGTTTACACTATTTTCCTAAATTTGAGGATGGAATTTTCAACGCAAATTTCAGCTTCATTTTATTAAAGAAAAATATTTTTGTTTATGAACAATAGAACTTTTCCAAATTGAATCAGTTGATCTATTTATGAAAAATTGATATATTTCAAATTGAATCATTTGTGTATTTATGAAAAATAGATATTTTTCATATTGATTTTTTTATTTACTTTTGAAATATAGACATCAGACAAATAGAGTTATTTGATTTAGTGAGGACATGTCATTGATATTTTATGAATTTCAAGTTTAAGCAGCAAAGTCGAAAGTAAGGTGAGCATATTAATACAATGGGAATACATACCTGGGACTCAAGAGGGTGTATACTCTCCCTCTCATCAAGCCAACGCTTGTGTAATGTTAGTCCAGCGTATATGACGCTGAGCCAGCATTACCCCAGCGTATCGTGTTATCGCTGCTGGGGGTGCCCAATAGGGGGTCCAGGCGAAGTTTTTCCAGGCCTTCTTTGATAGAGGACCGGTATTTCCTCAGGTGTTAGCTCACTGACTGTAAGAAGGACTGACTGTTTATGTAATTAAGTCGGCTAATTAGCGCACTAATGAGCTGCCTTTTAAGTGGTTCCATCAGGTTTATCACTCGGTCGGCGACCCAGCAGGGAAATCAAATGGATTATTCCTAGCTAATCTGAATTGTGGACAATGGTGAAAAAATGCGCCCTTGCAACAAATATGTGTACAACTTTTCCTTTGGACGCTCATTTCTAAAGGAGTCAGTTTTTGTATAATAACTATGTTGAATGTCTTAGGTGACATTTTGCATTGAATGTATCCGACATACATGGCAATGTATAAGATATTTTTTAATTTATGCTATATTTTTTTTATTTCTTAAAGTCAGACGGCACAACCGGCAAGCATCGGCCCAACCCTTTTACCTTTTGAGTGTTCTGACCGACTTCAGACGTCGGAATCTGACGTCAGAAGTCGATCCCCGCGCTGAAAGGGTAAAATATATAATATATAATGGTCGCAGACCCATTACATAGCCTAATGTTCAAATGAATCGAAAAGTGTTAACTAGGCTAAGACATGGTTTTTACAAAAATATTTCAGGGTTTTGACCCTTTAAGTTACTCTTCGCTGTAATGCATCATACAACATTATTTTGATTAATGTTTATTTAATTAAAAAATTATACCCGGGACCGAGAAGCTCGAGAGGTTGAACCAGTGCTGGTGTGATGTATACGACGCTGGGCCAGCATTAACCCAACATAGGCTCAACATATGGACGATCTGAGCTTTAATTTTATTCTGTAATACTTAAATATTATTTTCTTGAATTAGAACATTTTTATTCACCTTGAGATGGGAATTGCGGCAGCAATTCACATCTGAAGGTGAATAAATATGAGATTAGAATGATATAGAAGGGGACGCGTGGGGACCCCCGTCAGGGCTCGTGGAGGGGGCTGTACATAGGGGTCGGTGGGCGGCGCATGGCGATTAAACGCTGCATGTGATGACCAATGATTAGCCATTTACCAGTCACGGCTGATGATTTGTTCGTGGCCCGTGAAGGGCCGCGCACTGACGAGATGAAAAATAGATGAAAAGCCCTAATTAATTGTTAATTATAGCCATTTACCATTGTCTTTATACAACGCAATTGGTCGCATTTCTTTTGTTAAGGTGTAAGTTCATTTCACCGCATGGTCAAACAACATGATTATCTTCGTAAACAATAAAGTCAGCATGGTCAGCAAGGTGGTTCACACTTATCAATTATGTGATGGAACGCGAAGCGCGTCGCCAACTTGCGCAAAAATTAACGTCGATACACTGGTTTTAACGAAGTCGCCATTAACGTGATCGCCCATGCAGTCATGGTGAGGAGGGAGAAACAAGAATATTCCCCTGAAAACCCCACGCAAGATCAGCGAGGTTCGAACCTGGGACGCATGCATGACTGGCGGGGCAACCAGGCACCTTATCTATACATATCAATTATTGTGCTGCTGCCCGTATACGTGTTAACCCTTACAGCGCGGAGATCTACTTTAGTCATCAGAGTCTGACGTCTGTAGAAAATACTGGGTTTTGCCGAGAATTTCGAGAGGCAAACGCAATATGTTTATTATACACGAATACGCCATCCATCAAAATAACATCAGGAAAAAGTTTTGTACTCGTATACTCCTACATTTGTGAATGCACCTTAACCCTTTGACCGCCAAATTGTTCATTTTGAATTTTTACCCACTTGAAGTTGTGTCTCGCTGACGCGATCCGCAACTTCAAGTGAGTGAAAATTATTCAGATTTGACAAAATGCAAGTTAATTATTGTCAAATATTTCTGATTCATGTCACATTGTATCCTTTACATGGTTTAAAAGGTGGTGCTTAAACTGGTAATAAAAAAATATATTTGAGACCGACAGTTAAAGGGTTAATGCACTATTTCAGTGCGGGGACCGACTTCAGATGTCTAATGTCTAATAGACGTCAGATTCTGACATATAAAATCGATCCCCGCACTGAAAGTGTATAAATATTAACAAAGGCGGTCGCCCATAACATAGGTATTCGAGTGAAGCAGAAAGAGATAACTAAGACATATGATGATTTCAAATTGAATAAAAATAACTTTTGTCTTCATGGTTTATGCAAAAATATTTCAGCGTTGTAAGGGGAGCGTATGGGGAAGCAGGTGCCTCTCTCTTCTATTCCCAGAATTTCTGCACGTGACAAAGCCATTAAACTCGTGACCGACCAATTACGAACGTTTGAACTCTAACGGTCACCGAGTCAAAACAACCGCTCGCCCAACTCTGTCTAGACGATGTGCCGTAACTCTACACATTGTGCCAGCGTTGATCCAGCGGGATGAGCGATGCGGGTTGCGTGACAGCGAGAGATGAGCAAAATCGAGCACGAGTGACATATGGCGAGCACGGGCGAGTGCACGAGTTACACCGCTTGGTCACGGTGAGCGAGCAGCGAGCGAGCAGCACAGACCAGCGACGGTTCAATGCCGGGCCAGCGTCTCGGACGCTGGCCCGGCATTGAACCGTCGCTGGGCCAGCGTCTGGGATGAGCGTATCAGGATAATATTGATGTTATCAGCATCTATTTCAAAGACGGTTAACCTGGGCAGCTCCTCAGATCTCAGGCGGGCAGGTGTTCCCTGCTCCCCGGGGAGTTTAAATGGACGACGTGTGAAATCGTCACACACTGTTTCTGTGTGGGCAGTGGGTTCAATTAAATGATTATGATTATTTTGATTTCATCAACACATTCATCACACACCAGAGTGTGTTTATTGCCATGGGAAATAGCGCAAAAGAGAAACGAGAAGTTGAGAACCAATACCTTAATGACAAAAGGTTTTGAAAAAAACGCTGAAATATTATAATTTCAATCAAGATGAAAAAGGTTTTTTTTAATTGAACTCATCATAAATGTCTTAATGAGCTCTTCCCGCTTTATTAGAATACCTATGTTATGGGTCCACTGCCATTATAAATGTGTTTGTTCTTTCAGTGTGGGGATCGTGTTTAGACGTCAGAATCTGACCTCTATAATTGACGTCAGATTCCGACGTCTAAAGTCGATCCCCGCACTGAAAGGGCTAACACCTTCCCAAAGCCTATCACAGCTTCAGTAAAAAAAAATAGGACAGTATTAATACTACCATTGCTGCAAGATTAGAATATTGTCTTAGCAATACTCAAATCTATTTCCTGCTGTTATCAGATCGTATGTGGATAATAATCAAATAAAACAGTCAAGAAATTATATGAATTCAGTTTAGAAAATTTAAGAAGAGCACATATTAACTAAATTCCATTTGAAAATATATCTGTAAAAATACGTCATAAGCAAACCACCTAACTCATGTAACTTAACGGTAAACTCATGATTATTTATTTCTTATCCTATGTGGAAATCAGCATAATTTTATCTTGGTAAGGCGATTAGTTATCACATCCGGTGGTCTCAATTAGAGAAACGTTTATACTACATTTTCTTTCTTAGTTTAGCGTGGCAGTGATAACCATCTTGTTTAGCTGCTTGCTTACCATCTGATGGGGCTTGACACGATGACAAACAATTTGGTGACAGGCTACAAGGTTAAGCCCCCAAAATCAAAACACAGTATCATGAGATATTACCCCTCAAACGGCGAAATTAAATAATTTAAATTGTCACCCACTTGAACTTGTGTCTCGCTACCGCGACTCGCAACTTCAAGTGGGTGACAATTACGCATATATGTTTAATTAGAGACCACTCATTTGCAAATCTTGATGTTTAATCACCATCTATCTGTTTGCCCTCTATACAAGAAAATTAGGATATGAAATGAAATGAATCGGGCTTTAGGCCACCTTTGTGCACATATAGGCTAAACTGGGCCAAGAGAACCTCCTGAGGATGGTGAGATGATTGAGATGACACTGTCCTCCAGACACAGGATTCGAAATTCGAGCCCTGGCGGTCTGAGGCCGAGCACGCTACCTCTCGGTCACGGAGGCTCCCCGCAATACTGACTTTCACACGTGGATGGGGAAGAAACATTTTTGTTTCTTTCAAACCGCCGAGTCCGGGAACCGAACCCCGAACTCTGGCGTGAAAGGCAGCGGTGCTAACCACTACCCTAGGGCCCCCGCCCATTAGGATATGAAATGAGCATTCAATTTGCTAGATTTGCATATACGTTTTTGTTCAAATCATGCATGTGATTAATATTCCCATGTTACAGATGTGCTAAAAATGCATATATTCTATATTAGAGTTACACTGCTCGTGCCTAAAAAATGCAAAATTTCTGTGACTGAAATTGTTTAAAATAAATTAAATTGCTCAAAATAAAAAACATTTACTCCGTGTGAATCTTTCATAACGGTAATCTTGAATCTTTCCCACAGCCCTATGATCAAAAAGTCTGTGCACTGCCTATATTAATAAGCTAAAGTATTTACCATTACACTTTAAAATTCAATAACTTCTTTGTAACAACCGTGACTAAATTTATGTGATGGGATTTAAAATAAAAAACAGAGATACTGCATTTCTACAAGCATATAGATCGACTGACTATTTGTCATACTTATCCCCACCTCATCTGGTAAATTTTATCTCAACAGGAAACGTGCCATTAAAACAGTGTCCGTATTGCATAACGTTTTGTCCGATAAAAGAGAAATGATGGAGTTCTGCGTCAGTGAACAAACAGGCAGCCTGGAGATAGGACGATAATCGTGGAGGGGAGGGGGGTTCTTTTATAGAGTTAAATATTTAACGAGTCCAATACGGCTGGTGTGTGAGGAAGGTGACGGCACACGCTCACAACGGTTTATTGTTGGGCCAGCGTCGCTGACGCTGGCCCAACATTAAACCGGTTGAGGAGGAGGGGCTGGTGTGCGCAGTCACCCTTGACAGTGAGGTGTACGCTGGTGTACACCACCCCCTCCCCCTAGCCCCCTGTATCTACGATGGCCGACAGGGCCGGCATTCTAACTTCAGCCTCTCGTGCTGACACACGTGCGCTCTAATTACTCCACCCATCACCTTAATTAGTGAGCTTATTATTTAATAGTCATTATTTAGCACGGTGTTAACACCCTGATTGGTGGTGTTCTATATTATCGCTGATTTATCAGGATTTTCACCCCCACACGTGAGATGAAGAAAGACTACCAGAGATAAAAGGCTGCTGTTAGCGACCTTGTGGATTGTATTATTGTAGCTGATATGTACTAATTTGAGGATATTATCAGGATAATTTGAGGATATTGTCAAGATTATAGGACGTGTTTTGGTAAAGTACCCAGCTAATTGATAGGTAAGATCACAATAGTTTCATCATAATTTTCTTGCTTCCATTGTACGACAATAAAGAAAAAAACTAGCTGACAAAATGTAGAAAGACCTGCACATTTTTCTTCGTAGTGGAAATCCTTAAAACCCTGGATACATAGGCCTACTCAAATAATCATACCCGTTTATTTCTCCTATTTTATATATTTATTTAAGATATTGAATGGCCGTTAATTTGCTTTTTTGTGTCGTTTGATGTGATAACCCAGCAAAGATGAAGACAAACTACAATGTTGGTTTATTGTTGGGCCATCCTCGCAGACGTTCGCCCAACTTTGATGTGTCGTGCTTGCTGAGAATATTTCACGGTTCAGATACAATTAGGCGACCTTCAACCCCAGTTAAAATTAATATCACCACTTCAGCATCGCTAACTTTCTCATTTGATGCGGGTTTAAATTTAATTAATAAAATCAATTAAGACTAGTAACATTTCGGTGCATATAATCAAACAAACAAACCATCTGTGATGCTGGTCCAACATTTTACCATTATAATATGATCGAGTATCTGACTTGAAGGGCGTCCTTAATAATCATTTGAAATCATGATTAATAACCCATTGTGTGACTTCACATTTTGCGAACAAACGGCCATTTTGAGAAGCTAGCAAATATTTCACAACGTATTAGTATTTTGATCACTTGAACGTTGTTAAATGCATCACAATCAATTCTTATAATGGTAAACATGATAAATATAATCTCAGTTATTTGAATTTGTGCAGACTCAATAAAAACACATATTAAAATTTAATAAATTAATTACTACCGACGCCATGACATGGTGAAACATAAACAGCACCCTGATGTTTTTTCTAGACATTCGCATGTCTCAATAAACATAGAAACATAGTGAAGTCTATTCCCACTGGGCACACGACGTTTAATATTTACGTTGATTCATTAATAACGTCGTTTGTCCAGTTGGTCACTTACGTTGCTGGTTTTAAGTTATCAAACCGATACTGGGTTTTGAATCCCTTTATAACTCTTCGAATGCTTTTCAGCAGGCTCAGACTAACAGTAACTCACGTTGCTGTTGTGAACTCGCTATAGAGTCTGGTCGCGCGTCTTTATTGTGAGACTACATACATGATACTGCTATGAAAAAATAAACAGCAGTAACTGCTAATTTGGAAAGTTAAAAGTTACTGTTGTTTGCCTTCGCATATCGACAAAGGCGAACAGCAGTAACTGCTTACTTTTCAAGTAAGTATTTGCCTTTGCATGGCATTATACCATACACAGCTGTACACAGCTTTTCTTGCTGAAGAATTTATCGCTGGATTATCGGCAGGAGATTTTCCCAATCATTCAATCTTTGCAAATCGTCGCTCAGTAGGTAGAGTGGGTGGGTGTCACAAGCGACATTCTAGCTGCTAGAAGACGGGGATGATATTATATTCTCAGCGTTTTTCACTCAATCTTAAAAATAATTCACAAGTAGGGCCTACTTTTTTGAGAAGTGCCTACAAAAATGAATAAATAAAACGAACGGGTTTTTATGTCACCTTTGTGCACAATTAGGCTAAACTGAAGATGGTGAGATGAATGACACCTCCCTCCAGACACAAGGTTAAAAATTCGCACCCTGACGTTTGAGGTCGCGCACGCTACCTCTCAGTCACATATGTTCCTACAATAGTTATTTTTCATGAACGAGCGGGGAAAAAACATTTTATCTTTGAAACCTGAATATTAGAGCGGGGAGGAATCCTCAAGCTTTGGCGTGACAGGCATTCAGCGTAACCATGGCCCAACCCTTTTGGAGAAGTGACTGCAAAGACTCCAGTGAAAGACTTCTTTTCCTGGGGTTTGATTATCGTGACAAACAGCTCTAATCAGGCGGATGTAATGATTACATTGGTGTCTGGCGCTGGCCAGTTTTTGATCATTGTGCGTAGCGTTTTAGCGACAGAGATCAGAACTAATTATTATTACGGCGCCGCGTAAATTGGTGAAATCACAGTATCTCTTGTGTGCGTGTTGAAGCTGCGCGGTACACAGGTACAGAGAAAGTGGTACATCGGCTATGCCAGTAACACTGTATCTGTAACCCTTTCATATCCAAGGGGACGAAATAGACGTTACCGTGCCAAAACCAGATTTAAACAGTGTTGATTTAATGTTGGCCCAACGTCGGCCAACATTGAACCAGCAGTGGACCAACGCCCCGTGTTTGTCAATAAGGCTGTAGATCAATAGATCCAGGACTCGAACCCGGCCAAGTTCGACAATCTCAGTTTATTGGAATTTAATTAATCAATCTCCAGGGGGTTTTCCACAGGAGGTATTTTGGCCCAGATTTGCCCATGCATACAATACACACCGAGGTAGCATAAACAGATAAAACAACACATCGCAATAACTTGATTATTTCTTGTCATTGTAAGACATTTTGTTGTTATCGTACTCAAGACATGCATTGTGATTATCACCCGGAATTCTTGTAGACGCAGAATGTATTATTTTGTGGAATATTTCCTCGACGAAGCCTGGGTGTCTGTTTGTTTTTTCCCACACGATTCTCATATTGTCTGTGTGTAACAGTGTTAAAACTGCCCACCCCTGGTATCAAACCACCGACTCTGGCATCAATAGGATGTTACCGATGCTGCCAAAGAGTTAACATATGACCAGAATGATAATCATACTAATCCGTCATACATACAAAAAAGATACTAATCTTTTATGGAATGAATATCCGTGTTGCTGTCGTTTGCTATTTGAGGTCCGGCGGATAGATTTACTGGGCTGTAGAAAAAACTATTTAACCATTTAAACCCTCACGATGCATCAAAACATATTTTAGCATCTCTTCAGATTTGCTTAATTTCTTACATCTACGGATTTTAGAACGACAATTTTCAAGAAATTGTTTTAATAATAACGATATATATTTTTGTCATTAAATTTTGTCACTTGCTTCAAGTCATCTTCATCCACTACTAGTCGCGACAGCAAATCGCGACTTGTAGTGGATGAAGGTGACAACGTGTTTTGAAATATAATCAATGTACGGTAAAAACACGAATCTCATCCTATATGGAATAAACTCGGTGATACTGTCGTTTGATATTTGAAGTCCGGGGGACAGATTTACGGTCCCGCCTGGCGTCCGCATGATGTGCGGGGATCTCTCATCCCGATTCAATCTAATCCTGCCCTCCCCAGAAAACACATCAGTCCTCCAATCTCCCAATTATCGCCCAATATCTCATTATCAAATTAGCGTGGGATCTGACTGTGGCCGCACGCCGGATCAATGCTTGGCCAACGCTGTATCAACGCTGGACCGGCTTCTGTGATGCCGACCCAGTGTTGGCCCGGCATTGGGCCGGGATCAGGGGGTGTTGTTTGTCCAGACAGACGGCAAGCAGCACGCCAGGAGTCCCTATAATCCCAGATAACATCCCATTCTGGATCACGATCAAAAACTGTAGATTTCTGAAAACTTTAACCCTTAAAGCGCTGAAATATTTCGGTATAAACCTCGGAGATTTTAAATCATCATTAATATCAGGCACTAATAATGATTCTTCAGACGTCAGATTCTGAATACCTAAGACTCTTAGGTATTCAGAATCTGACGTCTAAAGTTCTAAGAGTTAACCCTTTAGGCTCTTGTATTTATACATAACATTATATATTTTGATTAAAATTCACTGAAGTCGTATAAGCCATTACAATGAAGATGTACTGAGATTTAATTTGATTGCATGACTTTTATAAGAACATGTATACTGGTATTTATGAGTGAAATGCATGTGTCTGGCTACCTAAATCTGCGCCTGCAAATTGTCATATTTTGTATATCATGTATATTAGAGACAAATTATTGCTATTGATACTGATGAGACAAGCAGAAACGTTATTTTATGTGTTATTAATAAAATAAAGACGATCATATTCGAGCACTCAGGGGCTAAAGTGTCGACGAGTACTTCGCTTCATACTCGCGGTCAGACCCAGGGCGTTTTCTAAGCCATCCATATATCATCATACTTTTCTACCCCAGAGATATACAGAATATTCCTGGAAATGGTGACACTTACAATATAAGTAATCAGCCTCATGGTGCTGCTTTCTGTCCCGTTTAACATTGACCCAGTACTTTACTGGACGTTCGGCATTGTATTATCGCCGGAAGAAGTCACAATGCCGGAAGCATCCAATATGATGTCACTGATGACTTCTAAAAACCGCCTTCTGTCATACATCTGTGCCCTGATTGATAATGTAATCGTCTAGTTACATGTCTAATGAAGCTCAATGGTAACAGCATAATGACACGCCGTCCTGCGGGAAACAGAAGGTCAATATATGTTACATGTTAAAGCAGAGGATGTGACCTTTTGATGCCAACAGGACGGTGTATTTCAGGGTTGTAATATCTATGGCATCATCTTGGATTCTATTTCTTTGTAAGACACCGAATACATGAATACATGCGTTTTAGTATAACTCTAGTTTTATAGGTTAGATATGAGCATATAGGTTACTATAGCAAAGAAAATTCTGGTTTAACAGTTTAATACTGAGCCGAATGTTTGTCACCGTGCTTTACATTACTTGGGTGTAAATGATTACCTGCATGCAATAGGAAAATAGATGGCCATATGTATAGAATAAGTTGCTGGAGCCGAAATGTTTGCATTGCTGTATGTTCCAAAGGGAGTTGAAATAATATCAGAATATAGGAATGAACATGTCCAGTGAGCAGGGTAGTATTATTATAAGAACCACTATATACAGATATCATAACCACTATTATCATTATTATCGTGGTTGTGAATACGCAGTGCCCCCCATCTGTTCAAATGCCTGGACTGCGTCGTATTCTATAATATGGTAATGTGCACTGTGAAGAACCATTAAAATCATTCGATAAGATTAGAACAAAGGACTGACTTTGGGTTCCCTCTCATTGACTATTATGATTGATCAGAAAACGACGCAAAACACCAATTCAAAGAAGTCTGCTCAACTGCATGCTGATCGACTTTTCAGTTACTACTGTCCTGACTATTGGAGGCCTCTTAAATCAAAATCAAATCAAATCAAATTGATTTGCACAACAATTACCATTGTATCCGCAAAATAACATACATTTACATGTACAAAAACATATTATATAGTCATATTACAAATACATGGTTCTATAAAATAAAATATCATTAAAAAAAGTACGTATGCATTTACATGTACTTAAAACATATTACGGTATAAAGACATTTTACAAATACATGGTTCTATAAAATAACATATAATTCAAATAAGTTTGTCCCACGATATGGATCACATCACTTTTGTTAATAAATCTTTCCTACATTGGAGGGCGCGTGAAATGTAGTCCTAAATTGCACAATTAGTTTTTATTTTCCTAATTAAATAGGGTAATAAATTTGGTTGTATTTTCGTGTTGGAAAAAATTGATTCGTTTTGTATGTCATTATTATTAACTGTGCAACTTCGCTGTTTAATGTACCATACTATTCGTAATTTCTGGGCTCTAGTATATAATATGTCACTGATGTGATACAACATGTCGTCATCGATCACCTATGTCTTGTGTTATGCATCTGTGTCAGGTTTGATAGCTTAATATTCTATTCACATGTCTAGAAAACCATGATGATAGCCGATGAATATTCATCGCCGCTGCAACCTTTTCACTACCATACATGACGGAAATTTCCGTCGTCATTCGTCAATGAACGTAACCATAAAATGACACAAATTTTCGTCAAATATATACTACATTTATGTATTTTTCGTCATTTGAAGCTGGAAATTGCGTTAGCAATTCCAGCTTCAAATGACGAAAAATAGAACTCCTACACCAGTATATCTGGATCCTGGCATGCACCCCGGCCTGGAAGTCAAAGGGTTAAGACTTTTAGTGCGATCTATTTTGTGACAATAAAACATGTATCTATCTAAACTCCATGCAGTCTGCATGCACTCAGCTAGCTGAGGCAGATTTGATTTGCACACATGCAGACTGCATGGAGTTTAGATAGATAGATGTTTTATTGACACAATATTGAAAAGTCATTACTGACTTATTTGTCATAAAAATTTATAAGCAACATGTAAATAGACATGACATGTGCACTTAAAATCAGGCTTGCCATTTTTATATTTAAGCAAAGGGTATTTAGAATATACATGATATATGAGCTACTTAAAATAAAATGAAACAACAAACAGAGTTATCATGATATATGTATACATGGAATAGATGGAGGTATGTTTGTTTCCCACACCAAAACCAGAGATAAAATACGGACACTGCAGACACGGATCATGGGATCCAGAGCGTCAGCGAGTAATTATAGACAGAGGCAGATATGATTGTTGCGTAAAAACCTTTTTGTGATTTCTGGGGGGCAGGGATTGTTTTCAGTGGCGGCTGGAGAGGGGGGGGTGGGTTCGGATCATCTGGCGTCTCCAAACCCACAGGGATAGCCAGATTTTGCGGGATGCTATTACGTGATTGAAATTCTGACTGATTGCTGGTAATCATGAAAGCCGGGATACCGGTGGAGTAATTACACGTTATACATCACTTATCCCGGGAAACGCGATACGTTGATCCAATGCAGGTTTAACGCTGGGCCAGCGGCTTCGACGCTGGCCCAGCGTTAAACAAGCATTGGATCAGTGTCGCGTGTTTGCTGATATGGTGGAGCGGGATGCGCGCGCATATATCTAGCTGTGATCACGCATGCGTGATAACCACCAGCTTCTGCTGGGGTATTACAGTGCATTATGGGATGTTGTAATATTCTAAAAAAAATGACTACTCTCTCTATATTCTAAGATTTTGTAGTAAATTTGTACACATTTTACTACATTAGCAGACTCCTTCGTAGCCTACCAGTGTTTATCACTAACATTATCACACAAGTATTGTATGGTATGCAACCGATCGCAGGACGTCATTTGGTCACTTCCCCTTCTCACGAAATGACGGAGCATGTATGGTTTATACCTTAGGTGATCAGATACTTGGGTCCAAGTGTTATCTTATTTTTGTATTTAGTTTAATTTCATTACACCTTCAAAAGTTAGTGTGTCTTGTATTCCATACAAGGCATAGTAATGGATGGGGGTTCTAGTCTACTCGGCAATTACGAGTCATCGACCCATTGTTGGCTCAATGTTGGTCCACCGTCCACGACGCTGGCCCAACATTGACCCAACAATGGAACAATGTCTCCCGTTCGCTACTCAGTGTAGAATTTTGCTAATTTGAGCTGTAACATGTCATACCGACCTAGCTAACATGAGAAATTGAGCCATCGCTGGATCAATATTGGTCCACTGTCTACGACGCTGGCCCAACATTGATCCAGCCATGGTTCAATGTATCATGTTTGTTGGGGACACACAAAAGCAAACAGCAGTAACAGCTTACTTTTTAAGTGAGCTTTCACCGCTCTTTTTCTTCGTATTGCTTTATATTCTTACATTGGAAAACAACTGCACCATCTTACTGTACATATTGTATATGGTGGTTACCCGACATGTCCATGCTTCGCGGCAGACCCGGTCACACTGACCGCCATTTTATTGACACGACAAGCTGTGTAAAAACGACACTCTCGCCGCCTACGGAAATACTCGGGTCCATGACTTATATCTCGAATGCCTTTTAAAACTGGACCATTTTCAGCCGGTGAAATATAATGATCAAATGATCGTATTAGAACTATTCCATTTAAAATGGAGGTCTCTGTGTCAGAGCCTTGTGATATCATCAGGGTATTTGGTGGTGTATTGTCATGTAAAGAAAATCCGCGGCCTCAGTACAATCAAATCAATAGTCAGTTCTGTATACGCAAACGACTTTGATGATATGATAGCATCTTGCTTATGACCCCAAACATAATAGCCAACACCATTCTTATGTTACTAGGTATAATTACAGCGATAAAGACCCCATAGTGGTTATCAGCATATTATGTGAAAGACACAGTTGAATGTTCTAACCCTTAAAGCGCTGAAATGGTTTCCTCATGTTTATGTAAATCATGGAGACCAAACGTTTTTTTTCTTTTTGAAATTGTCATAAATGTCTCAGTCATCTCGTTCCTCTTCATTTCAATACCTATGCTATAGCAATTATAAAAATTTTAGTTTCAGATAGATTTTTGACGTCTATGGAAGTCAGATTCTGGCGACTGGAGTCGATCCCCGCGCTGGAAATGTTAATTCAAAGTAATGTAAAAGGCCATGTCCTCAAGACACGAAGTCGGCATTTTGCCATATTATCACGATATTGAATCAGCGGTTGGCCACCAGATAATCATGATCATAGTCTATCTGTAATCCACGTATCAATTATACATGACGCTTTGTATACAAACAAAATGTACACGCGATGCCAAACACTTAGAGGTCCATGTATTATGATTTGTAAAGTCAAAAGGCAGTGACTGCTTACTTGTAAAGTAAGCAGTTACTGCCTTTTGGCTTTGCAAAACAGTATTATGAATGAGATTTTACTGAATGATTTGAAGTGTTTTGTTTCCATTTTGCTCAGAGTGTGGATAGCTTGAGGTTAGTGTAATCCTCCGAATATGTGCCAACACTATATGGACCCTCTGGTAACCAGAGTGTCGAATACACCACTCATATGCCTGGTACACACGACACTTTGCCTGCTAGGGAGCCATATGGAAATAACAAATAGATTACAGTTGCAATTTGTCATTTTAATTCGCGAGATTATTGTGAGGTTTGATTGTGTGTACATTATATTATTCTAGATTGAACTCTTACAGCGCGGGGAGCGACTTTAGACGTCAGAATCTGACGTCCATAGACGTCAGATTCGGACGTCTACAGTCGATCCCCGCTCTGAAATGAATAAATATTTATAATGCTCCTATAGACCCATAACATAGGTATTTAAATGCAGCGGTAAGAGCTAACCAAAACATATACGGTGATTTTAAATTGAAAAAACCCTTTTGTCTCCATGGTTCATAGAAAAATATTTTAGCGTCGTAAGGGTTAATGCAGTAAGAGTTCTTAATCTTCGTAAATGTGAGATTTTGATTATACCACAAAATAGACCACACAAGCGAGGCACTTTCGCAATATTTTGCGCTTGAATGACATATACTGCATGTTTTTACACAATTCAGACATATTTTTTCCGTCTGCCTCTGCGCACAATAATAATAACTCATATATACCTAACATGTACAGGGACAACTGAACACTTAGTCGATTTGTTTGAACACCTGGTGTTTTTTAAATGCCTATTATGGCGTGAATAATACTTCCGAGTGAACTTGTATATTTGTGAATATATTTTAAGCTCAATCAAAGTAATTCGATACAAAAAATGAGGCTGTACGTGAATTCTTGCTACTAGATTTTAGAGGGTGTTCGTAGTGCACGTAGAGAGGGTTGTAAGTTGATCTCAGATCAACAATATCAAATATGACCAAATCTTTAGATCCTTATCATCTCATCTTAAAGTCAAAATGTCAGCCAATTGGTCGTCTTGTAGTCGCGTAAATAGCATAAACTGTTCAGAATAACCTGGTGATACAACACGCACTGCAATAGACGGTACATGTAGTGCGTGAATAGGTCTATTTGTCAAATTTGCTCAACTCCTCATAGGCCTATTATTACACTGCTGTTGAGAGTTGAGCGATATTATAGAAGAAAACAGACTCGGGAATCAATCTGTATTCCGACGTCTGTCTACCTTACTTAGTGACTTCCGGTCTATTGTAGACCGTAATTGGGCGACAAATTCTAAACATGGCTTTGATATGTTTCCACCGTGTTGGGTCCCTGTTCCTCCGCCATATGGCCGGGCTTGCCCCGAAGCCGAGGATTGTCGGCATTTCCTCTGAAGTCCCCAACATGTTCAAGTAGATCACATATAGACTGCTCCAGCGAATAGGTGATTCTGATCCAATGTTGGCTTAATGGTTGTCCAACGCTGGGCAACCAATGAGCCAACATTGGAATGGACGGCGAGACCACTGTGTGATATGAAAGAACAGTAGATCAGTTTAACCTCAGATGTACTCGCCTAAAAAGACCAGATTATTTTTCAATAAAACTAAGATAAATGTTGTTTCTAAGAATAGTCCGTGTTAGTTTATTCAGTACTCTTTTCAGTCTTCAATCTATTTTTTAGTCTTTCAGAAAATAGATATATCTCTAAATAATTCGATTTGTCTGACTATTTACACAAAATTGACCCTTGCGAATTATTTTTGACATCAGATATTTTGATGCTCAAACACAAATTTAGCAGTGCTCTTTTATCGGCCAATGAGACTGATTAAAAACGATTGCAGTCGATATTAGCGGACAAAATGGTTAATTAAAAGCAGTTTTTCACTTGTGTGTCAAAATAAATCTCAATGTTATTCAGATATATTCTGACACAAAATTAAAAATATAGCTTTTTATTAACACAGGCTCGCTCATTTATTTGTAAATCAACCTGTTTTTATATAATCATTCTTATTTTAATATGTATTTTGTCAAGTATACATGCACAGCTACTATACCAGTATACGGGTATAAGGATGCAATGTACAACAGGAGAAGGTAAAGATAGGGATTGCACATTACTCTTGACAAGCCCCCCCCCCCCTTCCCGGGAAAAATGGGAGAGCCAGACGGGATTATTTCTAAGTTAAATATTGAATCGGAAGTCCTGGCGAGTTTATGTCTTGACCCTTTGAATCCCATGGGTTAAAGGCTGTAAATGTATAACTATTTTTAGGCAGCCACATTAACAAAAAAATGGAATAGGTATTTGAACTTGAGAAATGCAGTGTGTAACAACATCTGCATAAACATGATAAACCAGTAACATAACCATACATATTTTACTATTTCATTATTTTTGTGAAATTAAAAACACATGTTCTTGCATCTTACAGGTATTTTATTGTCATTTTTATTTACCTTAATATGTGAATTAAAGCCGCAATAACCACCTCAGGGTGAATGAAAATTATCAAATATTACAAAATACGCAAGTTACTATGCCTTATCAGAATTGAAAAGATTCCTATTTGTGTGGATTGCCATTGTATTTTCATTTATTCAAAGTCTGACATGTGGTACATAAATACGACAGTGGTTCACAAAGGGTTAACAATCCGCTCACATGGTAGACCAATTCCGAGAATAAAATCGAATAGTATCAAAACTGCATCAATGTACGTGAAAATAAAAACAACAACAAGTCTAACATGACTAAATTTCTATAGAGTACGAGATGTTTTTTTTTGCATGAAAATCATAGGAATTATTATTGTGTCTGGGCAGTGGATGTTTTCTCAGTTTCACCTCCCCCAGCACATAAAGAGTTTCCATCTCCTTATTGACTACTGTATGCTTTGTGTGACTTGTCTGGGGCGGGAAAGTTGATTAGGATTACGTGTAGGGCTTAGGCTCTACCCAGCCTGTCCTCTTTATAGCCCTCCTGATGGATTTGCCGTCAAAGTGACACCTAGTAATGAACCCCTCATTCAACTCGTGTTTGTTCATCCTTCTCGGCATTGTACAACATAACTATAAAGTGTATATATATACACATTATAGCAGATCTGTGGAAGTCCCGCCTGTCACATTTTGACAACTGTATATCTCTGATGCTTTCTGGTCGCATGAAAAATACATATTATTGTAAAAGTGAAATTTCTGTGTCGTTACTCCTGAGGTTAAATAAACCTTTTGAATAGACCCCACAGTCCCTGTTCATGCTGTTCATGTTTCATGTTCATGGTTGGTTTACTCTTGCGTGCAAAGGAAAACAGCAGTAGCTGCTTACTTTTCAAGTCAGCAGTTACTGTTGTTTGCCTCCATGCTCTAATATGCAGACACGAGTAACTACTTACATGAATGGCGGGTACTTACTTCTGTTAGCTATGTACGATAGTTTTCTTCGCAGTGAGAAAAGATTTTGACTGAAGTATAATAATCATTGTGATCTACTGTCTGTCTAGATCATGTAGATATATATTCCCCTACCACGTGACGGGGGATTATCTTTCAAATTGACATCTGGACTGCAGTTACTGAAGTCATATCACATAGATATATTTTTTTTACAAATCTTGATCTGAAATGTTGGGCTGTGTGAATGTATTGGCCCAACGTCTGCGACGCTGGCCCAACAATAAAACATCATTGTTTCAACGTGTGTTTCCTGGGTGTGCTCATCAACATATTGATTACCAGCGTCCACGCTTCAGATAAATGATAATGTCATGCAGGTCACTCGGGGGAAGCGTCCTTGTAATTTTTTCGATCTTATAAACCCTATTAATCGAGGTTTTATCAAACGTGTACAGAGGTAATATTCAATCTCCTGTAGTGGATAAATAGTCTGCCTATGTAAAAAAATGATTTCTCTTATTTTGACACATGCACAGTATATCATGTATATGGCATAGCTGATAAATTAATTATGCTACTTGAATATCATGTCTACATATTTTTATATGGACTGTGAATTTTGTAATATTTTTTGTTATTTATATAGACTGCATTAAAACATCCATGTTCCCAGCTTTTGTATTTTTTGTAATGAATTAGTTTACATTTGCCATGGTTACCATTATCTCCGTGAAGATGAGTGGAGATAGAATAATGTTTTATTTCACGTCATCTGAAATGTGAAATTGACCAGAAATCCATGTTTTTCACGTGACAGGTTTTTCAGAGTATTGTTGCATTGTTATATTCTGTTGTTATTATGATGTGACCAGACTTCCTGCAGTTTGTTTTGTTGTATCGCCACCAGGGTTCGCTACCTGTGCCAACCCCATGATCCATTATAATTACCTGTCAAACGGGGTATAACGGGCCAACGATGGTTTAACATTGGCACAACGTCTTCAGACGTTGTCCCAATGTTGAGCAATCCTTGGGCTGATTTCTAATCCTAGATCAATACAAATCAAATCAGGTGGAAAAGAATCATTTTATCACACAGCAAAATTTGCCAATCCAAGATAATCAGTAAAGCGGAATTCCCTCTCGCGCTATGACGTCATTATGACGTCATTATAATATAGGAGATGGCGGTAATCCTTGTTTTGCTATCCCCGGGCTCACCCCGCCTGTTTTTGTTTGGGTGACTGCCTGCTATTCACAATGTTGACACGGTGGTGACAGGCTGTTTGGGAAGTGTGACTGTTCTGTTTTCATTTCGCATCCCGATGTGTTCGTCATGAAAAACACTGTGCCTAAAGACAGCAGACACGATGCATTGACCAATACTGGTTCAATGCTGGTCCACCGTCTTTGACGATGACCCGACATTAAGCCAGCATTGAATCAATGTATCATGTTTGTTGGCTAACGACAGGTGCCGTCAGTAAGCATTCCCCCTCAAGTGTTACAATAAATTTCCTGGAGTATAAGTGGAATTATCTGTATCAGATTCACAAAAACTCGATTTAAGAGCGAGTTTGCCGATTTTATTTTTCTCTTCAGCTGACATGGCTGATGTGGAGTAAAATTGATATTCTGAATAATTATTCTGATATTCTGATGCTCAAATTGTTTTTAAATTCAAATATGTCTTTCACTGTTAAATGACCTGTGTTATGGTTGAGTTGTAATATAGAGCGACAATACTTTGAATTATTATCCAGAAATGTGACTTGAATTTAAATGTCAATCGCAGTGTTTTTTTTAAACAGAGATAAATTTCGTTTGCAAAACTTCAAAAATTTCTTATTTTATATTTAGTTTTTAGATAAGTTACCATGCTATTATTTGTTTAACCCCTTAGCCGCCAAATTATTCAATTTGAATTTTTACCCACTTGAAGTTGTGTCTCGCTGACGCGATCCACAACTTCAAATGAGTGAAAATTATTCAGATTTGACAAAATGGAGGTCAACGCTTTTCAAATCTTGCTGGTTGATGTCACATTTTATCTTTAACATGTTTAAAATGTGGTACTTAATGTGCTAATAAAAAATGAAAACCCGAATATATGCGGCACCGGCGGTTAAAGGGTTAATGATTAGGCATTTCCTTGCGACTTAGTGAATATGGCAGTAAGCAGGTAGGCGTCGTCGCGCATCCTCAGACACTACATTCCTACCGTTAACCCTTAAAGCGCTAGGCACGGCCATAATCGTATTTAATTTAGTTTATTATACCCCATCAATTCACTGTTAGTAGGAATGAAATGAGTGATTATATATCAATATTTGTAAATTTCTGGTTTTAAATTCACCTGATATGAGTAATTTTCACCCACTTGAAGTTGTGGATCGCGGTAGCGAGACACAACTTCAAGTGGGTGAAAAATTATTTTTAAATTTCGCGCTTTAAGTGTTAAACATAATCCTCGGTTGACACTGATGACCGCAGCACGGTATGTGACCTTATGTTAGTTCAATGCTGGGCCAATGTCGCAGAAGGTGGCATGACTTTGAACCAACATTGGGTTGACATTTCCTGCTTTCTGATGTAAATTTATTGTTACTGTAACTCATTCAGCGTTTATTGTTCAAAATTGTATTGGTCCGAATCTCATCTTCACTTTTTGCTGATAATGATTTTTTCCTTCATGTATGTGTTATAATTCAATTACGTTTCTTGGGGTCCTTTTAGATCACAGGTTTAATAAGAGCTTGATATGTCTATGATATAGGCCAACTGATTAATAGTTTAAAATTAGGAGTAATGCAGATGTTGCCAATATAAAAAAGTGGGAAATAAGGGAATTATTCTGTTAACAGGCATAAAAATAAGGCACAAATGTAAGATTTTACTTTTCATGGATGAATTAATGAAGGGTTTGAAGTCGACCATCTCTACAAGTGGGAGGGGGGGGGGGCATTTTGTTTCTTTGAAACCTGAATACCAGAGTAAGGGACGAACTCACAATCTCCTGAATGACAGGCATTCGGTATAACCACTACACCGGGGCTCCCGCCCTTTCATCAAAGTGACGTCGAATTGAAGAATCAGGCGGAATAGCGTGCCTGTGCACTCGGTGCTCGACTTAGCCGTTCTTGCGGGTGTGTTCTATGTGTTGGCGGGGTGTGGGAAGGTCAGAGGTTATCGATGACATCTCAACAAACTCGTAACTTTCGCCCAATGCTGGTTTAACGTTAATACACCGTCTGCGACGGTAGTCCAACAATAAACAAACATTGGGTAAACGTGCAGGGGTCTCACCCAACTCATAGTAACTGTCTCAGGTGACAAAATACCCGACGAGCGAGTGACACCGTGTGACTCTGTAATTTGTTATGTGAGACTAAAACAGCGGGTCTGAACACGAAGTACTGTCTCTGTGTTGTTTTATTGCTGGGCCAGAGTCACAGACGTTGGTACAACATTGAAACAACACAGAGACAATGTCTTATTTTGCTTGAGAAATAGTCTACTTAAATGTACAACACCTTGTAGCTGCTGGCACCAAAAACGTCGTAAATGCTACTAGTCTTGTTGAAGTAGGAGATACGTCGTTTTTGTCCTAGTAGGATGATTTAGCCTTATATGGCAGAACAAAACGCCATAATTATCTGTAATGTATGACCAAAACAGCAAAATATATATAGATCAAATCCAATTTGAGAAACGAAATCGTAAATTTTAGTTATTATCATGATTATTAGGCTGAATAGCCTAATCAGAAAACCAGCCTAAAAATTGTGTTCACTTTGTCTCTATAGATATTTCAAAACTGCACAAAAATAGGATTGATTGGAAAGGAAGTTCTTATTTTTCTGTTTATGTGTGAAATAAAACTTGAGCAACTGTGAAAATGATAAATATCAGACAAATTGTGAAAATAAAAGTTCTAGGATTCAGAGGGTTAAGTAAAGGTGAGGCAGGTAAAATGGAGCAGCGACTAAATACAGTTGTTATCGGCTCTCTGATTGGTCCACCACTCGGATGCACCAATCGGATGCCATCTAACACGCCTGGCGTGTTTGAAAACGCGAACCCGCATGATGTGTGGCACTTTGGCTGTCTGTGGACTTTGGAAATAGTCCCTGACACGAAAGGGCGGATTGAACATCGAATGGCGTGCTCGAGCTCTCTCGCTATTTTAAATAATATGGAGCAGACTAAAGTGTACCAAAGCCACGACTGAGTCACTAACCTATTGTTGCATGAATGTTGGTCCACCGTCTACGACGCTGGCCACAACAATGTGTAAATTTCCTCGTGTTGTAATCAATATTTTGATAAGGTACAAAATGTATTCTTTTTGGAGGCCAAAAAAATCATTTTTGTCAACACTTATTTAGCTTGTCATGGTGATGTATTTGAAAATACACCCATAAAAAATAGTTAAAATTAATAAGACACTCTTTGGAAAACAGTTGTATTGATTAAAATCAAATGTGATGCGAGAACGATATATTAGTCTGCAACTTTAATGAGCATGTAACATGCTCATAGAAATTGCAGATTAAGATGTTGTTTGACGCATTTTTAAGATCCCCATGCACCTCCCAGCGCAGGATTTTTAAGATTGCCGCCACGTTGATTTCTATACTAGTCACGGTTGCCACGTAGAAGTGAAAACATGAACAGTTAGTGATCATTTAACTGTTGTTCAAATATTTTAATATAATATTATGTTAACATTAAAAAACAAAATCGTCTGCACGTAAGGGGTAAATTTCTATAATCTATAAATATAATATTTCATAGATAGGCCTATAAATTATACCAGGGCCTTACCACATTCTTGCAAATCCTCGTTATTAGGAAAATAAACGGTTAGTTTTTTGTAAGGAAATGACTCTGCCTTCCCTGGTTGTGTATTGACTCTCAGGAATTTTTAGGGGTTACATCAGCAAACAATGAGTTTCCCACTTAGGTCTCCCCCTCCCCTCCCCTCAATCCAGGATTGCGTGGACGGCCCCTCGCATTACTAATATGCACGTGCAAAGGCGAATAGCAGTAATTTCTTACTTGAAAAGTAAGCAGCTACTGCTGCTTGACTTTGCAAACGCATACCGCCATATCTCTCGAATGTTTGAAGAAGAAATAAATTCGAGTTTTCAACAGGCAACGAATTGGTATTTTTACCACATTGCCTCGCTAGCGCAATCCACAACTCCAAGAGACAAAAATTTCGGGATGTGTTGTTACTGTTATTTTTTCTTTTGCTTTTTAACAAATATCAGTAATTTGCATTGGAAATTTAATGTTTTTAACGTAGCGCTTTAAGCATGTAAGGCAAGTTTTAATAGCAATTTGGACGACTAGACGATGGCTAATGGTTGTATTTGCATTAAAACCGACTTTAATCTGACTTAGTTTGATTTGATTTGAACATAAATTTGTATGTGGTGTTACACTGCTGACAAGTAAAGAGTTTATAGATGTTTTGGCTCTTGTAATACCCATTCGTGTGAATGTGTTTCACCCGTGTCAGAAACATGTATTTAAATATTTATAATTGGATAAAGAGACAACTGAGGCCGCAAACAAAGCTAAAGCGTGGAAATGTTATGATTTGGCGTATTTACACCTAGTTCTTTGTAACATTGCGTTATTGATATCACTACTTGTTTCCAGTATCTCCTATTCGCGAGTTTTTTTTCACACACTGCCTGCAGCAATGCCGGCGCAATAGACGCAGCACAATGCAAACGACAGTAACTGCTTATTTTTCAAGTAAGAAGTTATCTTTACAAGACAGCGAGAAAGTAAGAGTAGTTTAAACACAAACGGTAGTAACTGTTTACTAGAAAAGTAAGTAGTTACTGCAGAGGTAAACAACTGTTTGTTTTTAAATGGGAATTCAGCTACAGGAAAGGTAACTTCAGCTACTGCTGTTTGTCTTTGCAGGACATAACAAATAATAAGAATATTGCAAAAGCAAACAGCAGTACATGCTCACTTTCCCAGTGAGCAGTTATTGCTGTTCGGCTTTACATGGAAACACAATAAAGGTAAAGACAACCGCAGTAACGGTTTACTTTTCAAGTAAGCAGTTACTGCTATGTGCCTTCTTCTCTGTGCAGAGAATGAGAGTCTGTTTGTTATCGGGATTTCTTAAGCTTCAGTTCTTTGAGCGTGTTGACGGTGTTGAGCGTGTTGATCGTGTTGATCTTCGCCGCTCAGAATAACACCTTAACGGAAACGCAACAAAAGATGAAGTCGATTTGACACCGTGCCTTCTTCTGGTGACTTCTCTCACATCATAAGTTGAGGTCGATTTGACACCGTGTTCTTTGTAAGCAACTCATCCACAAATGCCCAGTAAACACAAAACATTTGCATAACATTTATACAATGCTGGACCAACGTCGAAGTTGTCTGGCCGTCGTTGCATAAATGTTATACAAATGTTTTGTGTTTACTGGGTGGTGGTATGTTGTGAAACAAACATTTGAAGCGTCACCCATTTGTAAAAGAAGATTTATAATTGAACTGTTTTTTTTATTAAATTATTGTTTTCCTCTCTTGATTAATCGCTCGAGCGAGATTGACTGTATTGCAATCTGAAAATTTAGAATATTTATGATATTTAATTTGTGTAATAAATGATTCGAAAACGTAACAATCACGAACATCAAGTAAATTTGACTTATGACTGAAGTCCTATTCAGTCCAACGGTGCACGAGAGTGATCTAAAGTCTGATTCGCTCATTCATTCCTTTGGTTGATTGTTGCTGCACCTGTATCACGCTTCAGAAACCCTATATATCATATATATCACGACCAATGCTGATTTAATCTCAGGCCAACGTCGCAGACGGTGGATCAACATTTGAGCAGCATTGCGATAACATCTTTTGTTGTCTGGGATATTACAAGAGCTTGACTAGAAAGTGAAAACAAGAATGAAAGAACATGGCTTAAACCTAATACCCCGAAAATGGTTTAAATCACTTGTTGACAACCAGTAAAGCGTGCCACGTGTCAGTCCCTTGTAATTTGCAGTGTAAGCTCTTTAACTTCCCAAGTATTAAAATAAATGTTTCATTGCTACAGGAATTCCCAGGCAAAACAAAAAAATGGATAGATGGTAACATTCCAATGTGTAGTGCATGCAATGAAAGATTAAAAAGTTATATTTTAAAAACAATTTAATAGTTAATTTTTTATTTAAAATATTTGGCACATGGTGCAAAAGTGCAAAGTTGGTGCTTAAATAACATGAATAGTCAGACAAAGTAGTTATGTTTTCTGTTATATACATATAGCATATTTTCAAAGATTGTAGATATGCTATGGTAAAAAGACAGCGACGTACTCCCAGCAAAATCGCGGGAAATCGCGCAATAATGTAAATTCTATAGCTTTAGGAGTCTAAAACTGTCAAATGACCATGTTGGTACCTGGTAATTCGGCTTTGTCGTTATTATGTTTGCATGGAGAGAAAACCCTTTGGCGATGTGGTACCACTGTCCACTGGCAGCCATGATTTATTGAGGGGACTGTGTTTAGGAAAGCATTGAAACGGGCGTTTAATTGTTAATTTGTTGGCATCACAGATTGTTAGCCGTGCATCCGCGTTCTCACTCAAGCAGAAATGTCCAACAAATGTACACTGACAAGCAGCTGAATGTGAAAAGAATATGTAAACGACACGATAAATATTAATACGAGTCCACCGTAAGGCATGGATGCACCCCATGGCCTTGCTCTATGCAGGAATTTACCAACAAGCAAGAGTCTGTGAAACAATGTTGGCTTAATGTTGGGCCGACGTCGTAGACGGCGGACCAACACAAGGCCAACATTGGTTAAATATCTCGTGTTTGATGGGCTGCACATTCTGGCGCCAAAACTTGTTCATCGCTCTGCAATAACAGTTGTTCGTGATTGTACAGAGGAAGGTTTGCTGACAAAATCTGGACCTGGTAGGGTTTTACTTAACATCGACAATTTTATTATATTTTCATTATTTGTATTCACTCATTGGTGAGATTGTTTTTTTCGTGTTTTAATTGTGATTGAGTAGGACATTTCTTACGAAATCGCCCATGGAAATGAAATAAAATGAATGCGGTCTTAGGCCACATATAGGCCACATATATGCTAAACTGGGCTAGGAAAACCTACTGAGGATGGTGAGTGAGATCAATGAGATGACACTGCCCTCCAGACACAGAATTCCAAATTCCATCTCTGGAGGTCTGAGGCCGAGAACGCTACCTCTCGGTCACCTGAGGCTCCTCACAATATAGAATCTTTACGAGTAAGCGGAGAAGAAACATTTTGCTGCTTTGAAATTTGAAGGCAAGAGTGGGGCTGGAACTTACGATCTCCGACTTTCCACACAGGCAGCTTTAACCACTGCACCAGGGCCCCCGGTCTAAATCGCTCATGTAGTTTTGGCATGATTATTAATAAGCTATGTACCGGTTATCATTCACAGACACAATGCAAAGTATCACAGTTAACATGATTAATGTCATTGCGTCTGTTTTATCAGGTTACGGTCAACATCGACTATCAAGGTAATTATTAAATGTCTTCCATTTAAGACCGAATTGCGCTGATTTTCGCTTAAGTAGATCAAAAACGCTTTAAAAAATTCAAATTTTGAAGTGAATCATCAGAAGTGAATCATTATTGAGAACAATTTATATTTAAACTCGCTAGGCTGATTTATGTTTTTACCGAAAAGTGCATTTTTTCTTTGCTGGCTCCAGCGAATGACACATTGAAATACAGGCTACTAATATAGCCTTTATTTGATTTTGTATTTACATCAACAATGTGGTGTTCTATTTTTTTATATTCAATAATTGTATGTAAAATATATCTGCGCCTCGGAGCTAAAGTGTCCTATCTGCCACTCACTCATTTGAGTGGCAGATAGGACACTTTAGGTCCGAGAGGAGACAATATCTACGTCAATACCTGGATCAACAGGACGCTGAGGGATAATTGTGGGTCAGGAGGGAGAGGGCCGTGTCAAGTCCCGTGTGTTCACGCTGTCCTCTCTCGCCCAGCCACGTGTACGTGAGCTGCCCATGAATAGTTAATGCTATGGTATTCTGCCGCGTTAAGTCAAACAGCAGTAACTGCTCACTTGTAAAATAAGCAGTTACAGTTGTTTGCCTTTGCAGGTTGGTATTGGGGGTTTGTGAATAGAAGTGGCCAGCTCGATTGCGACACTAAGCGCTGACCCAGCGCTGATACAATGCTTGGCCAACGTCTATGAAGCTGGCCCAGCTTTGTATTGACGCTGTGGTGTCCATATGTCTAGGTTCACAGAGAAGAAGCTGGAGCAAGAAGATTTTTTTCCTGCAGTAGCAAACAAAAAAATACTTAGCCATGGCATTTTTTTATTTTCGTTATTCTACTTATACATATATGCGGTCTGTAGAGAGAATAAGTATATCATAATATTGCTGACGTATAAACTGTATACTTGGCGATAAATACCATACGGTGACCGAAGAATAAAGTCGTAGAAATAAAATTCGATACATTTCACAATATCAGTGGTCATTCAGGTTAATAGAAACTCGATGTAATTATCTGATCAAAATAATTTAAAATAGTAATACATTACAAAATAATTGTGATGCTGTTGAAATGACATCACTATATTATGTACTAATAGGATATTGCAGAAGTTGATTGCTTAAGAAAATGAAAATGAAAATGTTTCAAGATCCTAGCATATTCTGAGATATTGATAGGATTATTCGATACAACCATGCATGTTAACGGCAGCGTATCCTAATCCTAATCCTAACGAAGTGGGGAATGGTGAGATATCTCAATAAATCACAATTTGAGATATTTTTCACAGGACGTAGGAGAGTATGATTGAGTTAAGTAAGTGAGGGAGTTTGTGAGTGCGAGTAACAAAGGGATATTATCGTCCCCTTGTAGCTAGAAGGTGCTAAACTGCCACTTTGTAAAGTGGCAGTTTTTTAGCACCTTCTAACTCCAAGGGCACGTTATAATCAGATACTGCCTGTCGAATGATAGACTCTAGTAACATAGTACAATTAAAACGAGTGGTTACGATTTCCATTCCAACGGACTTGTGGCATTGTAAAGTAAAACAAATAGTAAAAAAACCATTCAGTTCACGGGACTACGGATATATAGAATACAGTGGCGGATCCCGAAGGGGGTGGTTCAGGGGGTCCTCACCCCCTCCCTTTTTGAAACCAAGTTGTTAAAAAAATGCTCTGGATGCAGCCTCTAACTCACGTTTATCAGCTGAGTTGAATATAATTCACATTAGACCCCACCTCCTTTTTGGGAATCTTGTATCCGCCCCTGGTGAGCAGGTGTCCAATAACTGGAACACTAGCGCTTTAAGATATATTAGCCGCGAGTTCGAGGATCGCCAGGGGGATGATTTTCCGAGAAATAGCATGTTTCTCCCCTCTCAACGCTGGAATATTGTGGTATCAATGTTGTGTCCTTGGGCAAGGCACTTCACCCTCAAGTGTTTCACTTCACTCAGGTGTAAATAAGTACCTGGTGGGACAGAGATGGCAATTGTTGTATGACAAGTTACTAGCGCCACATGGCTGCAGTGCTGTATGCTCCCCGGAGAGTTGAAATGGTACATGAACGAGCAGGTCCAATTACCAGGGATAATATAATGTAAGGCGCAATGAGCATCCCTAGGCTGGATAAGTGCGCCATATAAATACACAAATTATTATTATTTAAGTTATTTTTAACACAGGAATTCAAATGAAGCGGAAAGACCTAAATAAGACATTTACGATGATTTCAAATAAAAGAACCTTTTGGTCTCCCAATGTGTATGCAAAAATATGTTAGCGTTGTGAGGGCTTATAGGGGAAGTACCTGACGTATCAACAAGAATGACAGTTGATTGTTTTTAAAACTGATAAATGCAAGTCATTTTAAACAGTTTGTGGTTGTGGATGGCGTAAGCCAGGCACAACCACAAGCTGTTGAAAATTCAACTATTGACTCTTTGAGGTGGAACAAGGAAAATTGAATCAGATTGTATTTTCCTTGCGTGGAGTCAAGCGTCCCTTATTACCTCATTTAAAAGTTAGGGACAAGCCCAGGCAGTTGGATATTTAGGATTGATTTATGGTGTGAGGGGAGGTGGTGACTGTTTTATTGCTATTGGCCCTGGGGGTAGGGCCCGGGGGTGGTGCAGACGGACTAGTACGTCATTACCACCCCTTGATTGGCTTTGTTTAGCAGGCAGTCCGCCTCTGTTCCGTTCTACTGCAGTCACCCCATCTGTTCACCCATCTACTATGCTTAATTACCAGCAGAGAGAAAAAAACTTAAAGGGAATAAGTCGTCAGGTGCCCGGCGACTCTTTGTGGCACCTGCAAAACCGTCTGTCACTTTATTCGAATAAGAGTCACCACTCGACTAGATTACAGACCCGTTAATTATTATCAGTGTTATTAATAGACACTCGCTATGTTTGTGTCTGGGTAGGTAGGACGAGGTGATGCACCCTTTAAATATTTCTCAGCATATGATATCTTGAACGCTCGATCGTCTGGGATCTTGCCAGTTTTGTCGATTGCAAGATTTCGATTTCATTGAGTAGTGAGACTGAAATGTTTGTAAATGAAATAAAATGAATGGGGTTTTAGGCCACCTTTTGTGCACATATATGCTAACTGGTCCATGAGAATTTCCTGAGGTTGATGAGATTAATAAGATGACACTGCCCTCCAGACACAGGATTCGAAATGCGAACCCTTGCGGTCTGAGGCCGAGCTCGCTACCTCTCGGTCACGCAGGCTCCTCACAATATTGAATTTTTATGGGTGAGCAGGGAAGAAACATTTTGTTTCTTTGAAACTGAATGCTAGAGCGGAGCTCGAACCCACAATCTCCGACTTTATAAGCATGCAGCTTTAGCCATGTCTGCATCTATATATATTTACTCGGGTCTTGAAAAGTGTTATGAATAAATCTGCGATCTTTTTATTGGATACCTTGTATGTATAATCCATCAAAAGGACGTTTCAACCTTTCATTCCATTGCTAAACAGGGGCATACTGTATTTATTAAATCAAGACACAGTGAAAATGGTGAAGGAATATGAGAATAAATAGCCGTGATGTGGGAAGGTTAACCCTTGAAGCGCTGAAATACTTTCGTATAAACCATGTAGACCAAATGGTTTATTTCAATTTGAAACCATCATAAATCTTTTAGTTAGCTCTTTCCGATTCATTTGAATGCCTACACTGTATGTTATGGATTCACGGCCATTTGAATAATTGTTTCTTCTTTTACAGTGCGAGGATCTGACATCTAAAGTCGATCCCCGCGTTGCAATGGCTAGAATACCAAATTTATATTTTTTAAATTTGAAAAAAGGTATTTAGAATAAATTTAGTTTTCAAACACACCGCTTAGATATCACACGAGAATAAAGCTAGTATCAAGCTAGTATCAAGCTAGTTACAATCACAATGTGACCATTGTAAGCAATATTATTGAAATCCATTGCCCTGTGTAATAGATTATTACTCGATCTCGTGACCATACGTGTACATCTATGTGCATGAATACGATTCCAGGAGCACATTTACTATTACACTACACTCCTTTTCCTTTAAACCACTAAGCGTGCCAATAGTCGTTTTTAATAAGTTTTATTAGTCACCTATATCGCAGTTATTGGGAACGAAATTTGCTTATAACCCTTCAACCGCCGGTGCCGCATATATTCGGGTTTTCATTTTTTATTAGCACATTAAGTACCACCTTTTGAACATGCTAAATATAAAATGTGACATCAATCAGCAATATTTGAAAACAGTTGACCTCCATATTGTCAAATCTGAATAATTTTCACTCACTTGAAGTTGTGGATCGCGTCAGCGAGACACAACTTCAAGTGAGTGAAAATTCAAATTGAATAATTTGGCGGTTAAAGGGTTAAACATACAGAAGTATTTATTTGATCTCAAAGTAAACAAATGTGAGTAATTTTCACCCACTTGAAGTTGCGTGTCGCGGTAGCAGACAGACACAGACAGACAGATATTTTATTGACAGAAAAGAAAAGTCATTACAGACTTATTTGTCATAGAAATGAAAGAGATATATGTACATGTATATACAAGATTGTTAGTTTGTTAAAATCATATGATAATATACATGGTATGACATACACAACTAAAATCATGTTAAGTGGCATTGCCAAAATAAAAACTGGGTATTTCGATATTATAAATGACTACTACTAAAAATGAATTAAAAGGCATTGCCAAGATAACATAGAGGTCTATCATTTATAGCGAGACACAACTTCAAGTGGGTGAAAATTTAAATTATTCAACTTAGCACTTAAAGGGTTAACAGGCTGTGAATGTGATCACTTGTTAACGTGATAGCGCTTGTACTTCCCTCGTATCATGCTCCCACCAGATGCCCCCTGACCCAGCTAAAACACCCGTTACTCCGAATCGATGGATTCGTTCACCTCCACCACTCAACACTATCAAGCCAACACGAAACGTGAAATTAGCGTTGGTTTAATGGTTATCCAACATTATACCGGCATTGGTTCAACGTCTTGTGTTTACTTGTATGCGACAACAACAGTTTTTTACTGTAGGTCTCAGTTCATTTATTTAAATTTTCACCCACTTGAAGTTGTGTCTCGCGGGAACTTCAAGTGGGTGAAAATGACTCATATTTGTTTAATTTGAGACCAAACATTTACAATTCTTGATGTTGAGACACATATTTCGATCCGAAGAACAGTGATTTAATCATGTTAATCGGCTAATGAGATTAAAATGCGGTGAAAGGTTTCACCTTCATCTTCCCTCGTCGCATTTAATCACCCCATGTGATATTTTGAAATAATTTAATTACATAAAAAATGTTATGATGTATTACAGCACGGACGTGCTCGTTTTCATCAGAGATAATATACTCGGATGTTTCGTAAAATTTTGACTTCATCATTCACTTGTAAGTCAGTCACGAATTCTGCCCGTGCAAAGCCAAGGGGCAGTAGCTGCTTACTTTACAAGTAAGCAGCTACTGCCTTTTGGCCTTGCACGGCAGCCTTGACATCTCAAGGTGAATAAAAATAAGAGCAAATTGTTGTGTGTCAGCGAGGTCAATGTAGGCTAATTCCCTGTGACCTATGACCTGGCACTATTATGAGATACCACGGGGGATGTGTCCTGGGAAACGAGATGGGACTATTACTCAATGTGTTTTCTTTGACGTTCCAATGTTGGCTTGGCCTGTTGGGCTGCTGGAAATCACGCGAGTAATTCAAATTACTGTTGAATAGATAAATCAGGTAATTAAATAGATTATACAATATATATTGAAGAACTGTATCATATTAGACATGTGTGTCATACTTTTTAATAAACAAATGACATTACAGATCATTACTTACCCAAGCTTGTATTAACATGATTAACTCTTCCTCTGCCAATTTCGCATTTATGCAAAATCCACATGTGTACATGCATTAATTGCAATGGAGATATTTCATTACATGCTTGGTTTAAAATCGCTAACCAGAATAGTCAGTAACATGGACGCAATGTGCTCTCGCATTTTTTATTTGCCTGATGTGCGCATGCACATAGCTATAACCTGTATTGTGCCAAAGGGCTACATCAGGGGTCTTCCTAAAAAAATAATTCGGTTTCTGGGGGTAGTTTTGTCAGGGGGAAGTCGGTAAAGGAAGAGTTAACCATGCTAACCATTTACGAATTAGGTAAAAAGAAACCTGCATGTATATCATCATGATCAGGTACGGATATAATAGATTTAGGTCATGGCTTGCACAATGCCTAAGTTTCTCTTGTCTTGTGCATTAACAGTCAGTGAAGTTTATTTGTGTGAATAAAATATTATTAAACCGAGTATTTTGACGACAGACACTGTTGATGCATCTTGCAAGTTTAGAATTTGTGACAACCCTGACTAAAGCTAGGTGGTGAGCTTGTCTCCTTAAATTGGTTCCTAGGTTGTGGCCGTCTTGGAGAGACTACAAGATTCCCAGCGGTACGGTTACAGAGACTGAACATGCTTCAGCATGCCAGGAAGAAGGCCACAAATAAGGCGATGTAACAGGAGGCTCCGGAGAGAAGACACAAGGCGATAACGGCTTACTTTCCAAGTATGCAGTTACTGTCTTTTAGCCTAATGGCGAATAGAAGGTGCCGTACAAAGCCAAAAGGCAGTAACTGCTTACTTTTCAAGTACGCAATTATTGCATTTTGGCTTTGCTGGGAAGATGGGGTGCCGGGGGCTTGGCGAGGTCACGACACGCGTGCATTGTTTAGCGCCCCCGGGCTACAGGTCAGACACACAGTGACGACAGGAATAAAGCCGGCCAATAAAAACTCACCACGGGTTAAATATACCACCGTGCTACTCCCCCCCCCCCCTCTCCCCGCGAGTCCACAGATCACGGTTTGACCCTTTCTCTCCAGCCACTGGCTTGCCCATCCCTGATTTTTTCATGCAAAATCTACGGATTGAATTATATTTTCATTTAATTTTTAAAATACTTTGTTCCATTCATTTTCAAATTATAATTAATAATAATATTACGTATTTAAGTGTTTACTTGAACAATTATGTTTCATTGCACTATTAAAAGAAGAAAGTTTAATGTTGATTCGCATTTTGAGCATCAGCAAAGTTAAAAAAATGTTCAGGATTTATTTTCTGTCCATTGGTTAACCATGTTAACCCTGTCAGGAGATGGGATATAATCCACATTTCTGGAGGATTTATCGGCACTGCTCCTCAATAGTCCATGGCACACCCCCCCCCCCTTCCTCCCTTCCCCGCTACGCCAAACCATTCGATCCATAAGATCTTCGATGTCCTAAGCAGAGATATGTTTGACTGGAGTAAAGGTAAAGACACATGCGGAAGGATCTGAGCTGCTCGTGTGTGTTATCGACCGCCGATCCTCACAAGGGAAAACAACAGTAGCTGCCTACTACTCAAGTAAGCAGTTACTGCTGTTTGCCTTTGCATGGCAGAATTCTGCCATGCAAAGGCAAACAGCAGTAACTGCTTACTTGAGTAGTAAGCAGCTACTGCTGTTTGCCTTTGTATCACGACAGGTCAGTAATGCAGCTAGCAAGAGAAGCGGATGATCAGTGGTCTGTTAGTTACGACCAGTTGATTGTCTCTCTTTAATGGACACGCTGATACAGTTTATGTACAACTTGGCGCTTAGTGAAGAACAGAGAGGTGGGAGTGTAGCCTGATTTACATTATTGGTGGTGGACAATTACAGAAATACAGGCTTGTGTTATTTTCAAAATGTCTGGACGCTGTATGTTCACACTTACCTCATGTGGAGTCTTTTAGCCGAGCAAATGGCTAGGTACATCTTATATTACTTTATTGTTTTATTTTGAGATTAGATAGAGAAGTATATCTGGAATATTTACGTATGTGCTACAGCAACTCACACCTCGTGTGATTGATTGATCATTTTTCATTAAAATATTTAAACTATTTTAATAATAACCCCCCACTTCACGTCATTTTCGTCCACTGCAAGTTGAGAATTGCGGCTTGCAGTGGATGAAGATAACAATTTGGTAAATTCGGGCTTCAAAGGGTTAAATTGTACATATTTGAAATGTGCCACGTTGTGCTCAATTGGTGCATATTTATAATATGTAAAGTGTGTGTGATGGATAATAATGGATCATACCATATTGTGTTCAACTAATCAAGGAAAATAAAATGAGATTATTTATCTTCCCTGATTTTGTTACCCCTTTAAGCCCTCACAATGCATTAAAGCATCATTTTACATCCCTGAAAACATACTTGATTTTCCTACAAACAGGGGTTTTAGAACGAAAATTTCCATAAAACTGGTTTATCAATACATGGTAATTTTTATTAATTTTTAAACCATATCAAATCATCTTCATTCACTACAAGTCGGGAATTGCGGCAGAAATTACATGGTAATTTTTATTAATTTTTAATCCATATCAAATCATCTTCATTCACTACAAGTCGAGAATTGCGGCAGCAATTCGCGACTTGTAGTGAATGAAGATGACTATGATAAATTCAGGCTTGAAAGGGTTAGTATCATTACGAATAATCTTATGCGATGTGATGCATGGATACAACGGAGAAGCTTGGCAGTGTCAAATAGACACAGATGCATGTCTACATTATGTGTTCTCTTTCCTCATATGAGAAAACCGGAGGCATTAAACGCATGTTATTTCAAACGTTGACCCAACTTTGAGGCAACATTGGGCTTTTCGTGTTGACTGGGTATAACTTGTTATCTGTGGAGAACAGATGGATCATCACTATTTTATTTTGCGGCTTAATTACCTTTCCTTCAATTAACTCAAAAATAAATAGAAAACTCCTCGGACTACATTTTCTGCGATTCGCTCAGACATGATATGTTAAACTAAACTGCATAATAAAAAAACGAGAATTAAACACATTATTTTGTTTTCTCCGCTCTCTCTAGACCATTGAAAAAGAACAAGTAGAAAATTGAGTCTACCACCTTGAATTCTGGTTTGTATTATGGACTTGACAAACGAACAATAATTCGACAGAGCAACGCATAAACGGCTCGGAAATCAAATAATAAGAATAGAAGACACTGCCTTTACAATTGACTTTTATTGGGAGGACCGACGAAGTCAATCCTGCCAATAAAACGAAGGGTCAATGAAATGAGAGACAAGAAGCGACCTGCATTTGTCACAAGACATTTGAGCAGTCTGTGGTTCGTGTTACAGGATTCATAACAATGACCTGATCATTTCTCTTTGGCAGCGTGATTGATCTGTTTTGAACTGTCCTGTTGCAGATATAAAGATTTACCACATGCCGAGCCCATAATAATGTTTTATTGTGGACGCTGTAACTAACCGACTGCTCCCATTGGACGTATGAAAGAATAATGTACCGTAGATCAATTAACTTTTCCTCAAATGACTCAGGAACTCACTTAGCTGCTCGTTAATAGAATAGAGAAGATATCGAAGATATCTGATTTTCGATTACCATTTAAATAAGATGAGTATAATACAATGATTAGGCCAAAATATCTATTCATATACACCTAACTGGATTCGAATCTACTTGGTCATTTAAACACAAATTATGGTTATCAATCCTCGCTAGACTGGCAGATGGGATCATTTGGTTCCGATGGGGTAACATGAAACAACATGTGCCATATCACCCGTGGAAAATAAGTTTTTCGAAGTTTTCTTACTGTATAGTAGTAAATACAGATATCAATAAAGGTATACCTGGTATAGATAATGGACACTTCGCTTTATATTTTTAAACAAACAGCTAGTAATCTTTAATATTGTTTTCTCAAATAGGTTTACGCCGCTATTAACCATTGTGATGCTAAGACCGTATATATACATTTTCAAGCAAATTTCAGACTAAGTAAAAATAAAACACTAAGCTTGGTAACATAGCTTGTGGTAGATGCTCAGTTAATCAAAATAACTCAATTTGAGAGATGTCTATTTTTCATAAATAATATTATTTTTCATTCATTTGAAGCTGGAAATTGCGTGAGCAATTCCAGCTTCTAATGAATAAAAAATACTCACAAACAATTTAGTAGTAGGCCTACAAGGGTTAACGCTGTCGCCTAGTCAAGAGAATGATAATTTCCAATGTGAAAACTTATCTTGTCCTGAGCAAGATTACTCCCGCCCCGAATTGTTGATACTGGAGTCGGTGTTATTGCAACACTAAGTCAAACACGACGCCAACTTAGGCACAATCAGACAATAGGTCGTCCTAATTCACATCATAAAGACCAGCGCCTGTTCAAATACGCTATTGAACGGTGAACATATTGGACCTGAACAGGCGTGAACGATCATACCCCGGTGAACACGGGTGAACTCTGACCTTTACAGCGCGGGGATCGACCTTAGACGTCAGAATCAGACATCTGAAGTCGATCCGCACTGTAGGAATATTTATAATCGCCGTAGACCCATAACATAGGTATTCAAATGAGTCGAAAAGAGCTGACCAAGACATTTATGATGATTTCAAATTGAAAATAACCGCTTCGGTTTCCATGCTGTGAACAAGCACATTCCGGCATTTTAACCCTTACAGCGCGGGGATCGACTTTAGACGTCAGAATCTGATGTCTGTAGACATGGTAGACGTCAGATGCTGACGTCTAAAGTCAATCCTCGCAATGTAAGAGTAAAAATATTTTAAATTATTGTAGACCCATAACATAGGTATTCAAATGAATCAAAAAGTGCTGACTGAGACATTTATGATGATTTCAAATTGAGAAAAATCTTTGGGCTCCATGCTTTGTACAAAAATATTTTGGTGCCGAAAGTGTTAATACATTTTGCTAGCACTGCTATTTAGAACGAAATACGCGTTTAAACATCACGATTTGCAAATGTGTGATCTCGAATAAAATAAATATGAGTGTTTTCACTCTCTTGAAGTGAATGAAAAACTGAATTATTTGATTTAACGTTACATCTATATCAGTTTGGTCGAATCACTCTAGCTTGACACTTAAAATTATCTTTATATAAGTGTTGGGCATTTTTTTCACTTGTCTAGTAGGGCATTTTCTCCACTTGTGTTGATGCCTGATCTTCTACTACACAAACTTGATTTATATAGAGATACGCTTAATTCTACGGTGGCTTAAGTCATATGTATTTTAACTTCTAACAATGACCTACAATTAATTAGTAAGAAGTTTAATTGTCAAGCTTCATAGTTGATTTTCCGAGGACATTTACATAGTTTGGTTGTGAAATCATGTTATCTAGCCAGGATTTCATTGCAATCTGAATTTTCAATTGTGAAATTACACCTAAGGATTTCTAAGTTTATGTTCGTTATACTTTATCGATAAACCATTACCTGGTTATTATTTTTATCATTTTTATTACCTATTCCCCTTCGTGACTTTTAAGTTACTTTGTGCTTAGATACTGTGTTTTGACATCATAGCAGGCGTGTATTTGTATTGTCCTTGTCAACAAATAGAGGTGTCTAAGTCCTTACCTCCTGACACCAGTGATACATGCATAGAAATTGGACATGGTGTATGATGCAGTACACACGCAAACAACTGTAACTGGTTATTTTTTTAATTGAGCAGTTTCTGTTCTTTACCTTTGGTATACTTCAATAATATTGTCAGTTGTAAAAGATGATAACATATATAATATTCACCAGTGTACACATGTCAATGGTTTGATTTTAAAGACACTATAAATTATTTAAGCCAAAGTAATTTTATAATACGGATGAGACAAATTTATGGTTTGGACACTAGTGAGAAAATATTATTATTTCTACAACTTCCACAAACTAATTTTAAGTGATACGCAATTTAACAGATTAGCCAAAATGTGGGACTAATTTTATTGCAAATGAGAAGTGAATAAATGATGTGGCAAAATAACTGTATATTTTTTCTGGTATGGTACACCATAGCCACCACAAATAGATAATACAGCACGATGATGGTGTTTACTTTGAAAACAGGGTTTCCTTCCGAGGGAGCAATGTCTGGAGATCATTGCCCAGCCTGTGTACATAACCTGTTATAGATAGACGCTCATAGTCACACGTCCTGCAGTGCAAAGACAAACAGCAGTAACTGCTTACTTTTCAAGTAAGCAGTTACTGCTGTTTGCCTTCGCACTGAAGCATTCTGCACGTGTTCTACGTGTCTGAGTGTGCGGTGAAAAGTAACCGTTTGTTAAAAAAGTACATCTTGGCAAATTGCACATCACTTTTTCAGTAGATAACGTTTTCAAGCGTTTGTGTACTGATTAAATGTTAAAAAATTAAACTTAGAATTTAGTAATAAAAATGAAACATTCATATTGAGTACAATTTACCAGTGACTTAGAAACTTGCATGATTATTTGCAAGCTATTTGGAGGAAGAAAAAGTCATTCTGAGGCATGTATGTTACAAATTTTAAGGCAAATGATTCGAATATGCTAGCTGTTGGCTAGATGGCAGTCACGACCGTCATAACTGCAGGAGAAAATGACACAGCACATAAAGAAAAGGACATTTTCAGGATTATGTTATGCAAAGACAAACAACATTAACTGTTTACTTTTCAAGTACGCAGTTGCTTCTATTTGTCTTTACAATGGACAGTATCCCAATACGTAACCCGATGCAGGGACTCGTCCAAAGTTTTGTTCTTCAAATTCAAAAGGCAGTAACTGTTCATATACACTGATACAGGCCTACTGTCTTTTGGCTTAGCTGACCACTATTCAGTTGTTTATCTGCCATATCTGTAGCTGGAATGAATTGAAGACGTCCTGTTTGTTCACAAAGCACTGCAACTGTAACACGAGTATCACAGATAATCAGTGAGGTCAGTGTTCATCTATGGTTGACGTTGACAGAGGGTCAGTCACGAAAAGAAGGCATTGTACTTATTGTTGTTCACCAACATGTTTCAATGATTGATATCCCTGTAAGCTCACATAGGTAGAGATTTGCTACATTGGAACGGTAATTAGCTTTTCTGCTTTGGAAGAATTTGATCAGTTTGCGATTGCTCTGCTGCTTTGTGTCAAGCAACACTATAATGATGTATCTCCATACAATATGATCTATTCTCATATAGCATGTATATAGTAACATCTATTTGGTCAACTTGTATAAAAAAAAAATAAGTTTGTTCTGAATTTGAAATAAGTATAATTAACTAAATCGTACCAGGGCCTATTAATGTCTTGAAAGGAACTGAAGTTGTATTGTCTTATTAAAGTAAAAAAGCCCACTACTTATCACCGGAATAATACGTTACTCATAGTGTTTATTGATGCATTAATTTTGTTGTTGTTCAAACATTATTAAACTTCAGTACATAATAACAAAAAAAATCAATTAAAAAATTACTGTTGACTCTGGTGAAGTTTGTGTAGATGACAACCAGGACTAAATCAAGGTGGCGGACCACTCGTTTTGATCCTTATACTGCTAAGCGCAACTATAGTCGTTTTAAATCCAATTTATTTGCCGATCAAATCACTGTTATTGGAAGCGGAATGGGCCTTTAAACATCTAGTGTGCAAATGTTTGGTTGAAAATTATACAAATATGAGTAATTTTCACCGACTTGAAGTTGTGGATCGCGGTAGCGAGACACAACCAAGTGAGTGAAAATTAAAAAATATTATTTAACAGTTTATGGGTTAACAATGTTATGGGTTGCAAATTATACAAATATGAGGAATTTTCACCCACTTGAAGTTGTGGATCGCGGTAGCGAGACACAACTTCAAGTGAGTGAAGATCAAATAATATTATTTAACAGTTTATGGGTTAACAATGTTTATGATTTGCAAATTAAACAAATATGAGGAATTTTCACCCACTTGAAGTTGTGGATCGCGGTAGCGAGACACAACTTCAAGTGAGTGAAAATTAAATAATCTAACAGTTTATGGGTAAACGCGGGAGATCTGTTTATGCCATTGCTATCATTCTAAGCGGATATATTGCGCCCCGGGGAGGATTCTTTGGATAACTTCATCAGTGAGATTACCAATGTTAACCCTCTGATCCTAAAGTATTAGGTCAATTTTTTCAAAATTATTTTCTTCCCCGCTCGCTGCAAAAAAACATTAATCCATTTCAAACATCAACCCATGTTATTCTATTATTTATTATTGATAAACATCATAATAAGAATCCATCCAACCAAGGGGGGTATATATAACCTCCTTGATCCAAGATGTGTCTACACGTTGCAAGCTTTATTAATATTTGACATCCTAGCGTTTGGAAGGTGAATCCATTAAGCGATTATAGGCCACCTAGTGATTAGGCGCGTAACATCACGTGTCAAGGTGCTGTGACGTTGACACGATCACCATTTTAATTTCAGGTATACATACATACATTTAAAAGTGACTTACGGAAACTTGGAAATTGAGTAAAATTATTTCAATTAAACATGGAATTTATTTTCATGGTTGCTGTACAATGCTGTAGGGAGTGTCGTCAGGTGCCTGGGTACTAAAAAATGTATGTAATGTTAACCCTTTAACCGCCAAATTATTCAATGTGAATTTTCACCCACTTTAAGTTGTGTCTCGCTGACGCGATCCACAACTTCAAGTGAGTGGAAATCATTCAGATTTGGCAAAATGGAGGTCAACTCTTTTAAAATCGTGACGATTGATGTGACATTATGGCTTCAACATGCTTAGAAAGCGGTACTATTTATGGTAATAACTGAATAAAAAACCCAATATATTCGGCACCGGCCGTTAAAGGGTCAAAGTGCTGAGCACGCCAACAGTCGTTTTTAATTTGTTTTGTTTGGCAATCAAGTCACTGCCAGCATGGTTATTTGAGATGAACATCATGGGTTAACAATATTTAGTCTCAAATTACACAAAAAATCAATAATTTTCACTCACTTAAAGTTGTGGGTCGCGGTAGCGAGACACAACTTTAAGTGGGTGAAAATTTAAATTACCATCCGTCAATGGGTGAATATTGTTGTTGTCGTGTGGATAATTGCTTGTCAGATAAGGCTCTGTGCGTGGTAACAATGGATGATCCGGTTTAAATGCCTTGACCACAAAAAACTGCTAGAACCATTGTCCAGCAAAGCTCATTTTCTGACCAACCAGTTCGAGCAGAGCCATGTGTCTTATACAAAATCCACCAACGTGACACCTAGGACATATATCCTGCTCCTGCTGATCTAAAAGGATCAGAAGTCGTTACGAAACGACAAGGCTAATTATTTCAAGGATATACCTCGCTTTGATGCTCTTAACAGGTCTCTGACTGTGCGCATTGCCAATTATTACCAGCATTTTGTTAAGCCTTCTGTGCTGTGAAGTAGGCTGGGGTCACTATTGTGTGGGCGAGGAAGGCTTAATGGATTCGTTTCTGGATCACGATATCCCAGGATGTGTCAAGCTGGTTGAAACGTCCAAATCAGAAGTTTCGTACTCCCCGTCACAGACCCGCGGTCTTTGAAGACAGGGTGAAATTAAGGCTATATTGGTCTGCGTCAGGTTTCGTGTAGCAACTGTGAATAAGCTTGCTTGGGTGTGATGCGGGGGATAAATTATTCGTTCAACCATAGGTAAAGGCTCCTATTTGCTACTCCTTATCAATAGCAGATGGAGACCTTTAGCTTTGGCCGGGTCAAATAAACCTCTTTAAAATGTGTCTAAGCGCTACTTAACCCTTTCAAGCCTGAATTTACCATTGTCTTCTTCATCCACTACAAGCCGCGAAATGCTGTCGCAATTCCCGACGTGTAGTGGATGAAGATGATTTGATGCGATTTAAAAATTACTGAAAATAGCCATGTATTGGTAAACCAGCTTCATGGAAATTTTCGTTCTAAAACCCTTAGTTATAGGAAAATGAAATATGTTTTCAGAGATGTAAAATGATGCTTTAATGCATCGTGAGGGCTTAAAGGGTTAATCTGTTATTATTGAAACTATCCTTATATGCTTATTCACCATATATAAATTGTCTTGTTCCAGTGAGTTATGTGGTTTTACAGAAGCGTGTTTGTTTTTTTAAACTGTGTTCCCTTTTTCCATTAGATGTGGTTCATCGATCAGACTGGGATACAGTACACCATTTAATGGTAAAAGTGACGGTTTGAAGAAAATTAATCTGATAGATAATGAATTTGTATTTTTATGTGGGGTGCAATCAGTTCCTGGTGTGATAGAACGAACGTAATCAGAAAACTAATCCCAGCAAACGGCGTTGCCCCAATGTTGGGCTTATGTTGGGCCAGCGTCGTAGATGAGTGTGTTAATCTGTGATGTGATTGCTTTTCATAATTACCTACATGACCTATTTGTATTATGTTCCAGATGTCAAGATGACGGCGTGCGGCGGGCGCTGACACAGTCTGAATGGTGAGCCCCTCTACTCAACACATCACCGGAAATTATAGACCAATAGAGAAACTACTCAACAAAAACAATACCAAGTGGTTTTCGCACCCCTGTCATTGTACAGCCACAGGGCATTGAGAACCCGTGTTGACTCCGCTGGGGAGGTATTGTGATTACGTCACTGCCGGTGACGTCACACCTGTTCTACGCTCAGGGAGGTGACAGAGAAGTGGGTTCGCTTCCGACTGTGGGAGATGACACTGCACTACATGGTTCACTGATTTCTCGTGACGGTTGACTGGTGACGGGTCCGTGGCTGCTGATTGGTTGTGGTGATCACCCCCGCCCACTGTCACGGGTGTTAATAGCATCCATACCCCTGTGATCACTGTTAGCTTCTGACCTTCCCCGTACGGCCTGGATGATCTGACTCGGGGACGTGAGATCCCGTGACAGCTGGCATTGACAATCACTGTCATCTAGGATTATTATTTTAAACAAAACGGTGTGACTACGCTGGAGAAATGTGTGTTAAATTAGAGAAGCTAACACCTGAAATACCCCAAATCTGATTAATTTTACCCGCTTAAAGTTGTGGATCGCGGTAGCGAGACACAACTTTTAGTGGGTGAAAATTCAAATTTCTACGTTTCCCCTTGAGTTTCTACACACTGTACGCACGACCACAATGTGGGACTGCAGCCACTGCGGGCTACTGGCCCTGTTACTGAGCCTGCTCATTATCACAGACTCAGTTACTGCTCAGAGCAACGCCATAGCCCTGAACTACCGCATCAGAGAGGAGCGCGAACCCGGCACCTACATCGGCAATGTCAAGTACGACTCCGGCCTAGCGTCACAGTATTCTCAAGCGGAAATGGATGAGTTCAAGCTGAAGTTCCTCACACAGCCTAACTACATCAGGTACTGAAATCCTTTTTATTTATGAAAACATATTTATACAGCCATAATATATGGTACTGAACTATCAATCATGTCCTACATAGCTGTACAAAAAAATACAATTTAATATTATATATAGGCCTATATATGTTTCAAGTGTTCTTCTAGATACCACAAATATATATCAATTTGTATATATATTTGAGGTTTCTATGCTTTCCAAAATGTTTTTTTTGTTGTTGTTTCTGCCGTATAACCATGATAACATGTAGTTATATTACCTATAGTTTATTAGAAACGTGAAATATAGCCCCATCAACTCATCATGACAATATCTAACTTTATTTTCTGTAGTTATAATGTGTCTTTTAAAATATCCCGAATGTGTCTTTTAAATATTATATCATGACGATGCCGCTTGATTTTAAGTGTAAGTATCATTTATATTTTCCAAAAACAATTTGTGCTGAGTAAAACAAAATGTGACATCTATGGGATAATCGGCTTTTGTAACAAGTAGCCCTGTTATTTTTAATACTGATCAGGCCGGGCACCGTTTGCGGGTGTAACCATCAAACTGCATGGCTAATATTTTGTGGGCTAACATGTTAACATTGAAATTGCGTTTTATTATATCAAATCTTGGAACACATGTGCCTATTTGGTGTATTTTAAGTCGAAGAAAGGACTCGAAGTACCAACGATTCGTAGATCCGAATATACTCACATTCGGATCTACGAATCTATCGAATTTCGTTGTTTCTCCTGGATCATCATGCAGGCTACATAATTATGTATACAGAATTACAGATGAATACGTTTACACGACCCGCGTGTGTGTGTGCGTGTGTATTTATCATGTCTGTGTTTTTATTTCAGGTACTTCTCTCTGGACGCGGCCAGTGGTGAGTTAGAGACTGAGGACAGGTTGGACCGTGAATCCATCTGTCCCAGACAGCAGGACTGTACCCTGGATCTACAGGTGGCCATGCACAAACCGGGACGATTCCACCTGATCCAGGTCACAATAACCGTTCTGGACCTTAACGATAACGACCCTGAGTTCTCCCAGTCGCACATGACCACCTCCCTGCCTGAGTCCACCGCCCCTAAGGTCCTGTTCCCCATCCAGGAAGCCCTGGACCAGGATAGTCCAGCTAACGGGGTGGTGCGCTACGAGCTGCTGGATCCCTCAGGGATATTCTGGTTGAAGGTGACCAATAACACTGTGTCTGGGGGATCCGTGGACCTGCACCTGGTGCTAGAGGATGGTCTGGACAGGGAGGCTGAGGATGCCTACAATCTGAAGGTGGTGGCTTATGACGGTGGTGTACCCGCCCGGTCCGGATCCGTTACCATAGATATCACTGTGGTGGATGAAAATGATAACGCTCCCACCTTCCATCAGAGTGTGTATGAGGTTACTGTACCTGAGGATGCTGAGGTAGGCATGGATGACGTCCTCATCCAAGTACAAGCCAGAGATCCCGATGATCAGAGCAACGGTGACATCACATACAGCTTCTCCTCTAAAACCAACTCATTCTATGGAGATACATTCGGCATCGATGCTAAGACAGGAGAGATCTTTATCAAGGAGCCTCTTGACCACGAGCAAATGAGTTTGTATAACCTGGGAGTGACGGCTCAGGACAATGGTCCTAACTCGTTCCCAACTCACGCTAAGGTGTTTGTCCACGTGTTAAACATTAACGACAATAGACCGGAGATTAACGTAGACCCGATGAGTGACTCAGGCCTTGTGGAGGTCAAGGAGAACTCTGATGGTGGGATGTTTGTGGCCAGTGTATCCATGCTGGACGCAGATAAAGACGAGGTGGTCTGCAAACTCAGCGATAAAAACTTTGTCCTTGAGCATCTGGTGGACACGGATTATAAGATCCTGACGCTGAACACGTTGGATCGTGAGCGTAAGGCTCAGTATGAGATAGTACTGAGATGTCACGATAAGGGGAACCCCCCTCTGTCAGCCTCATCCAGTGTCATGGTCCACGTGGTCGACGAGAATGACAACACGCCCATGTTCCAGCAACAGGCGTATGAGAAGGAGGTGGAGGAAAACAACAGGGAGAATGAGATCATCATGCAGGTGATCGCTACAGACCCAGATGAAAGCTGGAACGGCGATGTGAGGTACTCCATAGATACAGACCTACTGAACATAGATCCCAAGTCAGGTGTTATCACGGCTAAGATGTCATTTGACAGAGAGGATCGTGATTTGATCGAGTTTTACGTGACAGCCACGGATCTGGGTGTGCAGCCTAGGTACAGCAGTGTACCATTCAGGTTAACTATAGGTGACATGGATGACGAACCTGCGGTCTTCACTGAGTATCAGTACACGTTCAGTGTGACTGAGAACCTACCCGCCAGGACAGAAGTGGGCACCGTCACCGCCAATGACAGGGATCTACCTCCATATAACAGGTTCTCTTACAAACTGGACAACACAACCAGTAACTCTGACCTGTTTGGGATTGATGGTAAATCAGGAGTGATCTACGCAAAAAAGTCACTGGATCGAGAGCAACAACATAAGTACGAACTGACCGTGCTCGCGATCAGTAAATCCACTCCTAGAAGAAGGTCCACAGCTCTGGTCTCCATATATGTCCGAGATAAAAACGACAACGCTCCGCATGTCATCTTCCCCAAAGACAACAACAACACGGTGTACGTCTCTAACAAGGTACCAGTGGGGTACCGGGTGACCACGATACGTGCTAGGGATCCAGATCATCTGGATGGTGGTAGACTGAACTTCACAATCACGGCAGGCGATGATAACTTCAGGATTCTGTCTGACACCGGGGAGATATTGGTGAACGGTGATTTGAGTTCCATAGACAACGAGGTGTTTACTCTGCACATCAGGGTAGAGGATCAGGGTACACCGCGCAAGATGGCCGTCACAGTGATCAACATAGTGGTGAATAAGTCTGTGGCTTACCCAGGGCCTGGCTACTCCCACCAGGCCAGTGTACCCCTCTCTCCCACACACCTGGCTATTGTCATCTGCGTCGTGGTTGGCTCGTCCCTCATCGCCATGTGCCTGGTGGCCGCCATCTTGGTGGTACGCAAGAGGAACAAGTACGCCAAGAACAATCAGGAGGAGTCGTTCTACGTGGGTACAAAGACAGATGGAGTACCAGCCAGTACTTCAGTGGGGTCCTCGGATAAAGGCGAGCCTTTCAGTATCACAAGAGAAGAGAGTAAGATGTCGGACATGACAGATATCACGTACACTCCAGCAGCCGACCCCCTCTATAAGGTCAGTATTGATGTAACCCTTTACCTGCTAGGGGTGTACATAAAAGATTATTTCTCATTAGCAAACAAGTTTAACTCAACCCTTACAGCGCGATCCCCGCACTGTAAAAGTAATTATATTATAATGGTCGTAGACCCATACCATAGATATTCAAATGAATCAGAAAGAGCTGACCAAGACATTTATGATGATTTCAATTTGAAAAATATCCTTTGGTCTCCATAGTTCATCCAAATTATTTAGCGCTCTAAGGGTTAACAGTAGATTTAATTTATCCTGAAAATGTCTATTCCAACCAGTACAAAAGAGTATTTGCATTTTCATTTTAACTATTTTGCTATCAGCTCGGCTCATCTTCCATATTGTAGGGAAGATGCCACACCTAAGCTATGGCTACGTCTTAGCCAGATGTGAGCTCAACATAATAGCAAAATAAGCATTGTGCAATGTGGCAACTATATACATACTTAGCATCCTGAGAAGACACGGGCTAAAAATGCATTTTACGCTTGTCCTGCTAGGTCCATATATTATATACGTTTTAAGCGCAATGGAATGCCAATGAAATGTCTGAAATATATTATGCTAGAAGTAACTCAAATAATTAAATTTAAGATTCACCCATCTTTTTCATAATTACACATCATAAATAAAAACAGTTTTCTTCATTATTTTGAGATCGGCGCTTTAAATGAAAGGATAATGCTAACTGAAATCAGCATAAAATAGTTGAAATACACTTTCTCGTAGAAACCAAGGAGAATAAATCTGTTATGCTAGAATTATACATTTCAGAGGCTTCATACATAGATACATGTCTTATGTTTAGCTAGATGACAGCTGCGTGATTACTACACTTTGTAACAAGATACCAAATTATTTCTAAAATCATACGTTTTTCTACCGTCTACTGTATCTGCAAACGAAGGTTGACAATAGATTATTTTGATCTCTGATTTTGATATCTGAAAATGTCAGATATAGAATATCCATTTTACAGTGTTTTAGCTTGATTAAAGTCCGCTGAAGACCTTGGACCGTTAGATAATGTGTACTTGCTTGAGTCTTCATTAAGAGTCTTCATTAAATATGTTTGACATTTATCATGAACTACATGGACTAGAGAATGACGTAACACATCTCCGGATTGTACGGGGTTTGAATGAGGCAGTTTTTAATATTTGAAGTGGGTGGAGTATGGGAAAAGTTAATGGTTATTATTAATACAGCTCCATAAAAATTGTCCTTCTAAATCCCCTATATGAAATTATGTAATTCTTCAGAGGCCTAAAACCCCATTCATTTCATTTTTTTACTGTCCTCGCTAAATGCGCGAAAATAATAGAAAACTCGCGAATATTGCTATATCTATTTTTCATTGATTAGGAAATTGCTTTAGCAAATCCAGCTTCGACTGCACGGAAAATAATAAAAATAACCCGAGTGGATTAAACGTTAATGTCACTTGTCATAGAATTCAAAGGGTTAAGCGTATAATTATAAGTCAAATAATTGAAAAGTTTAAGATATACCATCCAGCAAAAACGGGACATTCACCCAAAGTTGGTTCAATGTTGGCCGAACGTCGTAGACGGTGGGCCAACATTGAACCAACCTTGGGTGAATGTCTCGTATTTGCTGGGATACTGTAATTAGATGTGAAATATAAATCAACTAAATTAAAGTTTCGCCAACATCTTGCCACAGAATGGGTTGTCAACATCCCGAAGTAAATGCACATTTTTTGTCCGATTAATCGTGAATATTTTTGGAAAAAATATATAAAAAAGTAGTTGAAAACAAATTGACTTGGAGAATAATAACGGTCCTCTTGTCAGATGCATTGCTCCAGTTTTTGCATCGTCTTGAATTTTTACTGTCAATGAATGAACCATAAACATGTTGATAAAGACAGACTCTCTTCCATTCCCATTCACATGTTCCCTCCGCCATAACAACAACGGCTGCCATAATTCAAGGGTCTGACAAAAACCAAGACGAAAACGGCACCGAAAATAGAAGCTGCAAATCAAGGAGGACGTATTGACTTCTACTAAACCGACGCAGTGCGAGCAGCCCTACCCCCTTCCCCCTCTCCCGCGGCCAGTGTTAGAGAACAAACCCCTAAAGAATACTCTAGTTTTGATAGATTGATGTGTTTTACCGGTGAGCGCAGGCATGCTGAAGCGACGGGCAGTAACAGGCAATTATACAGCTGCTTTCTTAAGTGTGACCAGCCCCTGCAAGACTCCCTAACAGGTACCGATGTTGTTGGCGGATAAAATGTGGGACGCTAGGCAGGTGGAGGAAGACGGGGGAAATAAAAGAGGCTGGAATAATGTCGGGCCGACAAATTGTCGGCCCGACATTATTCCAGCATCTTTTCCTGTATAGTTGATACACCAGAGATATGCCCTGGAAATCGGCTGAGGTGCTGGAGTGTGAAAGTAGCCTACTGGCGAGTGGGCGGCTTATAAAAGGAGTCCAGGTCTTACAAGCTCTCCTCGTGGGGACTGGCGGTCTTCGTGGGATTGGGCGTCTTCGTGGGGACTTGCGGCTTCAGAGTCCGATAGGTTTTCACGGGACACACCGTCTTCATGGAACATTTTTCATTTCTCACACCTACAATATTCACGAGACTGGCAGCTTTCATTGGACTGTTGTAGAAAGATGCATCTTCATTTATCACACCGTATAATTATATTCACGGGACACACCGTCTTCATGGAACATTTTTCATTTTCAAGACCATAATTTCACGGGACAGGTAGCTTTTATTGGCCTGTTGTAGAAAGATGCATCTTCATTTCTCACACCGTATAATTATATTCACGGGACACACCGTCTTCATGGAACATTTTTCATTTTCATGACCATAATATTTACGGGACAGGTAGCTTTCATTGGGCTGTTGTAGAAAGATGCGTCTTCATTTCTCACACCGTAATACTCACGGGACAGGCCGCCTTCATGGATCATGATCAGACTCACTTTTCATGCGACATTCTTTTTTCAATCGGACGGGTATCTTTCATTGCTCAGACAATAACATTCTCGGTATCAGGACAGGTCTTTTCATTCCTTCTCAACGGTCTACCTCACGAGCCTACCTCACGGCGATCCGTACTCATGATAGAGCCTTTCTCTGGATTTGAGCAACATCACAGTTTATACCAATCTGGTTGTCGTCACAGATTTGATTTCCAGTCATTCAGCAATAAAGAGTATTAACCATTCAAACCCTCATGATGTACAAAGTATCGTTTCACACACCTAGGGGGGGGGGGTGTTTAGAACGAAAATGTTCATGGAACTGTAATGATAATCGCAGTCATCGCAGTCATCTTCTCCACTGCAAGTCGAGAATTGCGAGGCTTATAAAATGATCTGACATCTTACAAATGAAATGAAATGAATCGGGCTTTAGGCCACCTTTGTGCACATATAGGCTAAACTGGGCCAGGAGAACCTACCTGAGGGTGGTGAGATGATTGAGATGACACTGTCCTCCAGACACAGGATTCGAAATTCGCGCCCTGGCGGTCTGAGGCCGAGCACGCTACCTCTCGGTCACAGAGGCTCCCCACAATACTGACTTTCACACGTGGATGGGGAAGAAACATTTTTGTTTCTTTGAAACCGCCGAGACCGGGAACCGAACCCCGAACTCTGGCGTGAAAGGCAGCGGTGCTAACCACTACCCTAGGGCCCCCGCCCCTGACATCTTACAGATATACATAAACCTTGCGGCCGGCCCCGATGGCTCATTCGTATCGACTGGAGCTTGTAACCTGGGGGTACCAGGTTCGAGTCCCGGTCGGGACGGATATTTGTCATCGAGCATGTGCATATACAGTGCTCCCAACTGTTCAAAGGCATGGAGTGTACAGTGCTGGCTATGATACTGTGCACTATTAAGAACCCTTGAAGTCATTAGAAATAAGAATAGGGTATAGTCCCGGCTTCGGGCTTCCTTTGTCGCAATATTGCCATGATTGTGCAAAAAGCGACGTAAAACAATATTTAGATATATACATAACCCTTGCAGCTATTGGATGAATGGATACTGAATGTTTTTTTTCAATTTGGAATAAACATAAAAATATTAGTCAGCTCATTTCGCTTCATTTGAATACCTATATCATGGGTTACGGCCATTATACATTTTTAATTATTCCACTGCGTCGTTCGACTTTAGACTTTCAGACGTCAGATTTTGACGTCTAAAGACGGTCTCCGCGCTGGAAGGGTTAGCCCGGCGCACTGGGAGTAGTTAAGTCTAAATAATAGGAGGCTTATACAAAAGATCTGCCACCTTACAGAACAGCCATACTTAAACAGACTTACACAACTAGATTGATAAACAGACTTTCACATGCTTGACAGAGGCTCAAAATCTGACTCACAGCAAACTGAACATTACATTTTGGATAACCTTATGGCAGAGACTGGTATTAAATCATACAGGCCCACAGACTTATATGATTACACAGCCTAGCAAACATACTGGCTTACATGTAGGCTCACAGACGAACTTACAGCCATTCTTATACAAAAATATTCATAGACAGGCTTTGATATACGCATTATGTACATTTTCACATCAGGCCGATGCGGGGCCCTGGTGCAGTGGTTAAAGCTGTCAGCTTGGAAAGTCGGAGATCGTGGTTTCGAACCCCACTCTGGCCTCCCCAAGTTTCAAAGAAACGAAATGTTTCTTTACCGCTCATTTGTGAAGATTCAATAATGTAGGGAGCCTCCGTGACCGAGAGGTAGCGTGTTCATTTTACATACTCTTTAGTTTGTGTAAAGGCTGACAGAAGCTCCAAAGCAAACATCCGGCCGAAAAACTGGTTCATAGACAGTGACACAGACTCCTGTGAATTTATACAGGATTAGGCTTACATACACAAGCTTACATACATGTACAGGCTCACAGAATGGCTTCAGCTCATACCAGGGACGTTCTATTCATAAAATTGAATGTAAGAACGTTCTATGAATAATATGGAATGTAGAACGTTCTATACATAATTTATTATTAGGAACTTCTATGCGTAATATAGAATGTAGAATTTTCTCTACATAACGTTCTTTGTGTAATATGAAATGTAAAAGGTTCTATGCATAATTTAGTATTTAGGAACGTTCTATGCATAATGTATAATGTAGAACGTTCTATACATAATTTAGTATTCAAGAACGTTGTATGCATAATATAGAATGTAGAACGTTCTATGCATAATTTAGGGTGTAAGAACGTTATATGGATAACATAGAACATGTAGAATGTAGGAACGTTCTATACATAATATAGAACGTCATTGCGTCCGCTATATACATCTTGACGGGTTTGGATACACCTGCTGGAGAAATGGTGGCCGCGCTCTGTCCTGCAAAGGCTGAGAGCAGTAACTGCTTACTTAATAGAGTGAGCAGTTACTGCTGTTTGCTTTTGCAGCGCCCGCTGATGCAGCTGTCACGACCTGGCCAGTAACAAACGACACGACTATAACCTAATTGAGCAGGCTTCACAAGAGGGGTGCCGACCCCCGTAAGGTGTACAATCACTCAGCGCGTACATCACTGTGATGGGACTGCCTAACCAGAGACGCCTAATCTGCCAGGAGAACAGGAGGGGTCTCAGCAATACCGGTTTGATGTTGGCCAGCATTAAACCAGCATTGAGATTGCTGTACCAGGAACTATCAGCATGTAGAGCTCCACGGCTCATCTAAGGCAAACAGCAGTATCTTTTTCTTGAAAGACAAGAAGCTACTGCTGTTTGACCTTGTACGGCTGCTTACCAGAAATTTCAAGTATGGATGGAAAAGACGTATTGCCAATCACTGCTGTGTTTCGGTGGTGTGTCTAAATAAATAAATGGTGAAAAGTACGAGGATGTTGTAACAACAAAATTATGGGGAAATTCGTCAGATCTCAAAATTAGGTACCAGATTAATAAAGAAATTTAATTTTGACAGCTTTGGAAATCCTTGTTTTTTATCGGTTGTCAAAAAAGACAGGGTGCATTTGTTGTCTTCCAATATTGTCAGCGAATACGAGGCTTTCGACATATGACGCTGGCCCAACATTGAAACAGCATAAGTTTGATGTTTATGTGTGATGTGTACAATAATTCAATGAAATTTAAAAGCTTCTGATTGAACACGTGGAAAGTTTTTACCAATAAATTATTCATGTTATTGAAAAAAACTAATTTATATAATTGGTAATGATTCAATATGACTGTATATATGCACCTTTACCCCTTTCAAAATGTAAAAAAAAACACTTGTAATTGCCAATGCTGGTTTAATGTTGGGCCACCGTCTCCGACGTCGGCCCAACATTAAACCAGCATTGGGTAAACGTCTTATAACGCTGAAATATTTTTGACTAACTCTGGAGACCGAATAATTTACGGCCATTATAAATTTGGTATTCTTTCAGTGCGGGGATCTACTTCAGACGCCAATATCCGACGTTTATGGACGTCAGATTCTAAAGTCTATTGTCGATCCCCGCGTTGAAAGGGTTAATCCACTGAAATCAGCAAAACTCTATATAACAATAAACATGATAAACCACTCGCTAAAGCTCGTGAGCAGCCTCATCTTCGCAATTTCGTAAAATCAGTCTTGAGAACTCTCCCATCCACACCATGTGTCGTTGAAAACTACAACCAGCTGATTTTTAAACTTGAAAATATTTTCGTCACAGGTACAATTTTAGAAAATGCCAGATGTGATGCGCGAATCGCTGGCTGATCGTTGTTCCGATGGCGTGCCAATGTCAAATACATTGGCACGCCATTGACACAACGCTCATCCAACATCTTCTCCTCAGGAACATGGTTTTTCACTTACACCCTTTCTCCACTCCCTGTGTTCCTCCTGCCAATTACCATTCTCACCTGTCCGGGAGTGGATCCGGAGGGGGGGGGGGGTAGGCAGATGGCATGAAATGGGAGCAATGGGGATCTGCTGTCAGGTATCTTGGTACGGATTGTAGCCGTGATGGGAGCACGACAGGGAGTTGTGACCCTGAGGGTCCAGGGATCCATCCCACTAAAGTATTAACCCTAGTGCTGCTAGGATCCCGTTTTTGATCAATAAAAATATCACTAAATTTGATAATACAGTCTTCGGTAGAAGCTTAGTTAATCCAATAATTCAATATTGGAGATATCTATATTTCATAAATTATTCTATTTTTCATTCATATGAAGCTGGAAATTGCGTTAGCAATTTCAGCTTCAAATGAATGAAAAATACCCACAAACAATTCATCAGTACAAAAGTTACGATTCCGATTATCCCGACGCTCCCCCATTTTCACTAGAAAAGTCAAGAACATCCAATAAATATCGTAAGATTTGTATTAGGCTTATAATAATATTGTTGCGTGTGTTTAACCCCTAGAACAGTCATGTCGACTAGAGTAGAAGATCTGTCTTTTAGTAGCACCTGTATGACCCCTGATGACCAATAGGTTAAAGTATCTTGAAACACTGATATCATGTTGGGACCTAAATTTTACAAATCACAATTTTTTTAGTTACGTAAAGTTGCGTGTCGCTTCATCTTTTTTTTAAATCTTAGTGAGGGTCATGGGATTTGGTAAAATAAACGTGTTCTGTCCGTCTGTCTGTCTGTCTGTCTGTCACTGTCCTAATTATAAACTTGTTTCAACCCCATACCTTTCCTTTTGTCAACAGTAAGGTAACAACCACCAAAATATCTCGACACTTATCTGATCATTGTAATATGTATATGTACAGCCAGTTTATTTCCATTAGCGTTAGACTGTGTGGATTTAAGCAACACTGTAATATGAAATTAATTCTTAGTTCATTGGCTCAGACTATAACCATGATAACGTGAACGGACCTCAACAAACGCATTGCTTTGGAGCGCTATATATAGTTTACATCCCAGCAAACACGAGTCGTTGACCCAATGTTGTTTTAATGCTCGCCCCCGTCTAAGACGTTGATCCAACATTAAAACAACTTCGTCTCGTGTTACCTCACATGGAGTGTCCTCTAAGAGCAGATATTGTGCCCTTTCTCTCCCGGAGACAGCAAACACGATACGTTACCACAGTGCTGGCGCAATGTTGGCCCGCTGTCTATGACGTCGGGCCAACATTGAACCAGCATTGTGTCAACGTATCTTGTTTGCTGGGGTAGACCATTATTGTCTGGCTGGAGTGGATCTGCTAAGGAAAATGAGTTTTTATATGCTGTTGAGAAGGGCGTTTTGGGAAGTTATTAGTCAGTTCTTATTGTGTTAGGTCTTAGACTTCTGCGCGAGAAAAAACCAGCAGCAACTGCTTACTTTTTCAAGAAAACAATTACTACTGTTTGTCTTTGTATGCCATTAAATAGAGCCAAGGTGCCATGCTGATTTATCACTATAACGAGCCAAGGCGCCATGCAGAAATATCAATAAAAGGAGCCATGCCTCCATATAGATATATCACTATAAGGAGCCAATTAAAGCGCCATGTATATGTATATTACTATAAGGAACCTACATGTACGCGCTATATGGCTATATCACTATAAGGAGACATGGCGCCATATCATTATGAGGAGTCAAGGCGTCATGTGGTTATCACTAAGGAGTCAAGGCGCCATGTGGCTATCTATCATGTCTATAGGGAGCCATGGCGTCATGTCGCTATACGGAATACGGCGTTAGCTCATCGGTGTCGCCTCGATCACTGAAGTTAAGCTACGCCGGGCACGGTCCATAATTGGATGGGTGACCGTCTGGGACTAACGAGTGCTGTATACACTAGGACATGCGTGCAGCGATGTTGTGTCGTGGGGCTCAGAGAACCACGTAAATCAGATAGCTCGTCTGACTGACCTAGAGTTGGACGTAAAAGAACCTCAATGGACGTAGGCTCAGTTTCCATCTGGCGAGACCCCAGAAAATCCACAATGTGTGAGTACTTGGCACATAAGGCGAATTTGCTTGAAAAGACAAATGGCTTGATGCGCCTCAATGGCAGCTCAGCTGTATACCTCCCAGGAGACTTCAGTTGGAATTTGAATGATAACAGGCCTTGCTAAGTTACTCTCGATGCTCAGCACTCTGAACACAGCTTCCAGCTGGATACATGCGCTATATTAGATTTCATTCATTCATTCATATCACTATAAGGAGTCATGGCGCCATGTGGCTATATCACTATAATGAGCCAGAGCGCCATGTGGCTATATCACTATAAGGAGCCAGGGCGTCACGTAGCTATATCACTATAAGGAGTCACGGCGCCATATGGCTATATCACTATAAGGAGTCAAGGCGCCATGTGACTATATCAGTATGAGGAGCCACTGTGCCATGTGGCTATACACTATAAGGAGCCAGGACGTCGCGTGGCTATATCACTATAAGGAATCACGGCGCCATATGGCTATATCACTATAAGGAGTCAAGGCGCCATGTGGCTATATCACCATAAGGAGCCAGGGCGCCATGTGGCTATATCACCATAAGGAGCCATGTGGCTATATCACTATAAGGAGCCAGGGCGTCATGTGGCTATATCACCATAAGGAGCCAGGGCGCCATGTGGCTATATCACCATAAGGAGCCATGTGGCTATATCACTATAAGGAGCCAGGGCGTCATGTGGCTATATCACCATAAGGAGCCAGGGCGCCATGTGGCTATATCACCATAAGGAGCCATGTGGCTATATCACTATAAGGAGCCAGGACGTCATGGGGCTATATCACCACAAGGAGCCACGTGGCTATATCACTATAAGGAGCCATGCGACTATATCACTATAAGGAGTCAAGGCGCCATGTGGCTATATCACCATAAGGAGCCAGGGCGCCATGTGGCTATATCACCATAAGGAGCCATGTGGCTATATCACTATAAGGAGCCAGGACGTCATGGGGCTATATCACCACAAGGAGCCACGTGGCTATATCACTATAAGGAGCCATGCGGCTATATCACTATAAGGAGCCAGGGCGTCATGTGACTATATCACTATAAGGAACCAGGGCGCCATGTGGCTATATCACCATAAGGAGCCATGTGGCTATATCACTATAAGGAGCCAGGGCGTCATGTGACTATATCACTATAAGGAACCAGGGCGCCATGGGGATATATCACTATAAGGAGTCATGGCGCCATGCAGATACTTCAATATGAGCAGCCATAGCGCCATGCAAAAGCTGTGATTTCATTCCGAGAAAGAGTCACAGAAGAAATTCTAACCCTATTTATAAATATTTATAAACTTTGCAGTGACAACAATACGAGTTCGGCTTGATCCCCCCCCCCCCTCCCCCTGTCGTATTGGCGGTGATCATAGCGATGTATAAACATAATTATTATATCATACATTTGAATCTAAATGAATTCACATCTTTCTAAAAGTAGGTTATCGGCGACTGGATACTTTGTACCCTATAATATTAACCCTTAAAGCGATACGTTATTATCATTTAAATTTGTACTCACTCCAAATTGAACTTCAAGAGGGTAAAAATTACGTAGGCCCTACAAGTGTACAATTGAACTCAAAACATATACCAATCTAGTAAATGTATACACTAGTAAATGTAATTTTCATTTCTTTCTTAAATTTACTTCTTTGAAAAGTAAATGATGCGGTTGAAAACGGCTATTGACGAGATTATCACTTTATTGGTTAAAATATATCAGAATGACTATTATATACACGTGTACATTTCTCTATCAGTGACATGCTCTAAAGTGATCAGGGAGAAAATAAATTATTTTGAAGAATGGTTGCATTTTCATATCATAACGCTACAGGATAGAGACATGTTCTGGTAGAATGTTGTGATGGCGCCTATTGAGCTCCACCAGCCACGGGGCATTATTGGGCGCCACTCCTCAAGAGGGTGTCACTGCATGATGAATGTGGTACTCGTCAAGTGCCAACACATCAAGCAGACATACCAGTCCACTAACTTACCCACCCGTCCTAACCATGCTAAATATAACCCCTGGAACACTGATGTCGACTACAGTAGACATTCTGTATTTTATCATGTTTATTAGGACCTCCGCAACCCGTGATATTAGTAGTCTTTGTCTCACTCAAATGACAATTTAAATAGGTGTGTTTTAAGAATAATTTTGAATGTAGCCAAATTTGGTGACTTTCGTAAATTGTCTGGAAGATTGTTCCACATCACTGGAGCAGCTCTACTAAAAATACATCCCCCAAAATGTTGCAGCCTACTGATTGGCCAGTTGTTACGAGTTGTTACAAAGGTGGCCTAAAGCCCGATTCATTTCATTTCATTTCATTTGTTACGAGTTAGATATGCATTAAATCTTGAAACACATGTGTTGGGACTTAAATGTCACAAATCACTTAAATTTTCAGTCACTTGAAGTTGTGTATCTCGGTAGCGAGACACAATTTGAAGTGACTGAAAATTCAAATGGAATAGCTCGTGTTCTAGGGGTCAATATTTCGTTGTCAGTTGACATGGCTAACCAGGAGATCATCCTCAATGGCTCGGCGTATCTGTTTCAACCACACTTGATGGCATCATCGGTGAAAGACAAAGCCTAATGTCAACGAGGGGGGAGGGGGAGAGACAAGATGTGATGGCACACTGGTGGGTACTTAATTACCATCAGGGCATCACGTTGGTGACATTTTAAAGTAGGCAGGCCTGTATGTGTTTGATGGGCACCAGAGCCGGATGACCAGCGCTATTGACCAGCCACTGAAGCAGTAACATGCCCGCAAGGCTGACCATTAACCAGCGAGCGGGGCGTATCGATACAGCGCCGGGTCATCGTTGGGCCAGCGTCTGCGACGCTGACCCAACATTGATCCAGCACTGGGCCAATATGTCATGCGAATGACCATCAGGCAGCATAGATCTACTGTTTAAAAGCCTCTCCAAATATAAGCCACTCCCAGACTCCGAAATATCGGCCCCGACATTGAACCGACATTTCCATGAAGTTATACACAAGGGCAGGCTATTGTCCAGTGTCAAAGGTCCGACTGGTGATGCCATTGATACTATTAATAGAATAGTTTATGGGAATTCATTGTCTGAAATCTGTGTAGGGCCTAAATCGACTACAACGAACAGTTTCAAATACATATCTCCTCCACAAATGTCATCATCGAAGTTTGATTCGAAATATGTTTGTTCCATATACAAGATCTTCTTTTGGGTTTACCAGCGGCTTGCTCATATCGGTTGTTTGACTGTTAACCCTTGTAGATTAGATTGTAGTGATTTTTAACCCCTGTGGTGATGAATTGTTTGCGAGTATTTTCCATTCATTTGAAGCTGGAATTGCTGACGCAATTTCCAGCTTCAAATGAATGGAAAATGGTATTATTTATGAAAAATAGACATCTCCCAAATTGAATTATTTGATTGACTGAGCATGTACCGTTACCACAGGATATGTTACATATTGGCCTACTTTAGTGGTATTTTATTCTGTCTGAAATCTGCTTGAAAACGTATCTATACGGTCTTCTCCGTCCCTTTACCTTGTGTAGTGGCTTTGTGGCTGAGAGGTAACGTGCCATTCATTCATTCATTCATTCATTCATTCATTCATTCATTCATTCATTCATTCATTCATTCATTCATTCATTCATTCATTCATTCGTTCGTTCGTTCGTTCGTTCGTTCGTTCGTTCGTTCGTTCGTTCGTTCGTTCGTTCGTTCGTTCGTTCGTTCGTTCGTTCGTTCGTTCGTTCGTTCGTTCGTTCGTTCGTTCGTTCGTTCGTTCGTTCGTTCGTTCGTTCATTCATTCATTCATTCATTCATTCATTATTCCTTTCTTGTGGGGCGTTAACATGGTTTACTTAGCGTAACTATGTTGCAATGTGTACGCGCTGCATTTGCAATTTGTACGCGCTATATGTTACAATGTGTACTAGCATGTTACAATGTGTACGCGCTGTATGTTACCAGATGGTTACAATGTGTACACACTGATATGTACATGAAATACACTGTTTGTGTTGTATGTTGCAGACTACGGGCACGGATCCGCTGGCTCAGGAGAGAGACACAGACAGCGGATGTGCGGACGTGTCTCACACCGAGAGTCAAGGATCCAGCGACGACTCGGACCTGCCTCACAGGCACGCGGGCATCAAAACAGTCAACGGACAGGGTAAGGCACCACACACTTAATGCATCAATTAAACTCAGAAAAACTAACTGTCAACGGGCAGGGTAAGGCACCACGCACTTACTGGATCTTTATTAGACTCAGAAAAAACCTGTCAACGGACATGGTAAGGCGCCACACGCTTACTGGATCTTTATTAAACTCAGAAAAAACCTGTCAACGGACAGGTTTTTACGTGTGTGGTAAGTTGTTGTGGTGTGTGGCTACGTGTGTGGTAAGGCACCACACACGTAGTGGATCATTATTAAACTCTGAAAAAAAACCTGTTAACGGACAGGGTAAGGCACCACACACTTACTGAATCAATTAAACTCAGAAAAAAACTGTCAACGAACAGGGTAAGGCACCACAAACTTACTGAATCAATTAAACTCAGAAAAAAAACTGTTAACGAACAGGGTAAGGCACCACACACTTACTGAATCAATTAAACTCAGAAAAAAAACTGTTAACGAACAGGGTACACATGCCACTAAAATATGATCTGAGTCATTCAAACGCATCATGATCACAATGATCAACTCATTAACCCATAGGCGATTTGCGGTTGGCCCAGCGTCGTAGACCACTAGCACAGCGAAAAGCACTATCATTTTTATTTTTACACGCTCAATAGAAATCATTGTCATTTGATCTTTTTAAAAGTATTATAATGTTATGTTTGCGTGTATTGTCACTTTAAAGTGAAACTTATGGGGTCTACGTGTATATAGGTCTCCTTAGCATAATTTTGTTTCTATTTGATTTGCATTTAATATCGGCAAAGTCGATTCCCGCCCCGAAAGTCTTAAAATTATTCTGAGCAAACTAAAAAAAGATTCTGTGCGTCAAAATCTGACGTCAAAAGTAATTATCTGCAGTAAGATTTAAATATTCAAAATGGCCGTAGACCTAGATTACAAAGAAATTATAATGATGTTTCCAATGTGAAGGACCCGTTGTATTTGTCAATCTTTTTTTTTGTTGTCTTTAAAATGGTTGAAGTGTAAAATGTGTTGATTCTGGTGTTGTAGGTGCTACAGTGATGTTGAAGTGCTACCATCCACGTTCTCACAGTTCAGGAGGTCTCCCTGCCACGCACCAGCTCCCCCCGCACCCCCAACAAGCTCCCCCACAACCACACGGCCAGCAACCCCTGCTCCCCAAGTCCACGCACCCGCCCCGCCGGCAGGGTAGCTTCTCAGAGTGGCTGCAGTCCGAGAGCTACAACCTGCAGAAGAAAGGCAACATGTACAGAGTGAACGATCACAACCCCACCGGCAGCGTGAAGAAGTCCGTGCGCTTCTCAGAACCGCAGGAGGTGCAGGAGAACGACTACAGTCTCGACCCCACGGTCGTCCGCTCGCCGTGCAGGTCGCCCGTGCCTGCCGCAGCGGCACCTGGTGACTACTACGTGAACTGTAACAGCCCCCAGTCACCGTCACCGCTGCCCCCTCCGGTGAACGTGGGCAGAACTAGCACGTTTCAGACGCCCGTCGTCACAACATTCACCCCTAAGACCACCATGCAACTCCAGCACGCCCAAGATGGCAGCTTGGTATGACTAGTGTAGAAGTGCAGTGCTTCCCGTACCTCTGCATGCGCATCCGGCACCCACGCCGCCTCAATGCTGGGCCAATGTTGGCCCAGCATCGAGCCGGCGTTGGTGCCGGTGTGACACCTCACTGGCGGCTTGTTGAGCACCTTGTCCTCTCGATTTTTCCCTGTGTTGAATGTGACTTACAGAATACACGAGACGCTGGTACAACGTTGGATCGACACTCGACATCAACGCTACGCCAACATTGGGCCACCGTCTCGCGTTTACTGGAAAGTTCGAACTTGAACATACCCCGTCTGTACGTGTCAGCATGAATGTAATCTCCATGGTAACAAACTAGTCTATGCACGTCGTATATGGTTACAATAGTTATATTGAAGAATGTGGTAACCATGGTAACAAAGTATAGTGTATGAGCATGGTAACCATGGTTACGCTAGATATCGTGATAAATATGATCAGCGTGGAAACACAAACCAGTCTACGAGCGTAGTAACCATGGTTACACCACTGACAGATGTGAAAACCGTGGAAATATAGATGGACCACAAAGAGCGTAGTCACCAAGGCAACGCTGGAATATTAACGAATGTGATCACTATGGTTACTCACATCGTTACATGTCCCCTTCTGACTGAATAGGCATTTCCGCCTTTAATGTTGCTACACTAGGTATTCAAGTAAGAAATAGTGTTGTTAACATTTTATCGAAAACTAATCCTGTGGTCTCCATGGCGACGCTTGGAATGCCAGCGCATGTAATTACCATGGCAACAGTGATTGTGTGTTCTATCGTTCAAAGTCAAAAGGCAGTAACATGTAACTGAAAAGTAACCAGTTTCTGCATTTTGGATTTGTAAAACAGTGTCATTATTTCCTTTTTTTCCGGGTCCCGTCACTTTTTATCCGATTATAACCCAATGGTTGTGATCCTTGTATGGGAATGACACATTGAACATTGTGTTCCCAATGTAAAACTTGATGTCATGTCACAAACAATGTCGACTTAAAGTTGGTTCACGGTCTACGACCATTACACCAAACTGTCTGACGGGGTTCAATTTCCTTGTGTCCTATCCTTGGATTACCTGATTACCTTGCCTGGGAAAAATGGAATCTAGCGTCTGGGCCCCCTCCCGCTAAATATCTTTAAAATTAAGATTATCCTAACTTTTTCTAATTTCCATATTGAAGTCAAGACACTCATACATTTTCTAATAGAAGTAAAATAAAGTTAAGATAATCTTAATTTGAAGACATTCAGTCGGATTAAACCAGTTCCTCATTTATTTGATATTTCGCACAAAAATGCCCGCATGAATTGTACAGGTGTAAATAAAATTCGAAGTTGTTATTTTGCAACTCCGCGAAGTGACATGCGTCGATGGCAACAGGGCAAATACGCCAAGTGATAACTGAATTTAATTCCACGTATTGGATCAGACAATGACGTGTGAGATCATAGATCACGTTGCATGTGAGACTGATGTGAATTCACCCTTGCACCATGTCGTCCCCTCGTGATGCACCTCCCCCACCCCTCCAGAGCATGATGTACCGTCACGGTGTATCTAACCAACCCAGAAAGGTTCAGTCAATGTTGGTACAATTTTGAGCCAGCGTCGAAGACGATGCGCCAACATTATACCACAATGGCAAACCATTCGTGTTTTCTGGGTTGCACAGCCAGGAAACACGGACATTGACCCAATGTTGGTTCAATGGTCGGCCAGCGTCGTAGACGGTGGACCAACATTAAACCAATATTGGGTCAATGCCTCGTGTTTGCTGGGAGCTGGCAAAACGTGGCGACCCCATGCTGTTTCAATGCGTTTCACTCTCAGAAGTTTGTCCAACATTGAACCAGCATGGAATCTTGTATTGTTAGCTGATGGCCGCGCGATATCGTGTGACATAAAATTGATTTATTTAGTTGATGCTATTTTAAAATAGCCCCTTAAATTGAACAGATTTAAATGACCAAGATTCGTTTCACGGTACACATACCTTGCTCATACAATTATTTTCTACGATTTTGTTCACTGCCAGTTCGGACAAGTACACCCAAGTCAAATAAGCCTACACCAAGTCAAAAATATTTGTTTCTAACTTTAGTTAAAATTCCATTATAAAATAATTATGAAGATGATGATAAATCAATCAATTTCTAACAACATAAGCGATTTGGAAACAATATGGCATGAAATTAAAATGCCCTCTTTCTATGTCACATGATAAAGTCGGTCCTTTCAGCGTTTGTACACTGTACCTAGTCGGATACATAATAGATCTTGTCATTTTTTCGTGTGTACATCCTTGTACATTGTGCTCGTACACGTGTTGTGCATGCCAGCCAGTCAGCTACCTATAGTTTCGGGAACACTGCACCATTTCGAGCTTCTGCTTGGCCCTGCAAAGTCCACGGGGGCATACCAGCGCCCTCTAACATGTCTAATGGCACGAGGACTGAAGAAAGACCCTTCAAGTTAAGGGCGAGGGGCCAGATGATGACGTTGTGATGACATAGGGACTGGAGCTGCATGGACTGGCCAGGGGTGCTCGATTCAGAACGACCAGCCAAAGACTCGGTATTCACAAAACCACAATATACCCCGAATCAACGGTTCTTTTCAAAATGGCGTCGCTTATCTTGGTACACAGTGGCCTAACTCTGTCACCGCCAAATTATTCAATTAGAACTCTCTCACACTTGAAGTTGTGTCTCGCTGACGCGATCCACGACTTCCAAGTGAGAGAAAATTATTCAGATTTGACAAATTGGAGATGCACTGTTTTCAAATCTTGCTGATGATTGTCACATTTTATGTCTGAGAACAGATATATAATGTAACAATAAAAAATGTAAAAAACTAATATAATCGGAATCGGCGCTTAAAGGGTCAAAGGATAGAAGAGGATGATCGTCACAATTGACAACATGTCTCTGTGGATTGAGTTTCCCTGGTCAGCCCTTGTGAGTGAATAAAAGATTCATAAAGTGAAAAGACACTTGGTTTAAATTAGACATGTTAGAATGTCGGTGCAAAAGGCAGGTTTGCTCTGCTTCATGGGGGATTGTTACGAAAGTGGTGACCACATATATCGTGACATGTAGGTTAAAGGGACGTATTTGCTAATTTACAAAGTGGCAGATACGACCTTCTTGCACCAATGTGAGGTTGACACTATTATTAATGTATTGAAGTCCCCCGATTCACCGGACACCGGCCGAAGCTGCGGCGCTCAGTCGCAGAACGAGGAAGCTGCTTAGGCTGTTTATTTTTCGCTTGTTGTGATATTTCTGACATTATTATGCATGCACATCCGCTGAAGGACGTGTCACCACTGGGCACACGACATTGTTGCGACATTGACGTTGATTCATGGTCGCAACAACGTCGTGTGCCCGGTGGCGTGTCACCAGCCACCAGATTCATTGTAAATAATTATTGAGGGTGAAGAAAAGTGGGACGGGCCGCTGTCTGCGCATTTAAAAATGAACAATTGGATTAAATTTGTCTATTAGTGGATATTACACCACACACAACTTCAAGAGCAGGCTGTGTTTTATGTGTACAGCTACTGCCATACAAAGGCGAAAATCAGCAACTGCTGTCTTTTAAAGTAAGCAGTTACTATTGTTGTGCCTTAGTTTGTTAGTTTGATATCGCCGAATTAATCCAATTAACGTGTTATTTTTAAATATACAGATATACGGTTTAGCCCAACCTTTATCATCATTAGGCCTACAACGTAGCCTACTGGAAGCTATTCTGCAAAAGCAAAATGCAGTATCTGATAACTTCACAAGTAAGCAGATACTGCCTTTTGCCTTTGCAAAGCAGTATTGATATGTCTATCTATAGGACCTACATATATACACACACACAGTACAACGTAAGTAGGCCTAGGTCTCCTTGCTTAGGTTTCAACGTTACATAGTCATGTGGAATGGACGCATATTGGCGTTTGTTCAGTCATGGCGTGCTCTTAAGCTGTTAAGCTGCTTTGAATAATTATATTGTATTCAAAGTAGATGCTTACATAACTGTTCATGATACTCGCTATGTAATATAAGAATATGGAGTCAAATGCACAAATAATAGTTGTCAATAAAACTACGATACCAACGGCCTAGCCACGTCACTACGTAGATCCACAATTGACGCAATGTTGGGACAATGTTCCATAATTACTGAGATTCATGTTGAACCTTAGCCCTTACAGCGCGGGGAGCGACTTAATTTATTGACGACTAAAATCGATCTCCGCGCTGTAAGAGTAAAGATATTTCTAATGGCCGTAGACCCATAAAATAAGTATTCAATTGAATAGGAAAGACCTGACTAGGACATTTATGATAATTTAAAATTGAAAAATATCCTTTGGTTGCGATGTTTTTTACAAAATAATTCAACGCTTTAAGGGTTAGACACTGAGCCACATCCCAGTAAAAAATCTGACGATTATCTTAAATTCTCAATTTCTATTAACTTTTTAGCCGCCAAATTATTCAATTTGAATTTTCACCCACTTGAAGTTGCGTCTCGCTGACGCGATCCACAAACTTCAAGTGAGTGAAAATTATTAAGATTTGACAAAATGGAGGTCAACTCTTTTCAAATCTTGCTTGGTTGATGTCACATTTTATCTTTAACATATTAAAAATGTGGTGCTAATAAAAAATGAAAACACGAATATATGCGGCACCGGCGGTTAAGGGGTTAAGAGCATCTTAAGTTTTCAAATGAAAATGAGAGAAAATCAAACCTTATCCTGCTGATAACGACTATAATCGTTTTTAATCTGTTTATTAGTCGATCGAATCACTGTTTATGAGGACGAAATTTGTGTTTAAACATCGGGATTTGCAAATGTTTGGTTTCAAATTTAACAAAATAATATTTGTAATTCTCACCCACTTGGAGTTGTGGGTCGCGGTAGCGAGACACAACTCCAAGTGGGTGAAAATTAAAATGAGTTAACTTAGCGGGATAAGGATTGGGATGATGTGATTTAAAGAGAAATTTGCCCCCAGCCCTCCTACTCGTTGCCCTACGCTTAAAATCTGTATAATACGTGGCAGTACGCACTATTGTGCTATCGCGCCACGGGAAAATACTACCTGTTTAAATACCAGATAAAACACAGATCTAGAGACAAGAGTGCTAATTGATCATTACGCGGGAATATAATGTTATATACTTTGTTCGATTGTTTGTTTGATTGTTTGTTACTTATATATATATGTATGGTTGTATTCTATGCAAAAAGAGGCTTACACTGTATAGCCTACACACGCCCACCCAGAACTTCCCCACACAATGTAGTAAAACATCCATAAAGACCCAGTCTGCTTGTTTTTCAATCTTCAAAGCTACTCGACACTACTAGTACATGTACTTGTATCTACTGATGTTCCTGTGAATTTATTTTCAAATTAAAATGCTATCTAAAGAATTGAGTTTTTTATTTGATTGCCAGTTGTGTGAAAACTTTGCAAAGCCGTGTTGGATTACTGGAAATTCTGCCGACTTAAGCCCTAAGTACAACTACAGTCTTTTTTATGTTTTTTCAGCTGAATATATCGCTGTTACTGGGAACGAAATGTGTGTTTAGATTTGCAAATGTTCGGTTTAAAATTAAAGAAATAAGAGTAATTTTCACCCACTCGAAGTTGTGGATCGCTGTAGCGAAACACAACTTTAAGTGGGTGAAAATTTAAATAATATAACTTAGAGGTTTAAGGGGTAAAAAATATTATTCCAAGTTATCAAGGTTCCATATCCATACCCGTAAAAGATATGGAACATTAAGAAAAGTTCCCGTACCCGTTACGAAGAGATAACGAACCTAAAGATAGGTTCAATATCTATACCCTTAAAAGATATGGAAATTTGAGGGAGGTTCCAAATCCATACCCATGACAGATATGAGACATTAAGTTTTCCAAATCGATACCCGTAAAGGATATAGAACATTTATTAAGGTTCCATATCCATACCCGTAACATATATGACTGTGACCTTTCGGAACCTTGTAAAAAGTTCCATAATCCACACCCACAAAAGATTATGGATCCTTGAGAAATTTTTAATATCCATGCCCGTGTAAGATATGGAACCTTGATTAAATTCCCATTTCCTTACCCAAATAAAAAGATATAGAGCCTTTCTCACTTTTACTGTAAATCGAGCTTTCAAGATTGTTATTCACAATAAGAGTACAGTTCTTTAAATAAAGTGCCTTCAGAAATACCATAATATGGTGGTATACAGATAATACACGATGTGTAAGTTCTACTTTCTTCTGCTACGATAAGCAAAAACAAGTTGGTATATATTACCGTGTGAATTGCTGCATTAATGTCCGGTAGTGTTATTCATGGAAGGGATAGGTTAAAGTTTATAGGTTTTTTGTTTGTCTTGCAAAATAGAATCTGCAATGGAAATGCGCGGTAAATTTGCAAAATTTCAGATATTTTGATGCAAATTGTACGAATCTGAGTAATTTTTACCCATTTGAAGTTGGGGGTTGCGGTAGCGAGACACAACTTAAAGTGGGTGATAATTCGAATTTTATAAATTTCAATATCCACCAATGTTATTCCTGGTAGGGGCAGGTTAAAGTTTTCTTGAGTTTGCTAATGCGACAATTGCGAATCAGTTTGAGTAGATTGGGATATCAGTATGTATTATAACTCTGGGAATCTGTTGCATATATTGAAAAAAAACTGATTCTAAGTGGGCTCCGCACTGTTCGGAAAAAACAATTGTGGATTTTAGAATTATCATCCGGATATCTAGTCAAAGTCGTATTATAATGGCGTAATATAAACCAGTAATATTGACTTTTATGGAATATATTGGAAGATGATTTTTGTTCCTGTTTTGTCTATGTGACGGCCGACCATGTGCCTTGATGCTTGGCTAACTTGAGTCAAAGATGAGTCAGATCTTTGATAAAATCAAGCGCTCAACCTCCGTATGATTTCAAAGCGCAGTATGCCTGAATGTATCGCCCATATTATAATGATTATGATTAAAGTATGTATTACACACATATATTATGATCGTTCAGCTAATGTTGGTTTAATGTTGACTTTTGTGCTGTTAAGTTGTTTGTATTTTAGAATTGCTAACGCAATTTTCAGCTTCAAATATGACCCAAATCGAATTATTTGATTAACATGATTACATGAGCTTCTGCCACAAAATATGTTACAAATATTAATGGTATTTTAATAAGTCTGAAAGTTGCTTGCAACGCAAGAAACAACAAACAAACGTCCTCAGCGAACACAAAACATTTGTATGACATGTGTACGATGTTGGACCAACGTCGAAGACGTTGGTCCGACGTTTTACAAATGTTATACAAATGTCTTGTGTTTACTGGGATCCAAATAACGTCTGATGAGAAGTACTGTCAGACCGAAAATATAATATTTACGAAAATTGACTTTTGATTAAAAGTAATCTTAAAATATTAACACTATAACACTATAAAAACCTTTCAATTTCTTGTTCAAATCATAATCAGATTGCTACCGAGAATATACGAATACGCTGGTGAAACATCGTATGTCAAATTACACGCCAGTCAGTCCTAAATCTAATGAGAAGTGGTTTATTTAAACTATTTTTTTTAATTTTTACTGGTTTTTATTGATATTTTTCCTTGAATGCGCCGCGCCTACGTGCATACTGGGGTTTGAAATTTTCTTACAGACAGTACGTAATTATTTACTAGCCAGCCGTTGTATATAATATATCTTCTCATAGGCCCTCTCATGCTTTCACTGAATATGTTCGTAGCAAACAGGAGATACATGTACGGCCCCGGTGTTGATTTAATGTTGGCCCGGCGTTGGGCGAACACTAAACCAACCGTCCAACACGGGATACAAGTCTTTCTTTTCTGGGATTTTTTCAATTGCACATCCTCGCAAACCTTATTACATGGCCTTCACATGCCCCCCCCCATTGTCAACGACTGTCAGCTGCAGCACAAATAAATCTGCGTATTTTGTTGGTTGTCGGTTCTAGATTGAAGTGAACCACAAGTGACACTGCACAGCAAGATTCCACTTTACTATAAATGTATCTTAACTGATATTTAATGTGTTGTAAGCTGAAACCCTCCTCATCATGATTATGTTGCGATACCTAGAATACTGATAATGCTACTTGTTTGTGTTTGTGTAATGATTTCACATCATTGAAATGCTAGCTTCAAATGCATGACAAATACTCCGCCGTTTAAAAACCGCGGATCATGTTCCGAGATGATATCAATTTACGCGATGAATTCACAGCTCAGATCATAACTCAACTTTCAGAATCGTTTGAGAACACGGCCCCTGACCTGTTGAAACTAATTGTAAATCGTAAATTGGTGCTTCATTTTAATATGAATCTTCACATTTGATAAATCCAGCAATTATTGTTGCTGTGAAAAACAAATGAAATGGAAATATGGCGCAACCGCACCTTGACGCTGCATCAACCACCAATCTTTGAGGATCATCTCTAACGTAGTGCTGTATCAGAAGTGTCATTGATGGAGGTTCAAGAATATCTGCTGAATATTGTCGCATCATCTAAATATCTTCACATCCTATCATTTTAAGTTATTGGCAGATCATATTTGCTATCACAGAAAGGTTTTATTTATCATAACTAAGGCATATATAAAGAGGTTCAGAACCAGCTTGGTCGTTTTAAGGTCCATTAAACGAGAAACTTGGCAAACACGAGACGACGGGCCAATGTTGATTTATTGTTGTGCCACCGTCTGCGAAGTTGGCCCAACAATAAACCACCATTGGTTCACAGTCTCCTGATTGATGGAACGACGCTATTGTGACGTCGGTCAATCGGAAGAACATTTTATAGATGTTGTATAAAATGGCGTAGCTGCTAGATTAAAATATAATACTATGTTACCCTGTTAACTGAATAAACATGATATACACGAATATTTGTGTTACATTTCATTGAGTTTGTTATCCTTAATTCAACCCTCACCCCTATAATCCTTAGATGGCAAACTTGAAAAAAAAATCCGGTGGGCTAACAAACGAACAAACAAACAAACACTACCAAAAATGTATCTTTGTGGAGATACTAAAGCTGCATGATAGTTTGTATATAGCCACATAAATAATATTTTTTTTTTGAAGGGAGAGGGGAACATCATATCAGAAAAACATGTAAGATATGAATTTCAACAATACCCCCTCGTATGGCATCCCTACATAATTAGCAGAATAATTGTCAAATTTTAAGCGCTAAGCACCCATATATATAATCGTGCCTAATATGTTACATTAGCAGGTTAAATCAGTTACTGGAAATGAAATAATGGTTAAGTATCAATATTTTAAATGCACTCCTTTAGGCAGTGTTACTTGCACCCAATGATAGACCGTACACCCAATGATAGATCAGTGAAGATTTCCAAATGCTTGGTCTCCAATTAAACAAATGTGCGTAACATTTATTTACTTAAAGTTGTGGGTCGCGGTATCGAGACACCACTTCCAATGGGTGAAAATTTAAATATTATAACTTGGCAGGTAAACTGTTGGTGCTTTACATAAGCTATATTATACACTTAATATCAATTGTTTATATCACTCGCAGGTTGAAATAGTTAGGTCGTCGTACCTACAAAAAGACTTGCCAATTTAATTGGTTGTAGGCCTACATGACTGGACAAATCTCTGGCTATAGGGGGGGGGGGGGGTCAATACGCTTATAAATCTTTTGATTAGCGGCTGGCGGCTATGTCATCTTTTAAATGTGGTATCATTGCTACTTCACACAATTCGAATTTGATACATACAAAAAAAGATAAAATAATACAATTTTGACGCAAATGGACAAACGAATAAATTCAATGAAATTCAAAAAAATTTTGATCTCCAGCAACAAGTTAATTTTCCAACTCACGTTCATGGTCATTAGCTAGATCTTTTGATCACCAAATGCACTTCTAATTCTATCAAATCAGTTTTTTCGGCAGCAGGTATTTCAAATCATCTCGCGGTCATATCTAAAATTGACGGTTGTAAGACGAAATTGAACAAGGAAAAAATATCGTTCCAAAAAAAAATGATTATGGATAGATTTATTCAGATATTCTAAATTCAGATCTAATGAAGAAACCAAAGAGAGAACTCTCAGCACTCTATCAACAGTATTATTCTATGTTTGGTTCTATTTTAGACAAACACGCTCCTGTATATAAGTACAAAGACTCCCAGAAAACGACCAGCTCCAAGGATGACTCAAGAAATAATGAAGGCTAAGACCCTTCGTGACAATCTGAAACGAACATGGCGCAGATGTCGCACACATCTAGATCAATCTCGTTACAAACATCAGTGCCACCTGTTCAACAGAATGATGGCAAAAGCTAAATAATTAGCTGGAAAATTCGGACAATTCCCGTCGTCTATGGAACTCAATAAATAACATTTTGCATAGAATTCTACCGCCGGCTCTGCCAGAATTCACATAATTAAAATCACTTTGAAATTGAAACTATCCGTTCCAGATTTCCGGATAAAGTACACAATATTCCATCAGTGCAAAAAAACAACAGAAATTATATCCGAAATGATTGTTTTTGAACGTGCGACAGAAGATGAAATTAAAAAGCTTATTTTGAGCTAATCGTCAAAATCATGTGATCTGTATCCTTGTATCCTACAAGAATATAAAAACTTGTCTTGATAAAATTAATTATTAACTCCCTTCATATCACTGATATAATTAACATTTTAATAGAAACTAGTACATTTCCTCATAATTCCAAAGAGGCTCACTTAAAAACACTACCTAAACACACATCTTTCCTAAAAACGAGCTGAAAAATTACAGGCCTGTATCCAATTCGAGTATCATTACCAAAATCTTAGAAAAGGTGGTAGACAATCGGCTGCAAGCTCCATTAAAAAATAACCATATATCTAATCCATTACAATTAGCCTACAGGTAACATCATTCTACACAATCGGCGCTACTGAAAGTACATAGCGATATAATTATTAGTATGGACTAGGGTGAGGTTACAGCTCTGACATTGCTTCACTTGTCGGTCTCTTTCGACACCATTGACATTAACAAATAGACTTTCAGATTTGTTTGGAATATTTGAGCAGGCTTAATTTTTTTTTATTAATTTCAAAATTGGCACCAATACTTAAAAATTAAAGACACTCTGTCAGATAAAAGTCACACTCTCATATGTAGTTCCACAGGGCTCTGTGCTAGAAAAGTGCTTTTTACCCTATACACTACAGCGCTATCATCTCCAGTTTTGACATGAACCACCATCTTTATGCCGATGATACTCAAAATTACATACCTCTATCAGTTTCCAACGCTAAGGATTCTCATGAGAAGTTGCAGCATTGTGTAATTAGATAATGGCCGTACGTGTCAACCTGAACGACAGGGTCTCAGCTGAAGCTTAATCCTAGTAAGACAGAATTTCGTCTCATCGGGACCAAACTTCAGCAAGAAAAAAGTTTAAATAATTTCCCATCCTTAATTCTAGGTCAAAACACAAATCCATCTGCATCAGTTAAATATCTTGTAGTATTCGACAGAAGCTTGAATTTTCAAAAACACATATCCCAAACATGTAGGGCATGCTTCTATCATATCCGTGATTTGCGTTGAATTCGGAAAAGTCTGTCTTTAGTTCTTGCCAAGCAAATTGAAGTGGCACTGGATAGCAGGTTAGATTATTGTATTTTACTTTTTTACAATATACCAGAAAAGGATATCGCTAGATTAGGCCTAGAACGCGTTCTGAACTGCCTTGCAAGAGTGGTAACCAAGGCCCCATGTTTTAGTCGTCCCACTCAAGACAAAAAAAATAGTATAATCGGCATACAGATGGTGGTTTATCTCCAAACTGTAGATTTTAGCTCTGAGTGGTGTAGTGTATACGGTAAAAAGCACCGGTTTTGGCACCAGAGTGTGACTTTATCTGACAGAGTGTCTTTATTTTTTACGGATTCGTGCCTGTTTTTCAAATAAGAAGACAACCAAATTTGACCTTGCCCAGATATCACATATCAATCTGAAGGTCAGTAGCATGGTCAATTGTGCCGGAAGCAGCCGACAAATCAAGTGTGATCTTTATTTGTATCATAAGAGTACATAGAGGAAAAACGTGGCGGTTAAATACAACCATAGGCTAGTGAAGCTACTGACGTTCAAAGAAAAAACTGCTTACTTAACGAGTAGGCCTATAAAGGAGTTGATTGCTTTTGGGCTTTGCATGGCAACACGCAGGCCTTTAAGTTCAAGTTCAGTCATTCACGAGGTGTCGCTCTTCGGCGACAGTGCCTTTTTATCCCAGTATTTTTTATTTCGATCTCGTAAATGATTAGGCTACACAATGTCGGCCTTTCCTATTTTCTGTGGTGGTTTCTATGCAACAATATATCATCATGCAATTCACATAATTATGAAGAAACAATAAAATTGAGATATTTGTGTAGCATAAATAGGGACTGCAATATGTCAACGTCACCTAGTGAGTAACCTTAGGCCCTAATATATGTAATACATTGAGAGGAATCTGTGAGAATACAGGCATCTGACAGAGATATATAGATAAAGGCAGTAACTGCTTACTTCTTATTAATGAAGCAGTCACTGCCTTTCGTACTTTCATGCCTTGTACAAGCCCGGAATTGCTGGGGTGGTGTTGTAAAGATTATCTGTCGTTTGTGATGCGAAGAATTGTGATTTAAGGCTACAAATTTAAAAATAGATATACCAATATCTGGTTCTGAAGCCCAGTCAACTCACAGCACAGGATAATGCACCTGATGGTAAATAACTAGACATCACTGTCTGTGGTGGGTTGTTGTGCACAATTAAGAATTGAATGACTTTAATTATGCACAAAACGGACTGACGAATGCCGCAATGGGTATTTAACCCTCTAAGCCCTCACGATGCATTCTAGCATCATTTTACATCCCTGAAAAACACACTTAACTTTCTACAACTAGGGGTTTTAGAATGTAAATGTCCATGAAACTGGTTTACCAATACATAGCAATTTTCTTTAACTTTTAAACCACATCGCATCATCGTCATCGACTACAAGTCGTGAATTGCGAGAGCAATTCGCGGCTTGTAGTGGATGAAGATGACTATGGTAAATTCAGGCCTGAAAGGGTTAATGATCATGTCAATGTCACTTGAAAATAGAAGTAATTATTTAGAATATTCCACTGCTGGTCAGATTGGCGCACACCGTTTTCATCTGACCACTTTATCATAAGCCCATGGGGCTCATGGAGATATTTACCCCTTTAACTAATAAAGCGCTGAAATATTTTTGTATAAACCATGGAGACCGAAGGGTTTTGTCCAATTCACAATCATCATAAATGTCATAGTTAGCTCTTTCCACTCCATTTCAATACCAATGTTATGGGTGTAGGCCTACGTCCATCATAAATCGTTTTACTCTTACAGTGTAAGGATCTACTTTAGAATCTGATGTCTGCAGACGTTAGATTCTGGCTTCTATGCTATGTATTATTGATACTTTAGAAGCAGGGAAGAATATTGTACCATAAATTCCGGTGTATTGTGTGAAAAGTAACTATTTGTTGGGACGACATTCGGGTTCATAAAGTTTTTCCATCACTGAACCTTGGGCAGCCCAGCAAACACCAAACAGTTGAATCAATGTTGCTATGATCTTGGGCCAACCTCGTAGACGGTGGACCAACATCAGTTCAACGTCTTTTGCTTGCCGGGACAGAACCTCGTAAGTTTCATATTTCCTCATCTACACGTATGTAGGCCTATTAACCCTTCAACCGCCAAATTATTCAGTTGAAATTTTCACTCACCACATAAAGTTGTGTCTCGCTGACGCGATCCACAATTTCAAATGAGTCAAAATTATTCAGATTTGACAAAATGGAAGTCAACTCTTTTCAAATCTTGCTGATTGATGTCATATTTTATCTGTAACATGTCTAAAAGGTTGGTACTTAATGTGCTAATAAAAACCCGAATATATTCGGCACCGGCGGTTAAAGAGTTGTATCTGCACTTGTTAAAGTGGCAGATACAACCTTTGAATACTTGTGTGACGATTTAGACAGCAGATATAACACCCAAGTAAAATAACAAATTCATGTTTATTCAGTACATAATACTACGAGGTTATGCATACTGAATGTTGGTGTGATGTTAGTCCAGCATTCTAGATGCTGATCCAGCATCGAAACAACATGGGGTCTATGATAATGTGCGTATTTCGGAATTTTCTGGCAGTGCATGCTCGTCACGAGAAACACTAAACCAGTTCTCCTCGATGCTTAAAGCGCTGAGTTGTGGAATTTAAATTTTCACCCACTTGAAGTTATGTCTCGCTACCGCGATCCACAACTTCAAATGGGTGAAAATTACGTGTATTTGTTTCATTTGAGACCGAACATTTGCAAATCTTGATGGCTAAACACACATTTCTTTCCAAATCACAGTGATTTAATCGTCCAATGACAGACAATATTAGCGGTGACAGTGTTAATGCTGGGTCCATCTCTGTGATGGCTGATCATTTGATGTTGGTTCATTTGATGCAGCTGATAACACACTGGAGGACATGTCTTACTCCTCCACTACATCTCCATACTGATTTCTTTTTACATCTACAAAAAAACAGTAAGATTTGATTCGTTTACAGTGTTGTCTGGTCATCGTTGTAAAATTTAATTTATAAAGATTCACATACACATTGTTGCCAATATGATTCATTATTCTGTTTTAGATGGGAATAATTTAAAATCTAATGAGAGAGGGCGAAACAAAAACATGTAAGAAAAACAAACTTTGGACCTACCGGGGTATTTCTGGAAAAGTTAATGAGGGCAACGAAACAAAAACAGTTTGGAAATATTTTTGAAAAAATTATTATGATGAAAAAAAACAAGCAAAAAAACAAAGATGCATTAATGTTTTTTTATCTCCTGAAATTAACTGTTTTTTCAAAAATTTGCAACCATCCAATGCGCGCACTGGGCAGAAAAACGCACATGTTTTTTTGGTAATGCGTGATTAATCTAAAATAGATTGAAAAAACATGGTGGCCTGATGGAGGAAGTACTTGTATATAACACACTGGACAGTTGTTAGCAGATTAAATTATGATGACAACATGCATTTAGTTTGAATATTTGGAATGAGGAAAATGGTTCCCTATGAGACATTAGACATACATACAGTACTGTGCAATTGAAACTTGTCGTGGGAAGGGGAAATGAAATGAAAGGGAATTCACATTTCCCGGTGAATTCCCTTTAATTTTTTTTCACAGGAGTTTTTCACCAGTTTTCCCGGTAGCCATTAGAGAAATCAGGGGAGTTAGATTTCCCCAAGAGGGGAATGTATTTCACACCTGGGAAAATAAGTGAAATAAAATGAAAAGGTTTCCATCTGATTTCCCAAGAATTCCCCTGAATTTCCCCAGAATTTCCCAGATTTATAATTCTTTGTCTCACATATTGCGGGATCCTCATTTTGAAAGATATATATTATACCCATTTGCAAGGTTCCACCTAGGCGACCTGACTACCGTTATATAGATTAGTTGTTAGGGCTGAAAATGGCCACCATTTTGTTTTTGCTATATTCTGGTAATAAACGATTTATTTTTTTGCCCTCCACTTAAAATATTTTTTTTTGAGATTTTGTTACCTGTCTATAAGCAGCCACCCTTGTTGCAATGGAAAAGTAGCCTTTCAAGACAGGTGGCTGCCCATAGGAGGTTCATTTGTATAGAAAATGCTATTTTGGGGAATAGCCAAGTGGCCTCCCATAGGAGGTTGGCTGCTCATAAGAGTGGCTGCTCATAGCAGGTTCTACTGTATTATGGGTCTAAGGCCATTATAAATATTTTACTCTTTCAGTGCATGGATCGACTTTAGAAGTCAGAATCTGGCGGCTAAAGAAAGGGTTAAATGTACATACTTGTTTTTGGTGGCGTATATGCTGATGTGGTTGAACTCAGAGGCGCGGGAAACTCAGGACTAGTGCCAGGCGGTGATACTGTATTGCTTGTGTGAGGTACACTTGCTTTCTTGTCGTACGTATTCCTATTTCTGAGGCGTAGCTCCTCATATGACGTATGTGTACTCACATTGGATTCACTGTCCTGAGGCTGCTTACCTGTAAATAAACCAGGATAAGTAATTTTTTTTTTTGTAAATATTATCAATGACAAATTCAGGGACTTTTCAACCGGGACCTAAAGAACATACAAACAGTGGACATGGTGGAAGCAACATCAGCCCTTAACCCTTTAACTGCCGGAGCCGTCCATTTTCGTTTTTTACATTTTTTATCAGCACATCACATATCAGCTTTTAAAGCTGTTAAAGTCAAAAAGTGACATTAATCAGGAAGATTTGAAATTTGTTGACCTCCATTTTGTCAAATCTTAATAATATTCACTCACTTGAAGTTGTGGATTGCGTCAGCGAGACACAACTTCAAGTGGGTGAAAATTTCCATTGAATAATTTGGCGGTTAAAGGGTTAAAGCCCTGAAAGTTTTTATATAAATCATTGAGACCAAAGGTTTTTTCCAATTGAAATCATTATGAATGTCTTAGTTACATGTACAGTGTAGATCTTTCCAATTCATTTAAATACCTATGGTATGGGTCTTCGGCCATTAAAAAAAAACACTCTTACAGTGCGGGGACCGATTTTAGAATGTCAGAATGTGACAGATGTCCACATACAAACAGTGGACATGGTGGAAGCAACATCAGCCCTTAACCCTTTACCTGCCGGAGCCGTCCATTTTCGTTCTTGACATTTTTTATTAGCACATCACATATCAGCTTTTAAAGCTGTTAAAGTAAAAAAGTGACATTAATCAACAAGATTTGAAATTTGTTGACCTCCATTTTGTCAAATCTGAATAATTTTCACTCACTTGAGGTTGTGGATCGCGTCAGCGAGACACAACTTTAGATGGGTGAAAATTACAATTGAATAATTTGGCGGTTAAAGGGTTAAAGCCCTAAAATGGTTTTATATAAACCATTGAGACCAAAGGTTTTTTACCAATTGAAATCATTATGAATGTCTCAGTTACATGTACAGTGTAGCTCTTTCCAATTCATTTAAATACCTATAGATGGTATGGGTCTTCAGCCATTAGAAAAAAATACTCTTACAGTGCGGGGACCGATTTTAGACGTTCTGACAGATGTCAGATTCTGATGTCTAAAGTTGATTCATTTATCGTGGTTGTGTTTTTCGAGCAGGCGCCTTAGTCACACCGCCAAGTGCAAAAAAGGCCCATGGCTTTATGGGAAATGACAGGTTTTCTCATATTTCAACAATATGTATTGGAGGGGTGGGTGAGTGGTCTGAACCAATACTAAGCGCAAATCCAAGCTTCAAATGACGAGAAATATTTTCCGTTAACATGTTTAAGAGAAAAAGACATCTCTGAAATTGCATTTGAATAAAAGAAAATTACCACAAGATATTTTATCAATTTCAGTGCCTGTTTATTATTATTTAAATTGAAAATTGATTGAAATTACATATATACAAAGAGGGAAAAGAAAGACACATTTCGTTTTATAGCAATGGTCCAGCTATCTGGCACGGTTTTCCAGAGATTACGCATATAAAAGTTAATAATGGCCGATAGTCAGACATTTTGAATTTGATCAAGTTGCAACTTTTCAGGGCATATCCCTACCTGAAACTGCACATTTTGTTTCATAGAACGTAATGGTCCAGCTATGATCTGGTACGGTTTGGCAGATATTACACTGTAGCAATATTAAAATTAATAAAGTTGTAACCCTCAAAAGACACATCTCCACATCCCAAGGGATGTGTATGAACATACAGACAGACAGACGACCTGTAGGACATCCAAGGCAATACTATAACCACCGGCCCCCAACAAGCTGTGTTTCAGATTTCCCTCCTTCCCTATGACTGAATCATTTTTATGAGTATTTTGGAAATATACATTTAAACAATATTTTTGAGTATTTTAATTTGAAAGTCAACATGATGGTTATGTTTTTTATCTATCCACAGGTCATATTCTCCTCCAAAGGATGAGATAACCTGTTTAAAGTTTCTCAATTTAAAAAAGTGTTTTTTGTGGTTATTAGCAAATTCACAATGTTAGAATTTACAAAAAAAAATTATAGAGCTTAAAAAACATTACCTTCCCCTCTCCCTACTCATAATTTCAAATGCTCTAAAATCCGAAACAAACCTATTTTTAAGAGTGGCAGCATGAGAAATTCATAGAGAACTGTCAGGTCACATTGAACACAATCCAACAAACACTACAGAATATATCGTGATCACAAGTTTTTTTGTGGCCACCTTGGAAAACACCCTTTTGTGGATCGGTGCAAAAAAATTATGGGAAAACTCGTAACATCCCAATAATATGGATAATATTTGAAATGACTAATTACCACCCACCTTGCATCCTGTCTAAGGACGGTCGCAGGCTTTCATCAAGCCCCTGTAAATTAATAGCTCTGTTATCTATGTCTCTTCTAGGATATTGATCACTTAATGTTACACCACCTTCTATACCAGCTTCATCCTTGATATCATCAGCAGATCTACAACAAACTCAAAAGCTTAACACGTAGAATGAGGAATTGTTTTGTGTTTTAGCTCCTGTGCTGCTGAATTGTTTGTGAGTATTTTTCATTCGTTTAAAGCTGGAATTGCTATTTTCCACCTTCAAATGATGAAAAATATCTATATTTATGAAAAATAGCATTCTCACAAATTGAATTATTTGATTAACTGAACATCTACCACGAAATAAGATACACATTTCAGTGGTATTTTCCTTAGTCTGAATTTTGCTTGGAAACATATATAAATACAATCTTAGCAGCACAAAGGTTAAAATTCCTTTATAGCTGTAGGTAGTTGCTCATTTTCAATTACCACAATAAAAATCGGTGCTACTTAATTTTAATAAATATCCAATTATGTGAAAAATGGAAATAATTTTACTTATGTTACAAAAGTTGCTTAGATGTTGAAGTTGGAAAATTAAAAAAATCATTGTCTTGAAGTTGTGTCTCACTTTCGCAACTCACAATGTAGTGGGCAATAATTACTTTTGTACAATTGGAATCAAAATATATGTCAAACTAGCAAATTTAAAGCTCATTTATCCTTAAAAATCCCTTGCTTGAAAGAAAAAAAAAGAATGAGAACAGCAATAGAGTACAGTGTATATGATCGTTAAAACTTTAAGAGTAAAATTACCCATGTCAGCTCCCCATCTGACTGTACCCTAACATCAAGGGGTAGAATGTGGTGCAAAAAAATTTTGTATTACACAACTTTTTCTACCTCAGCTGCCCAAGTGAAAGAGTTCATGAAATGATACATTTTTCTGATGTTTTCTTCCTGCAATGCTCAAATAATACTTGAATTGAACCAGCCAGATAATCTGATAATAATTTCTGATTCCACTCAAAACAAACTTACTTTTCTGAAGGGAAGGCTCCTCCCAGCCTATTTCTACGTAATGATTCTGCCAGAGGGCTGTTCTCCAGTTGCATAATTTTCTTCTTACATTCAGTTTGGTAAGACAGCTTGCCTAGCATATAAGCAGACAGTACGGCCGCTGTGGATGGAAATAGGAACATTGTTACCAGTCAAAATAAAAATAACCTTTTGAGTGCTAAGCTACACATTTTTTTTATTTTAAGTTGTGTCTTGTGAACACAAATTCAAGTGATAAAATTTACTTCATATGCAATAATATCAAACAAAACTTTTGTTAATTTAATAATATTTTCTCCTTCAAGATTAAGAAAAAAAAAAAAAAAATATGTATTCAGTTAAAGACGGGGATTAGCACTTAACCTTTAAAGCCCAGAAAATTCTGTATAACCCATGGAAACCAAGGGGTTTTTCAAAACAAATAGAAAAGGTTTGCGTCCCTCCTCAGCCAAGTGTACTTTTTTCTTGACTTTTTCAGCTGCATATTATAACAAACCTAACCATGTTACTGCTGAATCGTTTGCTATATTTTTCATCCATTTGAATCAGGAATTGATAACCCAATTTCCAGATTCAAATAATATGATATAAAAGGCTAATAAAACAGAGTAAAAAAGCCTCAGGTCTGGATTAGCGATCTAATGGTTAATAGAAAATTGTATTGAGTTATTTGAATCTGGAAATTGTGTTAGCACAGTTATCATGGTTATTGGGAATGAAATGAGTATTTAAACATCAATATTTGCAAATGTTTAGTCTCAAGATCAACTAATACGATAAATTTTCACCCATATGAAGTTACCAGCTACCTGTTTCGGAGTTTTATATTGAATTTTTCATTAAATACAGCCACAAAAAATAATCAGAAATAAAAATGAATTGACAGATTTTGTATTTGAAAGCACCAAAAAACATTTGACACTGCAGCTTCGACAGCAAAAAAACATAAAAATATGATTTCTAACATTAATCCCACCATAGATATAAATAAGCATCAAGATTTGTGATGTCTATTAGCCACAGTGGCGAAGACAAAACGAGATGTTTCAACATAACCGACAACATTGATTTATCCATTTAATTGTCAACATTGTCAAATCAATATTGACGGTTATGTACACCAGTAACATAGATAATGTCAAATTTCAGTTTATTTAACAATAATCATGATAATACTCCACAAACAGCACAACAGGCAATGGGAAAATAAAAAAAGGGACAGCAAACTCCCACCCATTAACATATTAATAACAAACTTTCTTAGTGATGTTAATTATTGGGACATTGTGATATTATAAAAGAATAGAACGGTCACTCTATTGATATTAGCTTTGTTTTTATAATGAACTTTTTGTATATATTTACAGGTGAAATTTACATTGTGATAAGATTTTCTTATATAGAAATATTATAGAAATATATATAAAATGATTACACAACATTAAATAAGTACACTACCGAAATGTTTGCCAAAGGATCCATATTTCGGATGTGATGAGAAAAAACCTGCAAATAAAGAACGTTTTAAAAAATAATCTTGGAACTTTTTCATAACACTGACCGGTACTAAGTTACATAGTTGAATCCTATTTATTTTGCACCCATGATGGAATGAAAATGTATATGCAATCACAAAAAATACCCAATCTGCACATTTGGTAATATTATAATTAGGAGCTCTCCATCATGATATATACTACATGGTACCATAAGTTCAAGAGTTGGAATCAGTGGCTTAACCAGAGTCTATGCATGTGTCCACCCATCATTGGACTTGGATTTTCTGACATTGATGAGTAAAAAATAGTAAAATTGACTAAAAAAATTTCCATTTTTCAGGAGATTGATCAAAGTACTAACTGACTAAACCAAAACAGACACAAACAGGAGAGCCACATAAAAAATGACTCATGATTTCTAATCCTCCATTTATAAGGAGTGCAATCCTGCATGCCCTTCTCAAGGACTTGGCCGGAGAACCGTCCAGCCGTCTTTTAGACGTAGAAAAATATCACCAGATTCTACCAATTTGCATTGTGGGAGGATACAAGAACCCATCATGGCCCAACAATAAGTAGATTTGGACTCCCTTTTATGATTTCCTGGCTAAGTCCTTGGCCCTCCACTTGTGCTCATTAAACAAGTGCAAGGAAAGCCAAGGACTTAGCCAGGAAACGATAAAAGGGAGTTCAAATTTAGGCCTACTTATTGTTGGTTGAGGACGGGGTCTGGGGTCCTTTCACAAAGCAATATGGTGGAATCTGGCGATATTTTTCCACACAACCTCAAGTGGTGAGAATTTAGATAAATTAACCTAGCAAAATAAGGGTTAACCCTAAGTAATACACAGCTCAGAACAAGTACATATCGATGTGTGGTTGTTTTTTAATCAGTTTTTTTAGCCGATAAAATCACCGGTAATGGGAATGAAATTGGTGTTTAGACATCAAGATTTACAAATGTGAAATGGTTTGTTTCAAACTAAACAAAGGTGAGTAATTTTCACCAACTTGAAGCTGTGAGTCGCAGCTCAAAGACACAACTTAGGCCTACAGTGGGTGAAAATTAAATTCTAGAACTTTGAGGGTTAAAATATAAATAAAAAAGTTACCTCTCTGAATCAAAAGCTGAGTTCCAAATGAAAATGTCACAGCCAATGGGACACCTGTAAAAAAATAAAATTTGCATAACATCATTTGAATAAAAATGATGGTGGCACTAACTTCGACTAGTGACGTCATCTGACCAAGAACCGAGTCTCCATTCGAAAGCTCTTGAAATACGTTTTTTAATATAACAAATGTTATGGGTACGGATAAAAGATACTAATTAGGGCACAAAATAAAAGCATTCCGGGCGTCCAAAACAACCCATTTTGCGGTCAGAAAACCCACTTATCAATCTCAGGGTTTACGTCAAACAACTGGTCAAAAATTGATTTAATTTAGATATAAATAGGCAGATTGTTTATGTGCACAGCGCATTAACCCTTTAACACCTGGAACAAGAAGGAGATTTGCAAGGAATCACCAGCTTTTCGAACAATAAATTTTGTTTTTCCATGTTTTTATATCCCAAAATGCGGACAACTAATAGATCTTGCGGACAACCTGAAAAGTTGAACTGGTAGTCTGACGGACCTTATTTTGTGCCCTGCTAAAAAATTAGTTGTTAACATGGTTAATGTAAATTATTAATCAAATAGCATGTTCAAAGGTAGCATGTACAGTAGAACCTGCTATGCTCATAGCAGGTTCTACTGTAATACCATTTATAACAAAAGTAATTAGACCACTTATATCATGTATATATGGGAGAGTCAGAATTTAGTGTGCTGTCTCGAACATCTCAGTCACCAATTCCTAATTTCGTGCCCTGCTAATAACTTAGTTGTTAATGTAAATTATTAATCAAATCATTAACTGAAAAGAGCTTTAGCTTTAACTGTTTAAAGGTAGCATATACCATTTAAAACAAAAGTAACCAGACCACTTATATCATGTATATGGGAGAGTCTGAAAAGTGTCCTGTCTCGAACATCTCAGTCACTGATTCACAACAATCAAACACATGTGGACACATATCCTCACTAGAAAAATAGGCTGACAAAAAACAAACTAACTTTTATTCCTGCCAAGTTATTTTATTTAAAGCTGTACAATTTTATTGAAAATAAAGCGGTATGTCACTTTTTCAAATTTAATGCACATTACCCGGTTAAATCACCACAGGGGAGGATATATCCCCCTTGTTGGCAGAGAAAATGAAAATATATTCCATATTTTGCTGTTATTTCAGTTGAAATAGGCCATTTTTTAAAGCATTTAAATTGAAATCTCTGAATTATTTTTTCTCCTAAGGGAGGACCCCCAGAACCCATTCCTTTTGGAACCCCCCCACCCCCCTCTCAAACATTCCTGGCGGAAACCCTGATTAATATAATATTGGGAACAAAATATGTGCTTAGCTTCAAACTTTAAGATTTACAAATGTCTGGTTTCAAATTTAAAAAATACGAATCACACAACAAAATTTCAATTCTATAATTTAGTGCTTTATGGGTTAAAATAAAGAACGTCTTAAATAGCTGTCCCATAGCATTGAACAAAGTAGATTCACTGAGATATGTTTTAGTGGGTCATACAAACAAGGAACTAGCCTAACACATGTTACCGAAAAATTATGTTAACAAGTTTCCATCAAGCAAATTTTTGCCTAGAGGCTACAAAGAAAAAATAACAAATTTTCAGAATTTAAAAAAAGATATCAAACATACATACATCTGTACCAGAAACTTTCATTATTACACTCCTTCAAAACCCTGAGTTCATCCTTCGTCAAATGTGGTCTCTGCAAAAAAATGTAATATACTGTTGTCCGAGAATATTTTATATCAATCATGGTTATGAATTAATGAATGTTATAAATTTACTGATTTTCAACAAAGCTCTGTACATATTCCACATGTTTCACCCTTTGAACCCTGTTGACCATGTTGAATTGTTTTTCACCTTATTTTTCTTTATTTAAAATGCAATTTATAGGGTCATCCCCACCCCTACCCTGCCCAACCAGCCAATAAACAAAGAAACACCTCACCTCTACCACTGGCACTGGTGTGTAGAAAATAATCCACACAGATGGACACCATACTTGCCATCTGTCCCAAATTTGGCGGGATGTCCCGATCTTTCACCATGTTTTCCGTGTCCCGAATCACCCAGAAAATGTCCTGAATTTTACTACTTGTCCCTATTTTCACAAAGACTAAACCCCTGGTAAATGTATTAAGTTTATTATTCTTGATATTAGTACAGTGTATTTATTTTTTTATCATGTTTGTATGCAGATTCTGACCATTTTTTTATGTAAATTTTCTTGCCCTAAAAATGCATCAGAGGAAATGAATTAAAAAAAATCCCGGGTGCATGCCACCATTCCCCACCAGCCGGCTGGCACTGTTGGCGCGTGATTAACGTATGCGGTCTTGGGAAGTAGCCATTCTGACCAGATGGCCCTTTTCGGATTTCTCGAATGTTGACAAGTATGGGACACCTCAATAAAGACGCATAATCTGGACCTGACAATGACTAACGTTAGATTATATGCAATTAACCATGTTAACCCTTTCAGTATTATAATCGTCTGACTAAAATGTCTATGGAGCAAGTTTATTTTTCAGTATAGACACGGTCACACTGACACTGACAGGTTTCAGTTCAGTTTTGACTCAAGTCAAGACTACAAAACTGTAGTGTAAAGTAAAAGTCACTTTAAATTTGTCACTTTTGTGTTTCATGCTTTTCGCCAATTACTCACGCAATTTTCATCCAATTTTCATGAAATTTGGCAAGCATTTTTTTCTAGTTTTAGGGCAACTTCCCTGAAAATTTCAAGAAAAAATATTTTGTAGTTTAAAAGTTAGACCATTTGACATGTAATAATTTTAAATTATGACACTCCTCTATAAACCCATTGATTTCATTCAGCTCAAAACTGTGGCAGCGTTTCAAGAGTCAACTGGTTGACTAAGTCCACCAGCCCTTTCCCCCTCTAGCCTGATACTCCAAAAAGGAGGTGCTAGAGTACCAATTCAAAGTTCAAAAAATTCAAAGTTTAAAGACAAATAGCGCTGATCGGGTAAGCGGAGCGAGTCGCCTGGACCACGGCTAAAAGACAAAGTAATCTCGAAATTCTACTACATGTCAACTTTTGCAATACTTACTCAAATTTCACGAAATTTAACGTTACTGGTCAAGAATTGAGTGAAAAGTCGGCGAAAAACACCCAACGCTGGTGGAAGTTGACTGCAACCATGATATACTATGGAGCTTAGCCTTAGGCTTAGGCTTAGCCTATAGTCAGATTCACATTAAATTCATCAACCAGGATTATTGAATTTCGCGGATTTCTCAGTCAATTCTCAACCAATTTTCATGAAATTTCACACACACTATTTTCCATTCATGTCGTAACTACCCTCAAAATTTCGCGAAGTTTTGATGAGTATTGTAGAAGTTAGACCATTTGACATGTAATAAAATTCTGAGACGAAGCTAATGGCTTTATAGAGGGCAACATTTTTATTTATTTACTACATGTCAAATGGTCTAACTTTTAAAATACTTATCAAAACTCCGCGAAACTTTCAGGGTAGTCACGACATGAATGGAAAATAGTGTGTGTAAAATTTCATGAACATTGATTGAGAATTGACGGAGTAATCAGCGAAATTCATCCACCACGGTGAATGTGAATCGTGGTATAGGAAGTTAGGCTTTAAGTAGCCACTTTGAGGCTAACTCAGTAACTGGCTGTGAGTGTGACACTGTCACACATCTGAGCAATTGCCGCAGGGTACGAGCTGATCATAAAATATGTAGTCTGAAGGCCCAAGCAGCTCGCCCGCGTGGTAGCTAAACCAAACAAACAAATACACACCCTATTATCGCTCACTCGTCAAGTGAGTTGCGTTCCATCATATTAGATCTAATTTAGATTTACCTCTGGGCCAGGGTGTGAAATTTTTTCCCCATTATCAGGACCACCATCATTACTACGCCCTCTCTCGTCGGTCCCTTCGATTTTGCTCGCCATCAAGACATAAATGTAACACTCTTTCCTTTAGGCCTACTCCGGCATCAGTTTTTCGACTGCTGTCACCTCAGTGTTGTGGCCTTGACCTCGTCGACCTTTGACCCAGAAACACATCAATTACCCGCATAGATGCTTCCGACCAAAACCCCTGATTCGTGTGTGAGGGTTAACATGGGTTAAAAAAACGAATCAAACGAACGGCGAATTGCCTGTTCTTAGGTAAAAAAAAAGAACATTGAATTTGTATCTCTTTTTATCTAGAGTCTATATCTATATCATTTTTCCCTTATAAAAAGCGAATCGCGAAGTCAAAAAATGGGTAGGCTAAAAAGTGAACAGGGAAGAATCCATAATTTCCAGGACCCATGACCATGTGCACCCTCACACATGACATAAACTTTATTAAAGATATATTAGGGCCTATAGAACTCAAAGCACTCCACAATGCTTATGACAATACATTTTAGAAGCAATCACGTTATCAAGATTAAAGCAGCCCCTTGGGATGACATCAATTTTCGTTTTTAGTCTTGTAATGAAGTAGTGTATCACCCAGATCAAGATTTTATTTTTTTCAGAGTTTTTAGATTTTTACAAATATTTTTAATCAACATTTCTATGAAACCAGAAGGAACCCAAACAAACGATTTGTATCCTGAAGGACGATTGAATGTTTTTACAGCATTGGGCCACATGCTGATGGCATCGGCCCAGCGTTGGGTAGACAATCAGTGCTGCAGGTGTGTCCTCCCGTGTCCTGACTATAAGAGACCAATTAGCGGCGATTGCTCTGATTTTACCGTCTGATACGTGGGAATATGTGATGTAAAGTGCTGAATATTGCTGACTTGTTTTGTTTACATGGCAATATACGACCTGGAAATACAACTATTTCACTCTTTTTCGGTGCTTTAAAATTGTTTTTTGACTTTTTCGTATTTTCAGTTAAGATCAGTAGGCTATATAGCTTCATATAAATTAAATTTTCAAAATTGACAACATTGAAAATGTCTCATCCCAAGGGGTCCCTTTAAAACAACAAGCATTGTAGGCCCCTACGCCGAAACCTTCGATGTTTCATTAAGTTTGATAGCAAATGTAAAAAAACTCCACTACGTTTATCTTGGCCTACTATAGTCCATGACACAATTATCTGGAGCTCATGCTTCTTGTCGATTTATCCGTCAGTTTTAAACCGATTTTCTTGAAATTTTGCACAGGAAATTTCCAAATCATGTTCTAACATCGGTAAAAATTTTGCGCATTTGTATTCAATATTTAGAAAGTTATACCATTTGACATAGGCCTATATATGTGATAAAATTCCAGAATCAGTGTGATGGGTTAAGCCTATAGAGGGACGTCATATTTTAAATTTACTACATTCTAATTTTTTGTAATTTTATATATATGTGGGGAATAGCTACCGGTTTCGGCGGGTTTCGGCATCTGAGGCCGCCCCCTGACGGACACCGCCGGCGCTAACGCACGTGATCAAACCTGCTCGACTCATCCACAGCGAAGTTAGACTATGATAAAAAAACAAGGAGTCATTAAATTTGGCCATAAACCACGTGCGTTCTATCTTTTTCAAAATGGCTGACACGACGAATAACGCAATAAATTGGATTGATTTTCTCAACCCTTACTATTAAGAATTCTGAAAAAAAATCCTCCTATTTACGCTAATTCAAGCGATTAGGAGGGAACTATTTTAAAATTCATTTGCAATCGTTAAACGTTATAATTGGGTGTTTCGATTGTCACATATCCCCCTGGGCAAAAAGAAATATTAATATCTTTCTTGCCTAAAATTTGCGATCATAAATTTTTAAGATGATAAATTTCGCCTCGATTCAGAGAACATTTGATAGGATTAGAGCCATTTACCCTTTAGACTGTTAAACACGTATATATACGTTTTATGACGTTGCTAAACACGTAGATATACGTGTGAAAAAAACTAGAAAAATTAGTGTGGGTATTGTCGCAATGAAAAACCAACTATATCGAAAATAAAAGTATTATGCTTGTCATACGTGGTAGGAATAATTGAGGATCGTCTTTGGCGTTCATTGTATGTCTAGTTTTTCCTATTGTTATCCGCAAAGGCGCAACCTAGCGGGCATTTTAGAACTACAAATAACAGGTGCACGCTGACAGCAAAGATTTTTTTACCAATAATACTGTGGTGATTTTAACCAAGGAAAATACAATATTTCCCTGAGTTGTTTTATCCAAAAAAGCACTCAACCTATAGACACAATGTTTGGAAAGGCCATTTTATCAAAAATGAGTTCATAGCTTATCAGCATCAACTTTTCCTGACACACATTTTCTCAATACAGACATTACAGATTTACAGACTTCAATATAGATTCAGCCTACAGCCTTCAGTAATGACATTACAGCTTCATAGCATCAGCACCAGACTAATTAATAACATCAGAACTTTTGTCCTGCAGCATAGCATTTTTTAAATAATATTTCAACTGACATTTCATAATTAAAGCAGTTATTTTAATAGTTGGTGATTTTTTTATATCTGCAATTTCAGGTTTATACTGCAGCTGATAAGATGTAAATGATAAGATGTAAATTAAGCACATGTGGTCTACACAGCGCATCGCTCAACTCACAGAGTAGAGCCGTTACTACAGCTTACAGGATGTCTACACCGCACACCCCTCAGCACACAATGTAAGCCGCACAGCTCACCAGTCTGGCCGCACCTACCAGCCTGTATAGGCCTACAATCGCCTGTGCAGACGACAGTGAATAACGGTCGGGGAATCCCCAGCTTTTCAGAATCAACCCTGCATGGTGACGACCTACATAAATCAGAGATTTAAGCTTATCATCATCAACTTTTCCCGACACAAAATTTCTCAATACAGACTTTACAGATTTACAGACTTTAATATAGATTTAGCCTACAGCCTTCAGTAATGACATTACAGCTTCATAGCATCAGCACCAGCCTAATTAATATCATCAGAACTTTCGTCCAGCAGCATAGCCTTTTTTAAATAATATTTCAACTGACATTTCATAATTAAATCAGTTGTTTTACTAGTTGATCTACCTACCTCCACAATACTCAGTAGCCTACTAGGCTTGACGAACTTTAATGAATAATCATTCGATGGTCTAAAACAATAGTGGGTCAAGTCGACTTGACAGCGAAATTGTGGTTATCTTTTTGCTTAGAACTACAGTCTGCTAAATCCACTTATCAGCATGTAGACTTGGACTTATAATGATGAAACACACAGCGATTGGAATTTGACAGTAGATCAAGTGAAATTATCAGAGTATTTTTTTACCTGCAAAAATGATTTACAGAAGAAAATTTGGGATCAACAAGACACCAAGTTGACTTAGCTCATTGTTACACCAGGAACACAGAATATACAGAGATTGTTCCTAGATCAACAATAAACTAAGTCCAGGCATTTCCCATGTGTTGTCTCCACAAGTCTCAGAATAAGAATGCGCTAAGTGAACTTGCCCCGTTTTTGTCCCAGAAACAGAGCCCATAAGCATATAATACCAGAATAACAATTAGTCCATGAGCCAAGGGGTTGACCGGTACCATTTTGAGGGGCAAATTTTGCCTAGTGCCACAATGTTCAGTAATAATGTGGGGTGTTATTATTGCATGATAGCAGTTTAGATTGTACAGCTTAACGATTTTATAAATGGATTTGTAAACCACACTTTTTGAAAAAAATGTGCGCTCAGGGAGTCTTCGGCGCGTTTCTATGAACACGCGTTGCAGTTTATTACTGCGTTTACCAGCAAAAAAATAGCAGACGACGTCTGACAAAGGGACACAAACACGCTCTTTTAACGTGGATCTAATGCTTAAACTGACAAATATGTCGTGTATTTTATAATATTTTATATATGTAAGGAAATAATATATTACGAACCTTGAGAAACTGCCATTGGGGTTGGATTTTACTCCATAATTGGGGGCCCTGCCAGTGGGCTTGGGATGTTCAACTTCCCAAGTCGCGTGAGGTCATGACCCACAGGTTTAGGCTAGACTTGGCCACAAATGTCAATAAACCCACTCCCATGCATGCATATATTATCCCCTGGCTCACAAAGTTTTATATATATATAATATTATGCCCGACAAAGGAAAAATGTGTGTCCATCATACAATCCTCCCGATAAACAGTCCATTTATTGTTGTGATTATCAGAAAACTGTAGCAGGGAGTTCAGTACTATACTGCAGTCATAAGCGTTAAAAAATATCGCGTCGTTGTTCTAGTGCATGGTAATCTGATTAAATGTTGACATTTCAACGAATTTTGTATGATATTAGGCATATATAACGTTTAATGCAATACCTTACACCTTTACATGTTCCACTAAACTCTGACATTTAATATTATCTTAATGGTAGAACTATACTCAAATTACTAAATATGCCACATCTGTTTTAAATCACATAATTATCGACGCAGTGCCTTTTAGTTTTAGGCCTAATTGTGGTATGCCCCTACACCAATAGGCTACCGTTAGCCTAGCCTCTATAGCCTAGCTTACCCTAATAATTATTATTTCCTACATTTTTGAAGGATGTTACGATTAGAACGATTTAGTTACGGGCGATGGAGACGAATTAGACCTAGGCCTACTACAGGCTAGGCTACTGTAGGTGTTGCTTATTATTAACACATGGACCTAAAGGTCGAAGGGAGGTCGGGGCTAACTGTTAAACTTGTTATAAACTTTGTCGCCTTACATAGCTCAGACAATAATATAGTTTGACATTGCTGATCAATTGATAGCGGCCCATCCCCTGCGCCAAACCATGGGCACTTATTTCTTCTTAACTATGTTCCGCTCAGAGTTTTAAATTGTCAGAAAATATAGGCCCATATAGGCCTAGGCTTATGTATATAAAACATTTACAACAGGGTTAGCATGGTTTATTCTGTAAAATCACATGTGAATCGACATGATATGTAGGCTATACTTAAAATCAGGCTTGCCATTCAGATTTTTAAAAAAACATAGGGTATTTAAAATATGCACCATAACTACTTAAAATAAAGTTAAACCACAAACAGAATTATCATGATATATGTAGCCTGGGCCTAGGGGAGAGTGGGTCACCTTGAACCACTTTTTCTATTTGATGGCAAATGACAGCTGTAGAAAAAGGTAAAATCCTGGCATAAAATAACTTGAACTTAAAAGTCCCACTTATGATAAAAATCACATTTAAATTATTTTTTTTCATCGGTTCAACCTGCCCCACCTGCGGGGCACCTTGAACCATGACTCGGGGCACCTTGAACCACGATACAAAATGAAATAACAGTTTTGAAATGACACATAAAAAACACTATTTCCATCTGTGATGGACTAGCTATATATGATTTGTGTTTGTACAACACCCGACTTTTATTGAAAAATCGAGTGGCTCAACGTGCCCCTATGTTCAAGGTGCCCCACTCCTAAATTTTATATTGAACTAGGGGTCTATGGCTCAACGTGCCCCACTTTTCATGGTTCAAGATAAAATGGCTGCCATTTTTTTTCTTGCCAAAACAAATGTGAAAAAGTAGTTCTTATTCAAAATTGGCCTTGAAAGGGTTTCTGTGAAACAAAAATTGTTATTTAATACTACGTTTCTATAAGGATTAGAATAAAATAAAATCACCCCGTAAAATTTACTTTCTTGTTGATAATTTTTAAAAATGGCAAAAGATTTGATGAGGTGATCAAATGTGCCCTTTAATTTTTAGTTCGTTCACACACTACCAGGTGGTCATATTGACGGGATAACTGGCGATTGTGACTTAAAGAAACAGAAAAGTTAAGTGGTTCAACGCGCCCCTATGGTCGCGCCCCTACTTTATAGGGGGGGGGGCAAATATGTTTGCTATATGTTTCTCGCACCAAAACCAGAGATGAAATATCTACTAGGCCTATATATGTTATTTCCATCTACATGGAAACGAAGAAGACACTCTGGAAAGCAGAGGCCTAATTATAAACTTACAAACTACATTTTAGGTTACATTTTGATCGTGCACATTAAACTTAATATTAAAAGATATAGGCCTAGTCTTTATGAAACGTATAATTAAACTAAATACAATTTCTGCAAGATTTGCAAACATAGTCAAACACGTTGCGCTATATTTTGTTAATTTAACACTTATAAGTCACACCATAGACATTACCACATGCTATAACGTTAGTATTCAGTATTAATTATATATCATATCAATTTCCAGGGCCGCTCTGGTCTCGTTGCGGGGTGGTGCGAAATTTTCTGATGTGCACCTATTGCCGAGCGCAGCGAGCCATAAGAACAGCTCGGGGTATGGGGGCGCTGTAAGCCCCCCCCCCGTTAGAAAAATTGTTTTCTTTGTGACTTTTGAGAGCACCTGACATTCTGGAGACATAATGGATTTGCTCATGCACATTATATTATTAGGCTGACAAAAAAAAAAACTTTTGAAAATTCGTATCTAGGTAAACAAAATATTACTCAAAGCCGACAAAGGGCTATTCAAACAAAAACATTTTGGGCCTATATCTATTCTTAAAATATAATTACAATCATTGCAAGGGTATTTGATTATTATTTTAATTGTGGCCATAAGGCAGGAGACAAATAGAAACAATTATTTGCTAAAGAAAATACATATAGGCCTATGTGTAGGCTAACAAAATCAGCGTATTAATAAGACTCATCGTGATAATGTTTAGTATAAAAGTGAATCTAGCTCAAGACGACGTGTAGGCCCTATGGAGCTTTGAATACAGATCAACAATCTCGTCCAAATCAAATTGTGTATCATAAGTAAATCTACCCCGCCATCCCAGGATCTACCCCCCCCCCTTTACGTGATTATGTGAAGTGTCTTCTTATCCCAGAATGTACCCTCTCTTTTAAACATCTATATGCGATCCTCCCAAAATCTACTCCCCCCTCTTAGAATATACCCCCCTTTTGAACATCTATATGACTGTGACCCTCCCAGAATGTACCCCTCCCTCTCAGAATATAACCCCCCTTTTTAAACATCATATGCGACCCTCCTAGAATCTACTCCCCCTCACAGAATATACACGCCTTTTTAATAAAGCAACCCTCCCAGAATCTACCCCTCCTTCCCAAAATAGGATAACCACCTTCTTTTGACAACTCTATCCGACACTCCCATAATCTACCCCTCTCTCCCAGAATATACCCCAGTTTTATATAAAGTGAATCTACAGAATCTACCCCGCCCTCCCAGAATTAACCCCCTTAGATTTGCGACCCTCCCAGAATATACCCCTCCCTCCCAAAATTCACCTCACCTTAAACAACTATATGCGACACACCCAAAATCTACCCTCTCGCCTATAATACCTACCCCCCCCCCTCCCCCCTTGGATACCCCCTTTCTTTGACAACTATGCGACACTCCCATAATCCACCCCTCCCTCCCAGAGTATACCCCCTTTTATATACAGTGGCGCTCCCAGAATCTACCCCTTCCTTCCAGAATATACCCACTTTTCTACAACTATATGTGACGCTCCCAGAATCAATCCCACCCTACCAGAATCTACCCCGTCCTCCCTTCGATATGCGACCCTCCTATAATCTACCCCTCCCTCCAGAATCTGCCCCCTCCTTCACCACTATGTGCAATACTCCCATAATTTACCCCTCCCTCCCAGAATACACCCTCCTTGAAACATCTATATGTGACACTCCCGGAATCCAACCCTCCCTCCCAAAATATACTCCCAATTTAAAAATCTATGCGTGATCTCGAGCCTCTGAGAATCCACTCCTCTCTCCCAGAATATATCCCCTTAAAGGCCGTTTCTACAATGTGATTCTCACAGAATCTACCCGGGCCCTCTCTTCTGCCTGGCTCAGTGTGTATGCTATTAGGGCTATTAGGAGGCATATATAATATCCCTGGGAACTCACCAGGCCCATCTGAGGATTTTTTTTTTGGGGGGGGGGGTCAATGTGGGATTTGTGGGGAGTTTTTGAAATAGGTTAATAAGCCGCGTATTGAATATTACTTTAATTGATTTTGGGCGTTGAACGAAGCGAGACGTGCGTCAGGGGGGTACAGGGGCATGTTCCCCTGGAAATTTTGAGCTGCAAATTGGTGCAATATGGCGGATTTTGGAGGATGTTGCTACGGTAAATTTTCAGCTTCGTGGTAGTGCGACCCTTATCCCCCGCCCCAAATGACGGGCCTGGACTCACTGTGTTCAGTATGTTAGGACAGTGCCGCCCACGAGGGCTTTATTGTATAGTATCCTTGATTTTACCAATCCATGTGCGGTCTTGGGCCTTGATGTTGGCCTGGCCTATGTCTCAGCGGGGGGGGGGGGGGTGCGAACGCACGCACCGCATCCCCCAGTCTACGGTACTGATTTCTTCATTATAATAATTATTTCAATTATGCAAAATTATAAAAAATTAATAATATACAAATAACATCGGTGCCTACATATCAATATTTTTTTTTCATTCATTTATTTTATTATATTGACATGTAGCCTACATCATATAACGATATAATTGTAAGTTTTTTTTAGGTTAGGGATGATAAGCCAAAAGCAATCAATTTACATGTTTACTTTTAAATGTGTTTGAATATTTAACATTTTGTCAATCTTTACCATAAATATGGTTCATTGTAAAATAATATGAATAAGATACTAGTATATTTTTTCATACCATTATTGAAGAGGAGGAAATAGTATGCTACTTACAATCAATTTATAGTGGTTTGTATTTCATAATATGCTTGAATATTTAGCATTCAATTTTTCTTTGCCACGAACAATGTAAAGTGTAGAATAATCTGACCGTTATTTTTACATAGTCATGATATTGATGATGACGACGATCGACAGACGATTTGTTGTTACATTTTGTTGGATAGAAATAATGTATGCCAATATGACATCCAAGTTATGTGTTTATTTTTAAAAGTGTTTGTCATTTTTTCATTCCAAAAAAGTGGAAAGCGATTCCAGATAATTTAAAAACATTTTCTAGACAGAAAAACATTTGAAAAAGGAGACAATCAGGTTCTTAGATACAGTCGATTGCAATTCAAGACAGCCATTTTAGGCATTGCATTGAAATGGCGGCTATTTAGAAAATGACCTCCAGATGATGGGGAAATTCTCGCCGTCGCGTCATTACATCTTACCCCTAGTAGGTTAGGTCAGGCCGGCTACCCCATTTTATACAAAAATGAGGTATCACACTACATGCAATTGTCCTCGAGCTTACTTATTTAACATCACATTTTCAATCACTTGACCCTTAAATTGATATCCAGTCAAAATCACACCAGAAACATATATTACACTTGTTGCTTTTTTTGTTTGTTAAAAAACATTTCTACATTTTGACCTTCGAATCGGCCTTTTGACCTTGAAAATGACCTTGAAACATGAAATTAATACCACAAATGGATTCTCGTGTTAAAATCACATAAAAATGAGGTATTACACTTGTTCCCACCTTTCTTTGTTAAAAAATCAAATTTGACCTTGAAACTTGTATCTGACAGAGGTCATCTTGGACGCCATCTTGGATTTTGCACTTTTCCGCTCTGCTAATTTCTTATGATTTTTAAATGACAATTAGTGGCACTTACCAAGTTCAAAACGGTTAATATACCTTATGTTGCAATTTGTTCTTGGTTAAGTCCATAGTTTGAGCTGATTGACTGGTGATCTATTATGTCACTTTATCACCGTAATTTTGTTAAATTTAGATATGGGGTGGTCCAATATAAACCATTTTTTTAAAGGGAAAGCTGCCACTTCCATATTGCTATCATACATCAATGAAAAGGAGAGATAATGTAGTTTTAGGAAATATGTGTGAAAATTTGCCCCATGAAATGGTACCAATCACTAAAATTTTCAGCCTTTAGCTCGTGGACTAAATGTGTCAAGTCGAAATGGTCATGTGTTGAACAGATATTATGCTGATATGTGTTCCTTTTCACGAGAATAACAATGTGCTAAGTCGACTTGATCTGTTGTTTTAACCTGAATTTGGAATAAATTCAAACTTTATACATATTATAGCTGACTTAGCTGGTTATTATTCTAAAAGTCAACAATGTTACTTAGCACACTGTTGTTTTAACCCATCGCATTCTGCATATTTTTTCATATTAGTGGTATTACCAACCATCAGTATGATATTGGTGAATTTTATAACTGCAATTTCAGCTATAATAATTTTCCACTGACTCTTACGATATACGCATGTGTCTGCCTTTTCTAATATAACTGTTTAGCCACTGCAAGTGGGTGACACTTGCTCGCATCGCCCGGTAGAGTAAATCATTATGGAAAGATAGAGAACTTGGACTTAAGTTTCTATATATATATATAACTTTACAATTTTTTCACCGATGTTAGGACATTGAAAATATCTTGTATGCTACAAATCGGTTGATAGGCCTAATTGACAGAGAAGTCGAAGAAAAGCATGCGCTCCAGATAAATGTGTCATAGACTATAATTAAGTAGCCTATCACAGAGATGGATACAGATGACGGAATAGTGCATCATCCTGCCACGCCACCACCACACTCTCCATCACCACTCCCGATGGACACCAGCGGTAGTTTTTGCCATCCCAGAGAATTATCAAGAAGAATCAATGATGCTGCCGCCACCACCGGAGGTTATTCATGCACCCCTGGCACCACTCACCTACGAGACGATAACATCATCTACTCAACGAGGGAAAGAGAAACTCGTCGATTCAATAGGATACTCATACATACAGAAGAAACCAGGAAAGAATGGAGTAATCTGGTGGAGGTCCTCCGTTCGAAACAATTCTACACTCTGCAAGATAACATGATTCAACTTCTATTCCAAGAAGCTACCACCGTGAATTTACATATGAAACTACTATCACAAGACAAGATACGACGCAGACAATCAAAGAAATACAGAGACCTGCAAGGAAAGATTATGAAATACTGGGAGCAGTATGCTGGCGGCCAGAAGACCCCAAATTCCTTTTTAATATCATGTGCTCACCTGAATGCCCCCACATTGTAAACTGCTCACACAAGACTTTTTAATGTTTTATATATATTATGTATCTTTATGTATATTTCATATATAATCATGTGACCTGCTATTTTTAATTTTAATGTTAATAGGCTTATGTCTAAATGTTTTTAAATGAATTATATGTTTTATATTATGTATATTTCATGTTTTATAGCCATGCGACCTGCTATGTTTAATTAAATGTTAATATGTTATAACATGTTTTTTTAAATAAAATATATTGCTTCTAATAATAAATGTGTTTTTTTTTACACTCGCAAAGTATGAGTGTGGCTGCCCGTATGTCTAACTTTAAAGCAGATCAGATAGCCTACAATATAGTCATGAATTGGGGATGAGTTGGTAACACTTGGCCGATAGCTGGGGATGAGTTTGTAAGGTATTGACGGTCGGGGGGATGAGTTGGTTATAGCTGTTGGAGGGCTGGGGATGAGTTGGTCTACCCGCGTGTGAACTGGGGTTGAGTTGGTATGGGGGATGAGTTGGTAGGGGGGATGAGTTGACTGCCATTCATCTATGGTATCGTAGGCCTACATTGGTAGGCCTAATAAATGGTGCGAGTATTACTTCACAGACGACAGTATCTTCGACACCTCACTATTTCGGAGCATATATCCAGTTCAATAGCTCACTGTATAAGAAATTACCAAAAATCACCCGATGTTTCTCGTCATAATGAAGCTAGTGAGAGTCTACTGCCAATAAATCTTGCCATGATGATCCACTCAAAAATTCGAAAACAAGTTTTATAAAAATATGGATTATTCCTTTAAAAATATGTAATTACTATTATACAAATAAATATGTAAGCCTATAAGGCCCTAATACTAATTTATCAATTTAATTAATTTATTACGACATGTAAATAGGCCCTGTGTTTTGGCAATATAGGCCTACTCCACATAACATTTAAGCTTTTGCATTCACAATTGGTCGGTCAAGAAGAGTAGTGTAGGCCTATCAGTGTGCTTTTGATCCAACATTTTGTATATACATATAATTGATGTGTATAGGTTAAACATAATAGGCAATGTCACCTGGGATATCTAATGTACAGAAGCAAATCCTTATATTTTACGAATTTGAGAGTGCATATGAAATACAAATTTGTGACATCTTAATTGGGCATACGGAAATCAGTATTCGTTACACTATGATGAAACACACAGTTGGAAATTTAACTTTCTGTTAATATTAAAAAAAAAAAAAAAAAAATATATAATAAATTTAAAGCACATATGACCTGCATAATTAAAAATGTAGATGAAAGCAAAATAGAGGTCTGCGAAATATAATTAAATCAGCATTGGACTGGTGTATCATGTTATCTATGTATTGTTTTTTCTGACGGCGGGAGCACAAAAAGCGTCGCCACAGTCCAAGCAAACACGGGACTATCACACAATGCTGTTTTAATGTTGGGCCAGCGTCGAAAACTTTGGGCCGATATTGAGACAGTATTGGATGAATGGAACGTGTATTCTGGCGTGCTGCCGCTAAGTATACAGAAGACCCAGTGATGGAGTAGTGTTGGGCCAGCATCATAGACGATTTGTCGGCTTTGAACCAGCAATGGGCTGCCACGATGGCCCAACATTACATTGAACCGTAATCGGGTGGTTAGGGCCTAGGCCTACATCGTGTGTACAAGGTGCATGTTGAATGGATGTTGGCCGGAACTGGCGATGGTGGTGCAGGGAATGAGCATTAAAGATTTAATATATTAACTTGCCCTCTTGGTTCTCTCCTTAGTTATATCTTGAACATTTAAGATTCTGACCCATGAGGAAGACCAATATGGTTATGTTTACAGAATGTGAAGCTGAGTTATCTATAGCTGTCAAAACCAAGCATGGCTGTCATCAAATTTCAATTGAGTATGCCGTGTGGTAACTAGTTGCCGCTTTATGCCTGGTGATAGAGGAGATTCTATCTGAGCGATGATGGCCTTGCGTTCTGCCATGTGACTGGACGCAAGCCATTGATTCGCTCAGGCGCGAATCAACAAATATATGCAGCTATATTTTAAAGCTGAGGAGGTTTGGGGAACTGATGAAGTCATACCCTAACTGAGAGGGGTTCTTTCCTTGTTGTATATATATTGTAAAGCAGCTGCATGTCCCTCTGTGTATAGTAAAACAGCATCAAGCCTCAGGTGTTCTGGAATCCTGACTTGCGTCTTTGCCAAACTTTCCGAAACTCATCATGAGTCCCATGACTTTAAACAATAACACTGAAACAGTCTGAAGCCGGGCTTCAGAGTTCGGGAACTCCTAGCTGTTCTAGTTATCTTATGATGGTCTCGTGGTAATTAAAAGTGGTAAGTTTTTACAATCACAATATAACCTAGCGAATCGATGGTGAAGAGATCAGATTTATTTAAATTATGTAATGGCTCTCATGAATAATATGCTCCAGACCCCGATTTTCTCTGCTCTTTTTTTGATAAACTTGTATAGTAAATATTATTACATAGTTCAGAAGTGTGGTCTTTTCACAATGCTCTACAAGTGGAAGGGCAGGGACCCTGGTGTAGTGGTTAAAACTGCCTGCTTGGAAAGTCAGATGTCACGGGTTCTGGCCTTCAAGTGTCCGAGACGTAGCGTGCTTGGCTTCAGACCGACAGGGCTCGAATTTGGAATCCTGTGTCTGGACGATGGTGTCATCTCATTCATTTCACCATTCTCAGGAGATTATTCTGGCCCAGTTTAGGCTTTATTATTTTATATATGGAGAATTGGGAATGTTCCCATTACAAATAATTGGCAAATTGGTAATTTAAAAATACAGGATAAATATTTTCAAATCAAAGAAGCTTATGATATTGGATTTGACATTTGTGAAACATCACTGTCTTGTTCAAGCTGGCCAATGTTTTTTTCAAATCATTATTATACAATGTTGATAGCCAGAACATTTTGAAACAATGTTTTTTTAGATTTGTGTAAACAGAGGTCAGACTATATCTGGCAAAAGGGGAATTCTGCTTTATTTGCCAGTTCAGATGATGTGATATATAACTCATAATTATAAAATTAGGCCATGTTATAGTAATTACTTAACTAAAATTGTTATACTATGTGTTATCTGGGAAAGGGAAACAGCCGGTTGCAAAGTTTTATAAATGTGCACTACCAATTTACGAGCTATTTATTAAATGTCTTTTATTATCAAATAACCCAATTTTGCGATGTGGATAATATGAGAAATTCTGTCGTTTAATGTTTTTTTGCTATGCACCATTTCAACTAGTTTGGTGCTCTGTGACTTTATCTACAAAACGATTTTTTATTTTTAAAAATAATTAATTATTATTGGTGATGGATTAGAATCGGAACAAAAAACATTTTAATGACACGCTTTTTATTCAGTTAATTCGTCTTTCTAGTTATTCAAGATGTGGTTCAGAATGGTCGCCGGTGTATATATAGTAAGATTTGATAAATTGTGTATATTGATCAATTTTAATTTTCTTTCGTAATAGAGCGTTTTTACCAGTACAGAGGTAAAAAAAAATGTTTAACCCTTTAGGCTCGGGTGGGGGGTAGGGGTAATTGTTTGTTTTAAATCAGGAACAAAGTATCCCCTGTAATGTCAACGAGGACACAAGAATTTATTCACTATCAACCCTTTGCTTTATAGTTGATAATAACGCTTTATGATACATAGAACAATAGTCCTGAACCCTGTTTTAACACCATGTAAAACAAAATCAGACGCGTACTCAGGGATACGCAACTGTGTACTATCACATTTTTAAAGCATTGATATTGAGAATGTTCATTTAATGTTGAGCTAGCATTGTAGACGGTGGACATTGCATAGCTGCAAATAAAACATTGACAATAACTTTGAGTCACAGATGTAGACTACGCATTGTGACTGCTTCGCCCCCTTGGATATGAAAGGGTGTATCTGCCACTTTGCAAAATAGCAGATACACCCTTTTATATCAAAGGGGGCGGCTTATCACCGTCACCTTCTACAAGCACGCCATTTCACACCCTCACATGTTTTAATGTAGGCTTAACTGTTGATAACTTTTAGAAGTGGATTACACGCACACACATCGATACAGTCATATCGAGTAGATCTACAATATTTTTTGGTATATTAAATGCCGTCTATATACTACACAGATGTCAAATTGGTCAATTATGCCCTCTTTATAGTTATTATCGATATGACAATTATTAGCGGCATGTAATATTATAGTTCACAATGGGGTGTGTCATTATTGGACAATGACGTCTATACGACGTTGTACCAACATTAGTCCAGTATTGGGTCATACGATGGGAGTGACATGCGCGGACCACACGGAAACAAGAAGAACAAACATATTTCCGGGTTAGATAATTATATTGCTTACCAGATAACCGACTAAATTTAAATTATTTCTTTATTTGAGATTTGCATAAATAAACGGTGGCCCATAGAGGCCAGGAATGGCCAGGAATAAAATAAATATAAAAATAATTAATGCGTGCCCGCGCAATAATAATGCGTACCCACGCAATAATATTGCGTGCCCACGCAATGACTAATGCGTGCACACGCAATGATCAGTGCGTGCCCACGCAATGACTAATGCGTGGCCACACAATAATAATGTGTGGCCACGCAATAATAATGCGTGCCCACGCAATAATAATGCGTGCCCACGCAATAATGATGCGTGCCCACGCAATAGTCAGCACATGGCCAGCCGCTTGTAAAACCTCTCTTGAGTCTTAACTTGTGTGACTTCATAGACTGGGTTAACATGGTAATTATTAACTTAATAGCCTACGCCTACTATCTATCTATATATTAATGCGTGGCCACGCATTATTATTACGTGCCCACGCAAAAATAATGCGTGCCCACGCAATGACTAATGTCTGCCCACGCAATGATTAGTGCGTGGCCACGCAGTGACCAATGCGTTGCCACGCAATAATAATAATGCGTGCTCACGCAATAATAATGCGTGGGCACGTAATAATAATGCGTGGCCACGCAATAATATATAGATAGATAGTAGGCGTAGGCTATTAAATTAATAATTTACCATGTAAACCCAGTCTATGAAGTCTCACAAGTCAAGACTCAAGAGGGGTTTCACAAGCAGCTGGCCATGTGCTATTGCGTGGGCACGCATTATTATTGCGTGGGCACGCATTATTATTGCGTGGCCACGCATTATTATTGCGTCGCCACGCATTAGTTCTTTGGGGCACGCACTGATCATTGCGTGGGCACGCATTAGTCATTGCGTGGGCACGCATTATTATTGCGTGGGTACGCATTATTATTGCGCGGGCACGCATTAATCATTATAATTTATTTCATTCCTGGCCATTCCTGGCCTCTATGGGCCACCGTAGAAATACGATTTATTATTATGATTATTAAAAAAAATCACTAAAATGAGGCATCGGCATTAGAAAGGATAACTTTTAAACGGCCAAGTTACTTAATTGGGATTTTCACCCATTTGAAATTGTGTCTCGCTGACGCGAACCCTACCTTCAAGTGAGTGAAATTAATCGCATTTGACAAAATGAAGGTTAAATCATTTTAAATATTGCTGATTGATGTCACATTTATATTTAGCATGTCTAAAGGTTGGTACTTAATGTGCTAATAAAAAATAAATAAACGAATATAATCGGGACCGGTGGTTAAAGGGTTTAGGGCTGGTCATTCTACTGGGTTAGCATCGATTGAACTAATTGATAGAATCACTCAAGACCTTGATAAAGGTAAAATACCGATATCCATTTTCTTAGATCTCTCAAAGGCATTCGACACTCTTGATCACGGTATTTTACTTCAGAAATTAAATTATTATGGTATAAAGTCAGTAGAGTTAAAACTTTTTCAAGACTATTTGCAAAATAGAACCCAATATGTTTCTTATGATAAAACTAATTCTGATATGTGTCGTATATCCACTGGTGTGCACCAGGAGTCTATATTGGGCCCTCTTCTATCTACCATATATATTATTATTTATGCAACGTCAGTAAACTGTTTAAGATGATTATTTATGCTGATGATACTACTACTATACTCCACATTGGATGTTTTTGGTAATTTTATTTCCAAAAATTTAAATTTAGAATTGACAAAAGTTGCAGACTGGTTAAAGTTGAACAAATTATTAAGCAACATAAAAATTCATGGTATTTCATATGCCTCAAAAACAAGTCAATATATCAAATATAGAGATTGAAAATATCAAAATATAATTTGCTGATGAATTTAATTTTTAGGGTTAACAATACACAAGCATTTAAAATGATATTCACACATAAACAAAATAGCTTATAAAATTTTAAATATTATAGGAATTATGTACCGGCTTAAACACATGGTTCCTTCTGAAATTATTTTAACCATATATAATGGGCTGATTAAACCACATATACTTTATGGTCTTAAGTGCTGGGGTTTCAACCAGAAAAGAATTTTAAAATTACAGAAGAAAGCCATGCGAATTATATGTTCGAGTGGTTACCTCTTTAAGAAACTAAATGTGCTTAACATTGATGGTATGTTTAGGCTTCAACTGTTAACGTTTTGTTTTGACCTGATAAATAACAATTTACCTGCATATTTCAATAACATGTCTTAATTTTTACAGCCAGTAATCTACCATAATAACATCAGACAAAAAAGAAACTACTCAGTTGCACGAGTAAAACATGTATTTTCCCAAAAATGTATGCGTTTTTGTGTTGCGGATATTTCAAATAAATCAAGCAGCCTTGTAACAGATAAAATAAAAACTCATAGTCGAAAAGGATTTTTAGTATATCTTAAATGTTTTCTTGTAAATGCATACTACTCAATATGTTTAATATCAAACTGCTATATATGTTCAAAAATTGTTGTTTCGTAATACACGGTGCACTTTGGACGCTGGCCCTCTTTGGCCCTATTTTTGGCCAAGGTGAAGGTTATTATATAAGATCGTATTAATATATTTTATATCCATGCAGTCCGCTAATTTTACCGTTCCTCATATATTTCATTTGTGTCTCTGTTTTTGCGTTGATACATAGACTACACTCGTATTTGTCTGCTTCTCCCTCCGCATTAATGTTACTATTTTATTATTGGCCGTTTTTTTGTCTCTCCGTCTTCCCCGCAACGTATGCAGTTTTTCAGAAACTATATATTACTTTATTGAAGGGTGGCCTGCATGGAAGCGGCTTATTATAAGCCTTTTGCAGGTCCTTTGCATTTTTATAATTATTTGCATGTATGTATGTTTCAAGCATAAATAAATAAACTGAACTGAACTAATTAGAGCTTTGACATCTTCTACAGTCTAAACAATATAGGTTCCGTAGAAAGAACCCTTCGTCACTATTACCATGCAACGACTGGAGGACCCTTGTAGGGTTCTCCTGGGGTCGCATACTAATAGTACTGAAGGGTTATTTATAAAGAACCTATATTGTTTACAGTGTATCACTATCACATCATAGTTCCCAATGTAATTATATTTAAACACCCATTTATTGCAAAAAATATAATGCTTTGTGCATAGTGGTCTTATTATTAAACACAATGTCTGCGTTATATTCAACTGTATTAGCATAGATGGAACTCATCCAGCTGTATAGTATTCCTTTGTGAATACCAATGTTGAGACGTGACTGCATTCATACCGACACTGACCATTAAATAACCAGCTATCAGAGAGTTGTGTACATGGTGTATATTCAGTACATAATAAGAAGGTACATTTAGTACATAATAAGGTATATTTGATACACAATAAGGTACATTTTGTGCATAATCAGGTATATCTAGTGCACAATAATATATATTTGGTACGATCTATTTAGTACACAAGAAGGTACATTTGGTACACAATAAGGTATATTTAGTACACAAAAATGTTTATTGAGTACGCAATAATGTATATTTAATACATACTAAGGTATATTTGGTAAACAATAAGGTATTTTTAGTACACAATATGGTATATTTAGTGTATAATTATGTATATTTAGTGCACATTAAAGTATATTTAGTACACAATAAAGCATATATTTAATAAACAATAAGGGATATTTAGTACAATATAACGATAGCTTTAAACTGAATTAAACATTTGGGATAATCATTTCCTGGGCAATGTCATGATTGCCACATGGACATATTGTCCCATTTGATAAATCATTGTGTTTGCTATTATTTCCTATATGTTGAATTGTAGGCTACTATATTTCTTATAATATGGTAAATTGTTTTTTTTGTTAATTTGAAGTCAAAATTGCTTACGAAAATGCCAGCATCAGATGACGCAAAATATTTTTATTTGTGCAAAATCTGCATCTCCAAAATTTGATTTTTTGATCAACTGAGCGTCCGCTTTAAATTACGTTATCAAGTTCAGTTGCATTTATTTATATTTGACATAACCCTAACATAAGTTCCAAATCTAATCAAAAGCTACACTACATAAATTAATAAAAGTATCAACAAATAAAATAAGTCAGTTTGTAAATTGTTAACCCTTGAAGCACTAACCACGACTATAGTCGTTTTTAATCTATTTTTTAGCAGGTAAAATCACAGTTATTAGGAAGGAAATGAGTGCTTAAACATCACGATTTGCAAATGTTTGGAGCAGTAGGGCCTACTGTAGCCAACATCAGTGCTCTAAAGGTAAAGTCAGCGTTGGGGTTACTGCAGTTAAAGGGTTAACTAACCATTTATCCGCCAAATTATTCAATCTACAACTTTTAGTGAGTAAAGATCATTTATATTTGACAATATGGCGGTCAACTCTTTTCAAATCTTGCTGGTTGCTGTCACATTTTAACTTTGACATATTTAAAATGTGGAACTAAATGTGCTAATAAAAAATAAAAACCCGAATATATGCAGCACCGACGGTTAGAGGGTTAACAATCTTGACTATTTGTTTCAATCTGATTTCAGTGTGATAATGCGTAGAGCCATGAGATGTGTAGCTTTCACAGCATCACTTGCTGTCATAATGATGTACTGGATATCACGGGAAGAAAACATGGATTATGTCAGCAATCCAGCACCCTCTACTTCTCATAACAATACAGTGCTAAGAAGAAATATCGAACAAAAGAAATCGAGCAGTGAGAATAGAAGGGAGATAAATTTGTTATTCTGGCAGCCTGTAGCATTACCTTATTACAAAAATCAATTATATTCTAGTGATAGAAAATGCCAATTCCATTTCAACGTAAGTGATTACAACAGAAGCGAAGCAGTCATTTTTAGAGATGTCTTCTTAAAGAGTAACCTTCCCGGATATCGCCCACCTGGTCAGATATGGATTTATCAAGCTTGGCAATCGTGGCATAATGCTAGGATAAACTATTATCTCAGTCACTCACATATTCCACGGGAATTCAACTACACAATTACATACTCCAAGCATTCTGATGTTCATATTCCTTATGGAGAATGTGTCAATGTAGTAGAAGGCCTTCATGATGTCAAACAAAAGATTGATGATATTGTCAGTATAAAAGAAAAACTGGCGGTTTGGATGGTTAGTCATTGCGTTGCCCCAAGTCTTAGACAAGATTATATTGGCGAGCTTTCACGACACATGGAAATTGAAATATATGGAGCATGTGGAACACTTTACTGTACAGATGACAACAGCTGCCAAAAAATTATTTCCACTTATAAATTCTACCTCGCATTTGAAAATTCCCTTTGTGGTGAATACATAACTGAGAAATTGTGGAGGTGTTATGAGTGGGGTCTGGTGCCAGTTGTATTTGGAGGTCTGGATACTTATAAAGAAGTCCTACCATCTAACTCTTATATTGACGTAGCTGAATTCTCTTCTCCTAAGTTGTTAGCAGATTATATAATGCTAGTGAGCTCGAATGAAACACTTTATCGTAATTATTTTACCTGGAAGTATAATTATAAATGTGGTAACCTGAGACCTCGACAGAAAATGGAAAGAATCTGTACATTTGTCCAGAAAAACAAGCAGCAAACTGTCGATATGAACAATGTTTGGAATTTTAATTCTAATCGGTGCGAACAGGAAAATCCTTCTCAATATTTAGCAAATTTAGGAGTCATGGTAAATAATACAAAAATTATAAAAAATTAAAAAGAAATAACCAAAGAGAAACAAGTAGGCTACAACAGACATATTATTGTATAATCTATGTAATTAGGGACATAGATGACAGTCAATGATGCTCAATAGAATGTGTAATTCTAGACTTCGTCTAACTTTAGAAGTTAGAAGTACATAAATTATTTTAAAAAACGACCCCTGTTAATAAGTTCATCAGTCAGTGATGGTTTAAAGTTGGGTCGACGTAGTTGACTGAGGTGTTTACTAGGGTGAAGTCATATAATGATAACAATGACATTTTATTGTTTGTCCATACTAACATTGAATAGCGGGTATTCATTCAACATTAAAAAAATATGATTTGTAAAAAATATAATTGTATCTATATCGTTCTTATCATTAACCGTAACTGTGTAATATTCCTGTATACCTCATAATAATTTCTACATAATGTTTAACGTTATGTAATTGTCGTTTTCTCTTAATCCGTTTTCTTTTATATATATTTCATTTATAGTCACTTTCAGTCAATCCGATACCCACAAATTCCGGGTTTTTTCAGACAAATTAACTTCGTTGGGTTTCCGTGATCAAGCTGACTAGAAATCACCGAGGTTATAAAACGAAGACCCTGTAGTCCACATTCCAGTTAGCCCTTTAAGCCCTCACGATGCATTAAGGCATTATTTTATATCCATTATTTAGAACGAAAATATTCATGAAACTGGTTTACCAATGCATTTCAGTTTTCTTCACTTTTTCAACCACTTAAATCATCTTCATCCACTACAAGTAGAGATTGCGACAGCAATTCGCGGCTTGTAGTGGATAAAGATGACAATGGTAAATTCAGGCTTGAAAAGGTTAAGTTACTCTGATTCACATAATAAATATTGCTTGTCAAATTCCTTAGATAAATCTAGTTATTCATTTATATGGATTTCATTGCTAGGCCTATCCACCTTTGCATTACCCTATCTATATATAATCTACGGCAGCTAATTTAGTTGAATTTTTTCCCTTATACGGTATTCGCTGCTTGTATAGTTGTCGAAATTATTGTTATTAATCAAATCTGAATTTGGTTAAAAACACCTCTTTCGAACAGGCATGGTGCGTCATTGAATAAAAGTTGCAACATCGGACTATTCAACATTTTTAGGAAAAAAATTATTAACGTCATTGTGTGATTTTATACAGCCACCGCCCTCTAAAAATATGGAGACACCTCGACAATGAAATTGATGTACTGTGCTTCTAATACTTTTGGACACTTGTTTTTAAAAATGGTCAGTCATTATAAAAAAATATCACGTGTCCTGTATTGTTGATCTATTACGCTTTCAGAAAGTATATATTTTGACATTGTGTGCAAAATTATCAAGACTTGAATCCATACATGTTTAGCCTATGGTGAAAATGAGTAATTAGACACATGTGTTGGGAGAATCGAAGATACTTCTCGATGATCATCGCTGCTCGAATAAAAACCAGAGAAATCACATCAGGGCACATTGTATCATGTGTTCATTTCGTTTTTTCATATTGCGCACTGCGTAGTGTGTCTACAACCTCACAAACTCTTAGTCACAAACACGTCAGAGGCCATGGGAATTGGACGTAAATTGTCCAGTGAGAAAATCGCACAAGCTGTAGCCTTTGCTAATTTCAATTACTGCCAAATACATATCAGAAGAATCCTCGGTTGCAGCAAGGGTGCTCTACAAAAAATGTCAAAAATATACAGACAAAGGGATATTTTAAAGATGAGCCTGGTAGAGGGGACCCCGTGTCACAATTGCTCACAGAGACGCAGCTATCACAAAGTGATTTGAAAACCAGAGGATCCAGGTTATTCACTAGCCTCCAAGTAGTCTAGATATGAATCGTATAGAGCCTATCTTGACTCACGTGATGAAAGATGATGAAAGCAACCCAACCCCAGCAACTTTTCGAGAGCTCCGGATGGGGGTCCACCAGATCTAGAATGAAATACCCAAAGATTCCGTGTCCAGCGTCTACATGACGGAATGACCCGTCGCGTTGATGCCTTCATGAGAGCAAAAAGATATTCAACCAAATATTAAATTTCAGTAAATTATCTTATTCACAGACAAATTTAAGAATAATTAAGACATTTTTCTCAGTCCAGCAGTGATTTAAAAACAATATTTCAAAGAAATAGTGATTATTTATAAAGTGGATGATAGTAATTAAAGTATTAAAAACGTTTTATTGCTATTTTCGTTAGTCAATTTTACTCACGATGATTGTTTGAGAGTTTCACATCTTATTTCTACATTTCCACCACAATGCCATCCCCACAGAATTTTCAAAAAAAATGATTAAAATATCCTGTTTTTAACTACTATTTTTTGCTGAGCTATTTTTTTCAAAAAAGTGATACTTTTCCCAGATTTTCTTGCATAATAATGTTAACGGATACCAGTTACATACTGTTGCCAAATTTCAGGCGAACAGCTTCATAATTCACAAAGTAAATTAAATTTGATCAGAGGCTATTTGCAACTTCCGTATGTACAGAGCGTGTGGTGGATCAATATTTTTAGAGGGCGGTGTAGCTAGTAAATAATCTATTGCTATTACCGTTAGACTTTTAGACACAAAGCGCTAGATTCTATAACTTAACTTATTGTGTCTCGCTACCGCAATTTGAATCAAAATATATGCCAATCTTGCAAATTGCTCTCAATTTTGTGCTGCCCACATGTAATCACAAACTTCTTACAGAATAGTGGACATAATTAAATAATAAATATATATATATATATATATATATACGCGTGTGTATATATATTAAAGAGAGAATTTGCTCTCGAAAAACTGTGCTCATAATATCTGAATTTTTGAGTTTGTATGTTAATTGCTGCTTTTTCGTAAAAAACACACTCGAGATATATTAGGTACATTTGCATCCAACTATAATGTTCAACTATTATGTACGTGTGTATTAATTGCAAGACAGTGATCAATTAATAAATATTCTTTATTTCACATACACGACCGCTGGACATTGGTCCAGTGTTGCCTTAGTGGCGGGCCAGCGTCGCTGAAGGTGGCCAACAGTTAGCTAGCGCTGGGTTAATCTGTCGTGTTTGCTCAGCAGCCACTGTTATGTCAAGTCTACAATCACAAATGCATAACAATGAAGTAGGCCTACATAAATAAATATATATATGTATATATGTGTGTATATGTAGGTGTGCATATGTATGTGTGCATATGTATGTGTATAGCCTGTTAATATATATATATATATATTCAGCTTGCTTTTATAATGAAGTGCTCTTAGGATTTGGCTTTTATGTTTGTCAGTTTCTTCACAAAACATACCAACGTTATAGATAATTTAGATATATATTAGATAATTTGTATTCAACTATAATGGTTCTCAGTGTACGTGTGTAACGATTGCATGATTCAAGTCAACTATTAGATATGTATTCATCATTTCAAATACACGGCAGACACGGGACATTGGTCCGGCGTCGTCTCGGTGGTGGGCCAACGTCGCAGACGGTGGACCAACACTGAGCCGGCCCTGAGTCAATGTGTCGTGTCTACTCGGCAGCCACCGGAATGTCAAGTTTAAATATGAAATTTGCCGATGTCAGACGTTGGCTCGATATTGGTATGGCACTGGCCAGTCTGTTGCTGGCTCGGAAGGCCCGCACATTTTCTATTTATTGTTCGCATCCGTTCAGTGCATTGGTCCCGAATTGGTTCAATGTTTGGCCAGAGTGTCGTAGACGGTGGGGCAGCACTGGGTCAGGTCAGACCCGTGTTTCATATTTGATGCGGTCTATTCAGCTAAATTGATATTGTACCACCGCTGGACCAGTGCTTGTACACACTTGTTATTATTGGCTAATAATTATGTTCAAGATAAATCGATTGGGGTTAGCTCAATTTTTCACGTGCTTTCACTTTTTGCACTCGACCTCGTAATGTGTGCAGTGTGTTCATATATAACACACACTGTAAAGAACAGTTTATTAATCTTGTATTCTCATCTATTATGCTGTGTCTCATGTCTGCGACTCCGAAATGCGATAGGTTTTGTAATTCCACGTGCTCGGGTGATATCGCGCTCTATATGTTTTAATTCTACCCTAACTCTAAACTATAACCATGACTGTTGATATTGAAACATATAGAGCGCGTATTGGTACATATCGGGGTCGTGGTAAACCTGGTATAATTCTCAATGGTTACCTGATTATCAGTTTTCTTTGTAGGGTGGGAATTTTGTATTGGTTATTTACACTCTTGTTACTCAGCGGAGATATATAGCGTAATCCAGGCCCATCTAATTATATAAACGCGTTTCTACTTAATACTAGAAGTTTAAAGTCGGTTTCAAAAAATCATAATAAATTAAAAGATTTTCAATCACTCGTAGAATTAAAACAAGCAAAAATTCCGTAAAAAAATGAGCCGTAGAATGTGCCGCGCAATGACCACAATGTGCCGCGGGTTTCCCTGACCGGGCGATAGAGTGGGGAGTGACAGTGTTTATCCAGCAGTAGCTGACTTGTAGGGTGGGGTGCAGTGGTGGGGTGAACTGTCCGCTAATGTGCCGTCCGTTCCGTAAATGTGCCGTCAGAAACGTGCCGCGTTTTAGGTAGCTATCCACACGAGTATTTATTCAAAACTGTGACCTGGTCTAATGGTACAGAATGATCGACATAATGAGATCATTGTTGTTGAAATAATTATTCCCAAACTCCCGAGGATAACTCTTCTGACTTATTACCGACCACCGTCTGATAACTCTGTGGAATGTCCGCAAAATTTAGAAACCTGTCTCCGTCGTATACGAGAAGAAGGTTTCTCTAACATTATGTGCTCAACCCATCAAAATGGTAACAGATTAGATTTAATATTATCTACATCACCCCATTTAATTACGGATATAGATGTTGAGCAGGACCTATTCCCATCGGATCATTACCTTATTAATTTTTCTATCAAGGCTAGTGGCCTTAAAAATAAAAAAACTGACTAGATCTGTTTTTAAATATAGGAATGTGGATTGGACTAAGGTGAAGGTATATTTAACTAACGCTGATCTGATCGAAATAGTTAGTGACTCAGTGGGTATACCCGACATTAATCGTATTTGTGATAATTGGGTCTCTAAATTGGAAGAAACATTAAATACATTTGTACCCCGTCGCATTATTCGTGACATTAATTATCCCCCTTGGATTGACAGTGAGGTAATAAATCTGAGCAAAATGGGACTGAGACTGCCAGCAAACGGGCTAGGAGAATTAACACCCAGAGTGCTTGGGCTAAATACCGTCGACTCAGAAACAGTCTCCGGAACATGATAGATCAAAAATATAATAAATATACTAAGGATTCGCTCGATGATATTAGGACTAATCCCAAAAGGTTTTTGAGCTTCTTAAGATCAAAGACAAAAAGTAAACATATCCCTTCTGAAATGAAATTCCAGGGTAATACTTCAGACGAACCTGAAGTTGTAGCGAATTATTTTAACAATTTCTTTCATTCAAACTTTACTCACGTCCATAATACGGATAACCTTCCTCCCATCAATAGTTTTATTAATCCTAATCTATCAATTGTACAGTTGCTGAAGTCCGCATTATATTACAGAATATAGACACAAGTAAAGCGACAGGGCCGGATGGCATTCCAGGTGTATTTCTAAAGAATTGTGCTAAGGAACTGGCATCTTCTTTTACCAAAATGTTAAACATATCTTTGCAAGCTGGAATGTTTCCTAATTCCTGGAAAATGGCTAATATATGTCCCATTTTTAAGAAAGGTGATAGAACTAATTGCGAAAATTATAGGCCTATATCTTTACTTAGTATTTTAGGCAAAATTTTTGAACGTGCAATCTGCAACATAATTTATCCAGAAAACAAAGATTTAATTTCTAACAACCAGTAGAGTTTTGTCCAACGACGCTCAACAGAATCTCACTTATATGTTTTTTACGACAAAATCTCAAACATTTTAGACTCTGGTGGCCAAACTGACGTTATATATCTTGATTTTACAAAAGCCTTTGATTCAGTTCCACATCATCTCTTAATACATAAACTTCAGACTTTCGGTTTTAATGGGACGCTGCTTAACTGGTTCCATAGTTATCTAAATAATCGATACCAGCAAGTATTAATTCACGGTAGCATGTCTACTAAACTACCTGTTAGATCTGGGGTACCGCAAGGGTCAATACTTGGCCCATTAATGTTTATATTATATGTGAATGACATTGCGGACAATATTTCAAATCTCTCTTTTAAAACTCTATATGCTGATGATGCAAAAATTGGAAGAGAAATTAAATCAATGCAGGATGGTGTAGACCTTCAAAGCGATTTGAATATTTTTACACGTTGGAGTGATATTTGGAAGCTTTTCTTTAATGGTACCAAGTGCAAAGTCCTCACAATAGCGAGATCTTTTAAACATAATTTTCAATACCATTTAAATACCATTCATCTAGAATATGTTAAAGAGTTTAATGATCTAGGACTACTAATTAATTCTTTTAATGGTACTAAGTGCAAAGTCCTCACAATAGCGAGATCTTTTAAACATAATTTTCAATACCATTTAAATACCATTCATCTAGAATATGTTAAAGAGTTTAATGATCTAGGACTACTAATTAATTCTTCCTTAACTTGGAGAAGTCATGTTGTTTCTAAGATTAGCAAGGCGAACATAATGCTTGGCCTGATAAAGCGTACAGTCGGATTCAATGCTCCATATAGAGTCAAATTACACCTATATACAACTTTGGTTAAACCTTTATTTTCCTACGCATCAATTGTTTATTCCTGTAGCAAGGCAGATCTCATCCAGATTGAACGTATACAACGTAAAGCCACGAAATATATTCTTAATAATTATGTGTCGGAATACCCAACCAGACTACATAACACCAAATTACTTTTATAAAAGATATCAGCGACTTGTGTTTTCTATATAAATGTATACATATTTCATAGATATAGATATTAGACATATTCTTACTTTTTATAGCGCTGACACCTCTAGAACTAGGCTAGGTCGACAGGTCTTGCCTTTAAGATCACTACGCTTTAATTCTGAATTGGCTGGGCTATTTTTCTCTAATCGGGTAGTAAAAATGTGGAATATCCTGCCGGACACAATAAAACAAATTAATTGCAATAGATTTGTCAATAGATTTGTCAAACCGTTTAAGAAACTATTATATAATTTTTACATTGTAAAATTGACCACGACCTACGATATTGACAACTCCTCCACGTGGGTTACCGTTTGTCGCTGTCCGCGATGTCGCCAGGCATGAAACACTTTTCTTTCTCTTTATTTTTGACACATACCAGCAGGCACGGGAAGTTCACCTGGTGTTGAGTCGGTGTTGGGCCAGCGTCGTAGACGGTGGGTCAGCATTGATTCGGCGTTTGATGGGCGTTTCATGTTTTGCTGGATTGCGCTTTTCATAATTGCTGCACACCTACTTTATTAACATTATTATCTGGTTATGGGACAGGCCTAGCATAGATATCACATATCTGATGCCATGTCCCAGCCAACAGTATTATCATGACTATTTTTTTGTTATCATTGATCAAAGCAATGTATACTGTATATTTGGCGAATCTTAATAAATAAAAATAAATAAATTCAATGCTAATTTTTCTTGCAAAAATATTAAAAAAAATATTAGGCCTACAGTACAGTAGGTAAAACCATTCAGGTGCTAATCTACCATGCAAAGCCAAAAGGCAATATCTGCTCACTTTACAAGTAACCAAAAGGCAGTATCTGCTTACTTTACAAGTAAGCAGATACAGCTTTTTTGCTTTATGATCACGTCTTTTGCCGTTTTTAGCCTTTTTATTTGTACTGAAAATTTGCATGAGAAATTAACATTAAATTTGAAAGATTTGCGTATGTTTTCATACAACTTGTGCATATTTGAGTATTTTAACAACTTGAAGTTGGATACAAATTTTACTTCTAAACTTTTGAGCTTCAATGGATATCATTGCACCAGACTCAGTTCATCTTTTCTAGATTTCTGGTATTACACAACAAATAATTTACTTTTTCATATTCACATTTTGTTTAGGATCATTTCTTAATCATGCTGTCTAATTTTAAATATTTTTATCAGGTAGCAGGCAACATCTGACATGGTTAATTATACGACGACCGCGAAATATTTGAGAATAATGTTTGATACACCACAGAGAATTAATAAAAACAAGACATCATGAACAGTTTCATGTATTGGCATTATTTACACAATTATTTTGACTGACATTTTTGCGTTACATTCATTCAAACAACGACACGTTACAGTGTTTTATTTGGCCACGTAAGGGTAGTCTCTGTGATGTTTAACCCTTTAGCCGCCGGTGCCGCATATATTCGTTTTTTACATTTTATATTAGCACATTACATATCAGCTTTTAAACATGTTAAAGATAAAAAGTGACAATAATCAGCAAGATTTGACATTTTTTGACCTCCATTTTGTCAAATCTGAATAATTTTCACTCACTTGAAGTTGTGGATCGCGTCAGCGAGGCACAACTTCAAGTGAGTGAAAATTCAATAATTTGGCGGTTGAAGGGTTAACAAAATATGATTTTTTGCGCCACTTTGCTTCATAGTGTAACTATGCAACATTATAGCCCTATTTTAAATACATATCATCACCCACGTAACAACGTAGCTAGTTCAATTTTACATTTTTAATTCTTCCAGTGCTTTGGCCGACTTTAGACGGCAGAATCTGACGCCTATAGACGTTAGATTCTGACGTATAAAGTCGGTCCTAGCGGTGAAAAGGCTGAGTGCGATATGAGAAAATACAGCACCTTCTCCATTGAATATGAGCTGTATTTCACACGAAAAAATGAGGAACGTTTTGGTTTTTCTCGTACGATCAACTCGAGGCTGCATTGTCATATTCGAACCACGGCTCTACATGGTATGTTACATGGTATGTTACAATAGAGGTTGATACCGATGTGCGACTCATGATGAAAACAAGCGCACAGACGGCGAGAGAACATTAAAAAACGATTTATAATAAAAACACAAAAGGAAAACTATACGCCTGGTAATAATGTTGAAAAGGTGATCAGATATGTGAATATAGACACAATGCGGGTTGTCACCGTCCTGGATATGAGTGATAGGACACGAGCGGATTACGAGAAGTTAGCCCTGAGTACCGCCCGAGCTGCAGCTTGGGCGGAATAGCCTTGTATTCAGGCCAAACGATAAGTAGGCTCTACTGTGTTCCATTTCAGACAGATGGGTGTAACCCGGGTGGCCACTACCCCATTTTAGACAGGGTATGCTCCAGCACAGTCTGCAAGGCCTCGTTTGACGCCCTCATGCTGTCCTGTAGCTTCGCCAGGTGCACCTGCATGGTGGCCATCTGCTTATGTAGCCTCAGCAGCAGGTTATAAGACTGGATCAGCTCTGATGACGGTAGTCCAGCTGCCTGCAAAACGTCAGAGACGGAACTAGTGTCCTTAGATGTCACGGCCTCAGATGCAGCGGGAGCCTCACTGACAGCAGGTGTCTCAGTTGCGGCTGATGTCTGAGTGGTAGCTGGTGCCTCATTTACAGCTGGGGTCTCAGTTGTAACTGGTGTGTCAGTAGCAGCTGGTGCCACTGTTGTAGCTGGAACCTCAGTTGTATCTGGTGCCTCAGTTGTAGCTGATGCCTCAGATGTGGCCGGTGCCTCAGTTGTAGCTGGTGCCTCAGCAGCAGCTGGTGCCTCAGTAGCAGCTGGTACCTCTGTTGTAACTGTAGCCTCAGTTGTAGCTGATGCTTCAGTTGTAGCTGGTGCTTCAGTAGCAGCTGGTGTCTCAGTTGTAGATGGTGCTTCAGATGTAGCTGGTGCCTCAAGTGTAGCTGGTGCCTCAGGTGTAGCTGGTGCCTCGGTTGCAGCTGGTGCCTGAGTTGTTACAGTAGCTGGTGGCTCAGTTGTAGCTGGTGCCTCAGATGTCACTGGTACCTCAGGTGTAGCTGGTGCCTCAGGTGTAGCTGGTGCCTCAGTTGTAGCTGGTGCCTCAGTTGTAGCTGGTGCTTCAGTTGTAGCTGGAGCCTCAGGTGTAGCTGGAGCCTCAATGGTAGCTGGAGCCACAGTAGCAGCTGGTACCTCAGTTGTAGCTGGTGCCTCAGTAGTAGCTGGTGTCACATCAGCAGTTGTAGTCTCAGGTGTATTATTTGCTTTTGGTTCTTCGGTCGCAGCAGGTACCTCAGCTGTTTGTTTTTCTTGTTCTGCTACAAAAGAGAGAAAACTGATTTCATTGATCAGCTTTTTCTATTCTTCCTTTATATTTTATAATTCACTAAAATAAAATTAGAGCCTCTAAGTAAATTCTAAGTAAAGTTCTATTACATAAAAATTGTAGGGAAACGGGCATGTTTTTTAAGCGAAAATAGCATATTTGATGAAAGAAAGAAGAAAGTAAATGAGTGAATGAATGTATGTTTGAATGAATGAATGAATGAATGAATGAATGAATGAATAAATGGATGAATGAATGAATGAATGAATGAATGAATGAATGAATGATTAAAAAATGAATGAGTGAATGAACAAACGAACACAGGATTCGAAATTCAAACCGTGTCCATCAGAGGTCGTGCCCGCTACCTCTCGGTTACGGAGGCTCTCACTATACGGAGGCCTACTAAATCGTTAGGAGTGTGCGGGAAACAATCATGTGTTTCTTTGAAACCTGAAGGCGGAAGTGGGTTCCAATCTTACCAGCCTCCTTCTCAGGGCCAGACTATCACAAAGCTTTGAGAATATCATCTGTAATTGCTGCGCTCTGATAGGACCTCAAAAACTGGCCAATAAGCATTGCAATACCTAACAAAAATGGTGTCCTTGACATTCTAAAGTAAACCACATAGTGAGGCCAAGGAATACACATGGCCAGGCACGTGACTATTTTCATGAAATTAATAGCTTCTTTTAACATGTTTAAGAGAGGGTGGGGTGGACCAGGGAGGGGTCTGACTACATAATTAAATCTAAAATGCTATATTTCCTGTCCAGCTTGGCCTGACATCATGTGGATATTTAAGCCTGACATTATGTGCTCCTGTCAGTATTGTCTGGTGAGATATAGGCCTACATCAGTACATGTATCATGTCTATTGATTATCCTAATATAGTTGTATTATATAAGCCAGACGATATATCCTAAATACATGGACAATGTTGATTTTATGTTGGGCCAGCGTCAAAGACGATTGACATACATCAATCCACCATTGTCAATTCCACAGCGTAAACACGATAGGTCTACACAGGCCTAATGGTTTCCTAATGTTGGGTCTATGTCGCAAACAATGGAATAACATTAAACCAATATTGGGTCAGTGTATCGTGCTGACGGAGACTGCACACCAGTAAGAACGATGACCCAGCGCTGAGTTCATGTTAATCCACAATCTGAGATGATGTTCCAACATTGAATAACGAGTTTTTGCTACAATCACTGTGCAAATGCTGCTGGTATCTTTGTCTTACACAAAAGCAAGTCTGCTATAACACAAATAAAAGACGCAGATCCAATGTACTTTTATGCTGGGCTGACATTTTTCAGGATGAACCAACTATAGTACAACACAGGTTTGAAATCGATCAGATGAAAACTCAAGGAGAGATAACACTATGAAAATTGAATCACAATAGTAGCAAGAATTGTTGCAAACCCAATATGCCAAGCATAACTGGAGGGGAACTGTGACTTTTCAAGTAACACTAATATTTGTTTTATGTTTTATTATTTTTCTGCCAGCCATTTTGAATTTTGTTGGGTTATTTTTATTATGACAGATTGATTGTAATTTCGCGTCTGAGTTTTTTGGCGGCCATTTTGAACTGGAATTTTAGACTTCAAATTTCAGATCAGATATCAGAAGTCACCACTGAGTTTTAGTGTTTGAATGGAATTGCAACTGTTATTTTAATTGTCAAATTTGAAAGGTTTCTACTGTCCATACCAAATACACAATATTGGTTCAATACTGGGCCACTGTCTGTGACGCTGGCCCAGAATTGAAACATTAGATACATGTATTTTTATTATGAAATCTAGAGACTAAAGGTTGGAGTCGGTCTGCACATATGGGAACCCTGTTCACCAACATTGGATCCTATTATTATTGGCCTACTGCCGTGCAAGCCAAAATGCAGTATCTGCTCACTTTACAAGTAAGCAGATACTGCCTTTTGCCTTTGAAGGACAGCATTGTGATCTAGAAAATCCTGGATAAATCCGGAAGAACATGCTGGGTGGCTTAGAAAAGTTATAGCACCCCTCCTGACTACTCTGGGAATCTTGTGTAAAAAAATTCAAGTTGCTTTGATTAATATTCAAGAAGAAATAGCGTCCTACAAAAACCTGCACAGGATAATAAGTTTAAAGAATCGGACAAAACTAAGTATATTTAGGCATAGCCCAAATATAATAACTTGTAGGGTCTAGTTTTTTGTGAACAATAAACTGGAGATGTCTCCCTTCAAGCAGCATAACCAAAAAGGTTGATAGCTAATAGATGTAGTGTCAATGGCTTTTGTAATTAATGTTATTAAACGGCTCCTGTGGACAGTAGATACTATGTATTAAGCGAAATTTATTATTCCGTTTTGGTGCGAAACGCTTGTAAACACTCCAAGCGAACACGACGTTGGCCGAAAGCTGGTCCAATGTTGCCTCAACGTCTGTGACGCTGGCCAAGCATCAAACCAACACTGGTACCAGGTAGGGAGTCACGGGTAGTGAGTCACAGGTATACGTAGCTGAGTAAATATACACCATTGCGTTACCTAGCAACGTGATCTATGTTTATCATCTGCAGCACAGATGAGAGAGAGATGATGACTAAAATAACTAGCCCCGGTCTGGATACGCAGAGCTTGCTATGCCAAGCTAAAATGCTGGGACAGATTCAGAGACTTTGGCCTGCAAAATAGATACATTTTCCATGATGGCTTAATACTGACCACCATCTGTTATTCGAGAAGAGTATGGCATAGTCCCGATTTCGGGAGCCAATCTGTTGCGAGATTGCCATGATCGTGCAAAAAGCAACGTAAGGCAATATTCACTCACTCCAACTCTCCAACATGTCAATATCGCGTGTTCGTAATATAAGTAGTTATGAAGCAGCGACATTGCTCATCATCAGTCGAAATGGTAATTGTTCTTGGTGGATTCAATTGCGCCATAAATCCTGAGCAATTTTGCAACTATCGAAAGAAATCTGCTGGATGTAAATTTAGGAAAATATCGCTACTTTTAACAATTACTTTTTATTGGTTCTAGTAAATAATTCCTCAGGTGTATAACCGGTACAAATACAATTCTTGCAATGTTGCATTGAAATTATTCACAATAAATTATTGATTTTACTACATAGGCTACCTAGTACATCTACACCATAAAATGGAGGCCTATATATTTTGTGGTTCATAATATTTACACTCTTAAAAAAATGCTTGTATGCACTTGGGAAATTATTATTTGTGCACTCTGAATTGAATGTTATTCTGTGTGAATGAGATGTACCTTACCTTGTTGTGACGTGGCCTCAGTACCACTAGGTTTAGCTTTGTCCGCCTGAAATAAACAAAAACTAAGTGAATAATATATTGTATCTGTTGTTTCTAAACCCTTACAACGCTGAAATATTTTTGCTTAAGCCATGGAGACTAAAGGATGTTTTTTTCAATTTGAAATCATCATCAATTTGTCAGTTAGATCTTTCTGCTTCATTTGAATACCTATGTTATGGGTCTCCGGCCATTATAAATAGTTGTATTACTTTAGTGCGGGGGTCGTCCCAATACCACAGAATCTTACGTTTATATATGTCGGTTTCTGGCGTAGGCCTATAAAGACGACCCCGCGCTGAAAGGATTAATAAAACAACGCCTGGTAGACCAATAGTAAGTAGTTTTAAATCAGTGAGTGCATGCATGCAAAATTGGTTTAGAAAATTTTTTTGAGTGATTTATATTCGGTTGAAGTAGAAAAGAAACACTGGACATGAATGAAAAATGAACAATGATGAATAGCACGCTGACTTCTAGTATTTCTTCTGTTTATATGTTAACTTCGTTATTAATCTCAATCGGTACTATTATTTCGAGATGAACAATAATTGCTCCCATTCGAGGTTTATATTATAGAGAGTTAGGAATATATATTTTACATCATTATCTATTTTTATTATTATTATACATTGTATAACGAATATATTTCATTTTAGTGACGCATAGGATGATACACGCTGTGCACAAACTTTATGTCGTCCATAGATATCTATCTGACATATTTATGATGAGTATTATGAAACAATAGTTCTAAAAAAGCTTACCATGATGGATGGATAGATATAGCCGCAGAATCCTGCAATCTGTGCTAAAGAGGCAGAGGGAACTTCGGAACCGGAACACAGAGTAACTGGCAGAGCAGCGTATCCCAGGATGATCCCTGTAGGCCTACCTCAGGCACAACGCCCATGACTTGCTGTTGTACAGCTGCGCCGGGATCCTCAGAGCAACTGATCAGATCTTAGGCGTCTGATTGGTCGAGATTGCCATCTCGACCAATCAGACGCTTAAGATCTGGGTCACTCGCCTTGAGAACACCGTTCACGGTCAGGTATATACACACTCTCGCAATTCTCACGCGTTAGATTTATCAGCACGTCTGCATGTTAGTTGTGACTCTCGGCGGGAGGCCTATCTTACCTGGCCAGCCCGACTCTCAGCCAGAATCGCTATTTTTGGCAGGAAGGGGTTAACCGTTTAGGCGCTAAGCATGAAAATATCAGTTTTTAATCTCTTTCTTTTAGAGGGTTAAATTACTGCTGTTTTGAACGAAATGTGTGTTTAAACATGTAGTATTTGCAAATACTTGGTCTTAAATTCAATAAACGTTATGAGTAATTTTCTCCTACTTGAAGTTGTGGGACGCGGTATCGAGACGAACTACAAGTGGGTGAAAATGTAAATATACCTTAGCGGGAAAAGGGTAAACGTCGATGCAGGGAGACAATTTGATACACATGATAGGCCTATATTCCTTTATAATTCCGTTTATAGCTTCTAATGGTGTGCTGATAAATAGCCTAACATTTCACAGCACTCATTTCCTGGTCGTGCATTTTCGCATTTTTGTCGCAACAACACTGTTTAATTGTTGCTCAGAATGTTGTCCAGTAATTAAATGCACCCAGTTGATTTCTCGTAACGCGGCTACAAGTTCAAATACTATTTGTAGCGTTTTTACTAGAAAATACATGTATAATAACATGCACATGGTACATGGTTTATTTACATTTTTACAAAAATAGCTCACTGATCACAAATGTTGGCCAAGGAATTATTTCTAACAGATATATCGGCTGGGAGCAGCCAGCAAACATGAGATGTTCGCCGAACGTTGCTTCAATGTTGGGCTAACGTCTGCGGAGCTGGCCCAACATTAAAACAACATTTGATGAACATATCGTGTTTGTTGGTAACGGATGGTACCGATGGAAATGACTATCTAACATTGCACATTATCAACAAGTATTCAGTTAAATACTGATGCCCAAAGTAAAATATCAATATGCCTTTATGCTATGCAAATGTGCATATAAACTGGATGCGGAATTTAACTCGAAGCCAATGCAATGACATTAATATATATCGTGGGTTGGCTAAAAAAAGGCACTAGCTCCCATTTTGGTCAAAATTCAGTTTTTTTCGAAATGGATAGCAAATATCTTTATAATCACATTCAAATAACATTTGTGACAAGAACAAAACTAAATTTGTGCTTAAATTGTGCATTTAATGAATATGTTTTTCTGTGAAAATACGTTTTTGTTTCATATCTTTCAAAGACAAAGAATATTTTGGTATCTGACAAAAATGTAAAGCTTTAAACTCATTTAGAGTGATGACATTCTACCATTAATGACAGTGTGGGATATTTGTAGAGTGTAATACGAGGAAAATAGTGGCAATTAGAAAGACCCAACATGGCTTGATGATAGAGCATAACACGATGAGAAAAATGGCAATTAAAGAGACCCAACCATCAGTGACCACTCACTTGGCTTGATGGTAGATTATAACAAGGGAAGAGAACAGTGGCAAATGTAAAGACCCAACCCATTTTAGTAAAGTAAAGTATTTGCTAATTAGCTATGACAGGAAGAAAACAAATTTAAAATGCCAAATGATTACGATTGTAAAGACCCAACTGTCAGTGGTATTTTACTTAGCTTGATTACAGAGTATAACATGGAAAGAAAGGTGGCAAATGCAAAGACCCAACTCACTTTAGTAAAGTATTTGCTATTTAGCTATGACAGGAAGAAAACAAATGTTAAATGCCAAATAAAAAAAAACTTAAACAGTTTTTTGTGGGCGATGTACATGATACAAATTTAAATTGAATAAAGCACTAACTACTAAAAATGTGACTTTGTCCAATAAAAACGCACATATTTTTAACAATGTGGCAGAAAATCTAAATTTGATTATTTCTCTAACCACCCAACAATGTAAGGAACATACCAAATAAATATTATGAACATGTGTGTTATATTCATCATGCACCAGAACAAACTTCAAAGCAAAACTTCAAACGCATTTTGCGGAAAAAAAATCTCAAAAAATAGTCATTTGGAGGCTTTCTATTGCCAACCGACGATATATGTAAGAATGGGCTCTAAAGCGTGGGCCTTCACTGACTATCCTAGCCAGACAAATTTTGGACAAATATGACTTCCAGGTTTCTTGTGGAGATTTGTTTGGTTTTCAAGTATTGAAAGGGGAAAAGATTTAGCAAGTTTTTTCTTTGAAGTTCAAATCCAATTAGAAGGAATTCTAACTTGGCTTGTGTCATCCAGTCAAAGACACTCAAGGCACACCTCATTAGTTCCACTGAGCATTTTCAGTGGACAGAGTGATGTAAATCTGAGTGTCATCTGCATAAAGATGGCGACCTGAACCGTGTGTAGAGATAATAGAACTGAGTGAATAAACCTGGTTGATGACTTTATTGTGAATCTGACTATAATAAGGTGTTAACACCATATTTACTGAACAAAACTCTGTATTTCCCAACACTGCACTGCGATTAACACCTAGAGCGATTAAATATTTTTGTATAAACCATGGAAACCAAATTTTAAATCATCATAAATGTCTTAGTTGGATCTTTCCACTTTATTTGAAAACCTACGTTATGGGTCTGTAGCCATTATAAATATGTTTACTTTTACAGTGCTGGGATGGACTTTAGACGTCAGAATATGACGTCTATAGACGTCAGATTATGATGCCTAAAGTCGATCCCCGCGCTGTAAGTGTTAGCACCGTCTGCATGTCACGCCATCAGAAACACACCTTTGATCTGACTCAAAAACACTGAATAACTAAATACACAACTCGTAGGGACAAGGCCTCACACTTACTGAAAGATGTATACAATGTTTTTTTAGCGGCGGAAGTGTCAAATACCCTGTTATATTTAAAAAAAATTTATATTAACATACAAGTTCACATTATCCACAAATTATTGTTGTCAAACTTCATTACGTTCGTCATGATTTAGTTTATCGTTATTATGGTAACACTGATCCGCTAATTCAACCACGGTTGCCAAGCACCACCATTTTTTTCCGGATTAGCTCTATCGTCAAATTTAGGTGATTGAGCCTTTACAGCCGTCTCGCTGTAATACTGTAGCCTGTCCAGCATGGATCGTACCAGGTCAGGACGCTTATCAGACAGGTCCAGTTCTTCATTGGGATCAGATACAATGTCAAACAGCCACAAATTCTTCTTGTGTTTGTGTTTATTAGCATCGTCCTCTATATATTGACTCTTGTGATTAGCGCCTTCTGTATCTTGACGGTGATTTTTTAGCTTGGTTTGAATTATATCCAATATCCTATCAATTAGAGATTCTTCAGTTATCTCGCTTGGCCTCTCCTCGGCGTTTATCGTGTAGGTTGAAGATGTCTGTATGTCAACGTCGTTTTCAGGGGGCGGGGTTCTCTCACTGAAACCTGGAATATAGCAAAAGCACTGGCTCAGTATTCCCTGAGAGTTTGACCCATATATTATGCATCCGATTGGTCGACAGATTGCCAATCTCGGCCAATCAAATGCAAAATGTTCACTCGATCATCTTAAAATATAAAATAGAAAATTAAAATAAAGTAAAAAATAATACGTTGTTTGTTAATTTAATTTTGCACATCGTCTATGACGATGGCACAACTTCAACATTTTGAACAGGTTTGGTCTCAAGTTAAGCATGTTAAATAAGTAATCAAGTAATTTTCATGATTTAAGTTCTATAACTCAAATATAGCAAAACATTGTCACAGATTAGCATTTTGTAGGTTTATTTTACACTTATAATCTACATATCGTGCAAGGTTTGCAAGATGGGCGTGAAAAAAAATGAAATGGAAATATCCTAATCATAAGCTAACCTTTGCTTATAATAATTATTCTCAGAATAATTTAACTATTCACCATTAAAGTGCTAAATTGTAAAAAAAAAACGTTTTACAATGTAGCCAACGCGACCCACAACTTCAAGTAAGTGAAAATTACTGATTTTTATTTAATTTGAGACCGAACATTTGCCATGTTAATGTTCAGAATGCCATGTTTAGACATACATTTCCGATAACAATTATTTTATCGCACAACAATAAAAAGATTGAACATCTTATGCTGACCTGGATCGCCTGTTAGTAGTTTCCAGCGTCCCATCCTTATGGCCGCCTTATATCTGTTGTCAAACGTGTGCTTGCTCCAACGCTTTCCTACTGGAGTGCTCAAAGGGTCTATGTTGTGTAGCAGCTCAGTTCTAGGGCTGGGGTCGTCCTGGCTGAAAAACGTAATTTAATATCCGGATATGGCAGATCCGCGACATAGATTTAATAACAACACGGATGTATCATCATATACATCCATTCGCATGTGTAAAAACGTTTTCTACTGAGCGATTTCCATCATGAGAGCTATAAAATGTATGATGATAGAACTCGATAACCCACTGGAAATTATAGGATGTTGCGTCATATATTCTATAGCTCTCGTGCTCAAAATGTAGAAACGTTTTTTTTTTGTTATTTAACGTTACTCATTAGAATTTGGTGCATCGCACTAAAGATTTTTAGTGGTGAAAGGCATGCAATAAAACATGATATCTCCGATATGGCAATTTTAATATAATAGCGTTAAATAACTTTTATGACCTTAAAATGACATCCTCAAAACAATGCTTACAATCTTTTTCAGATGGAGAACATCTTACTGGACACTTTTAACGCTTTTGCTAACAATAATCATTCCAATACAGACGATAATTACCAAAATATGAGTTATATACAAAATATTATTACATTTGGTGCCTCACAAAAGGCACATCAGGGACACTTGGGAACTTGGGAACATTTGATATCATTACTGCAAAAATAGCTTTTACAAAATTATTTCTGTGTTTTAATAATAGTCTGCTTAATACTACCTGGACTATCTGATTACCAACTGTACATGACGCTTGAGCAGTGTTCATCCCTTAAAGCGCTAACTTTATAAATAAAGAACATGGAGGCCAAAGGGTTTGTTCAATTTAAAATCATTATAAATGTTTTAGCTAGCTATTTCTGATTTACTTGAAAACCTATGTGATGGGGCTATATCGATTACAAATATTTAAATACAGTGCGGAGAACGACTTTAGACGTTAGAATCTGACGTCTACAGACGTCAGTTTCTGACGTCTAAAGTCGATACCCGCGCTGTACATGCTGTAGGGGTTAAGTAGGCTAAGTAAAGATCATCCGTTATTAAAGGTATAGTCAACTGTCAAAATACGCGGGACATGGGGTCCCCAGAATACAACAGTGGCTCCTAGACATTCCACAATGACATATCACCCGTTCTCATTCATCAGATCCACTATCCTCCCACTAGCGTCAGCTAGTGGCTCTGATTGATTGCACTGTAAAATGTGCTCTGTAGACGTATTCATGAATTTGACCTGATTTTGTATCTGGCCAATAAGGTACTGCCTGACAAAAATGGTGTCCTTGACATTCTAAACCACATGGTCAGGCCAAGGAATACATATTGATATAATGTTGGGCCAGCGTCGTAGATAATAATGGCCTACATCAATCCAGCATTGTAAATCCTACAGCGTAAACAAGATAGGTCTACACCGGCCCAATTTTTTCTCAATGTTGGGCCTGCGTCGCAAACGATGGACCAACATTAAACCAATATTGGGTCAGTGTGTCGTACTGACTGAGACTGCACACCAGTAAGAACGATAACCCAGCGCTGGGTTCATGTTAATCTACAATCTGAGATGCTGTACCAACATTTAACAAAGAGTGGTTGTTAACATCACTTTGGACATTCTGATGGTATTTTGGTCTTACACAACAACACAAGTAAAATACGCACATCCAATGTTGCTTTTATGCTGGGCCGTCATTGTATAGGATGGACCAACTATAATACAACACATATTGATCGCATGTATTGGTCATAATAATACTAGGCATATAATGACAGCCTTAGCCCAGTATAGGAGAGATGTAATTATAAACTTGTCTCTCATAGGTGCATGGAATCTCGAACTTGACATAGTTTAAGGGTCAGGTGTGGGTCACGGTACACCAGATTTTAAGGCCCTGTCAGAATGCAGCAATTACAGAAGAGAATCTCAAAGCACTGTAGCAGGGCCACCTAGCTGTTCTAGTGTGGCCTTGAGAAGGAGGTTGCATATCACCCCACATCCACAGTTATCATGGTTATCAGTCAAGATAATAATAGGCCCTACTATATGCGTTCCATACCCTTCGCAGCATTAAGAGCAAGTTCCCAAATCATATAAAGTCTATATATAATACTTGAGCGACATCTATGAGTAAATAATTCACCAATTCTCTCATGTGGTCTTTGTGTTGACAAAATGATCATGGTAGATATATGGTATTAAAAACAGTCAGGTGTGACCGAGCTGTTGATTATGAGAGATCCTCATTGTGGTCAGATGTGTTTTAAGTCAATTAAAACTCTCGCCGTTCTACATTCTTCGGCCTCGACCCTTTTCACAGCTAAGAATGTAGAGATCCTCGGGCTCTACATTCCTATACAAAATCAAGACCCTCACTCATCAGTCTGGTCTTCATCACCCTACGTTAAAAAGTAACTAAAATAATATTAATTTCATCACGATGTCACAGTTTTTGACCATGTGTGCTCCTTGATCTGACCATGTGGTTTACAATGTCAGGACATAATATTTGTGTTAGGTATTTCTATATTGGCCAGACAAAATCAAGTCAAAACTCGTGAATATTCCCAACGGTAGACATTCTGCAGTGTGATCAATAATTATTAAGGCCACACACTACGTTCGCAGGGGAGGGGGGGCGTGCTATTATTACACTAATTTACACACTAATAAGCGACATATGTATCACCTTATTGTATCCCATACATTAAATCCGTCCAGCTCCATGTCTGTGTAGTTTCCAGCGGCTACGTGCAGCAGAGTAGGGAACCAGTCTGACACGTGTATAAGCTCATGACTTACTTTACCCTGGGCCTGAGCTGGCAGGGCTGGGCCACCAACAAACCCAACACCTCTCACACCTCCTTCCCACATAGTTTCCTTCATCCCCCTTAATGGCCAGTTATTCCCTCCTCTTATGACATCGCCACCATTATCTGAGACACAATATGTATACATTAATGATGATTAGATGGTAATCCATAAAGCGCTGAAATATTTTTTAGAAACCATGGATACTAAATTTTTTTTCAATTTGAAATTATCATAAATGTCTTATTTATCTCTTCCGCTTTATTTGAATACCTATGCTATGGGTCTACGGCCATTATACATAATATTTTAATTCATACAGTGCGGGGATATACTTTAGATGTCAAAATATGGCGTCTAAAGTCTGCCCACGCGCTGTAAGAGTTAATGAAACAAAACTTGCTACCTCAAAGAAACATATTACGTCTTTGTAAAATGACTAATTTCTCAATAGATTGCTTTATAAATTCCAGTCTCGTATTAAGTTTAAAAATATGTATCAAGCAAATGAAACAAGTACAAAATAGCAATCCCAGGATTTCGTTTGCTGAGTGGCGACATATGTGACGTGCCATATCAAAACCAGTTCTATGTCGCAAAATATAGAAAATGAGTTAGTAAGTGGCGTTTAAAGAGCCAGCGCTCAGGTTTCAAATGCACCAAAAATTATAAATATATCTCAATTATTTAGGAAATCATCGATAAAACAAGATTTGGAAACTGAAGCCCAAAATATCGCAAAATGTTGAAAAAATGACCTACAAAGTTTGAATTTAATTGACAAATAGTTTAAATGGTTCAAATTAAATCTAGGGTATCTTCAATATTTTGTACACTGTACTTATATCTCTTTGAAGTTGTATTTTCGATTAGCGGTGAAAAAGAAAATTAGCCAAAAAATATTATTTCAACAAAACATGGCCATAAATTTAAAGCTGCTACATAGGTCGGGTGCCGATGTGGCACGTCACATAATTATGATGACTGGTTTCATGCAGGCTGCTGTAGTTGGTGCGGGGAGGGGGGGGGGGGGGGGGAGGGGGTCGTAGCGCTCCGTCGTGTGATTCAAGTCAGTGTGTTCCCATTAAAGTAGGTGTGTCGTCATGATTCGCTGAGCAAACATTGTGGGCGCCCACGCATGCGCATCATGGCGAGCGTCCCCATGAGTGGGATCCGCCGCAATGTAAACATTATGGCTTAGTGAAGCAAAACGACACAGCAGCTTTAAAGTGGTAGTCAGAGTAAGCCAAGTGGCAGTATAGATGATGCAGATATTAACCCTTTAACCGCCGGTGCCGTTTATATTCCTTTTTTAGATTTTTTATTCGCACATTACATATCACATTTAAACCTGTTAAAGATAAAAAAATGACATTAATAAAAAAATGGCATTAATCAGCAAGATTTGAAATTTGTTGACCTCCATTTGGTCAAATCTGAATAATTTTCACTCACTTGAAGTTGTGGATCGCGTCAGCGAGACACAACTTCAAGTGGGTTAAAATTCAAATTGACTAATTTGGCGGCTAAAGGGTTAAGCAGTATATGTGGTAACTGATCAAGCACATACCTGTGGAGAAAACCAGTAATGTGTTGTCCCACAATCCGTATTTCTTAAAAGCTTCTGTCACGTTGTTGATGGCTTCATCCATGGCGCTCACCATGCCTAAACGTATTATATTGTATTATATTTACTTCACACATACCCATAAACACTAGCCATTGACCTAATGGTGTGTTAATGTTTGGTCAGCGTCGCAGACGGTGGACCAATATCAATGCAACTTTGGGTTTATGTCTTGTGTTTGTGGGAATTATGATAAATACTATTATATTACATATCACACTACTGTATTACGAGATAACTGATATTACATTATATTGCATAATGTCACATTACATTACATTACATTACATTACATTACATTACATTACATTACATTACATTACATTACATTACATTATCATGATTACGTAATGCTAAAATACTTATCTGAAGATATAATAATACTTCGTATTCTGCACTACACCGTTCTAACTTGCAGGGTTTCAATTGAAAATAATAGGCCTACATCATTACCAGCATACGTTCTTCTGACATCGTCTTTGATGAATGGGTAGATATTTTTGTATTTTTCTGGCACTTGTAAAGGTCTATGTACAGACTGTAAAGCCAGGTACATGAAAAGAGGCTACAAACAATAAACACAAAATTAATACAGACGCACTGAAATGGTATTTAAAATCTCGCAGCATTACACACAGAGTTAACCCTTAAAGTGCTGAATTTTGTTTTGTAAACCTTGAAGATCAAATGTTTTTTTCAATTTAAAATCACCATAACTGTCTTAGCTAGTTCTTCCCGATTCATTTGAATTATTATGTTATTGGAATACGGCCATTATAAATATTTTTACTTTACAGTGCGGGGGTCGACTTTAGACGTCAGATTCTGACGTTTAAAGTCGATCCCCGCGCCATAAGGGTTAAAGGTCTTTCTCTTGACATGTTAACTCTTAAAGTGCTGAAATATTGTTGAATAAACCAAGAGAACAAAGGGTTATTTTCAATTCGAACTCATCATAGATGTCTTAGGGGTCTTGTCAAGTTAAAAAATCCAATAATCCGAGAAAAACTCGGATTGGTCAGAACACACCCACCCACCCCCATATCCATTTAAAAAAAAAAAAAATTGGAAACATTTGGAAACAAAAAACAATACAAAAAACACAATTTTTCCTACAAAAAATACAAATCCGAGTTGGGGCTTGACCCACCCACCCACTTCCCAGTTTTTCTCGGATTTTTAGATTATTTTTAACTTGACAAAACCCCTTAGTTATCATTATTATAGGGCTCTTAATAATGCTTCATTTTACTACCTATGTTACGGAGGTGTCGTCTTTAAAAATGTTTATTTCTTTCAGTGCGGGAATCAACTTTTGACGTCAGATTCTGACGCCTAAAATTGGTCCCCGGACTAAAAGGGTAAATATTCAAGTGTAGCTGTATTCAGATAAAATTATTCTAAAAATGAGCTTGACGCCGTCAAATTAGCCAATGAGCGGTTTCACTTTACCTTTTGTGTTTGTAAGACACAAATGTTAAAAACATCATTAAATTTTGATAGAAAATTATTGGCACTGTTGAGAAAGAAAATATATTCCAAGCTGCGAATCATTGATAATTGCTCACATTTTTTCCAGGCTTATATGCACCATTAAACATGTTGAAACTATTTATAATCAATCTTATACATTGTGAAATCTAATATGCAAGGGCCTTTGTCAATGTTACAGATATAGATAACGTTCACGTATTTCAAACTGTTACTGTGGGGGGGGGGGGGGGTGAACTATACCGTGACATTATCACATACTCCTCATCAAAGCCAAAATGCATGAAATGTTAACCCTACAATTAAATGTCAACCCTGCAATGCTGGAATATATCTTTGTGTAAACCATGGAGAACAAAAGCTTTTTTACAATTTGAAATCATCATAAACGTTTTAGTTGGCTATGTGATGGGTCTAGGAACATAATAAATATTTAAACTCTTTCAGTGCGGAGAGACTACAGACGTCAGAATCTACAGACGTCAGAATCTGACGTCTGTAGCGCATAAAAAAACGGTTCCCTTACTGAAAGTGTTAAAATGAGCAGTTATTGTCTTTTCGGCTTATATAGAGAATGAACAGACGATAATAATTGAAAAAAGCAATGGTATACCCACTTTTTTCGTCCCACTTTTCACATGGTTTTCCAGCACTTCCTCTGTCTTTGTGGAGAATAAGTCAGAAGAGTAGACGCCGTTCTGACTTCTGTCGAGGTCCAGGTTATCGTGAAGGTCAAGGCCGCAGCATTCCCTATGGTTGAACGTGACGCACCGGGTGTGGTTATAATAATCTGTACCACTTATGTAAAAACCTAAGCAAAAAAAAAGATATCGTCGCCTCGGAGCTAAAGGATCCTATCTGCCACTCTAACGACTGTCAGATAGGATCCTTTAGCTCCGTGGCGACGATATGTAAAGTGAACGGTGTTCATTAAAGGGACTGGCCCAGGCTAAAATCATCAAAAAATCGGTGATTTTATTTCGGGTTCTTAATATGACCATATGATGTAAGCATGTACATAGACTAGAACTGCAAATTTTGCTAATTTTTGTGCTGCGCGTTCACCAGTTAGGCTAGATATAGAGACGAAATTCCCGATTTCTAATTATTGACAACCATGTCAAAAATAGGAAATGCGGGAATTTCGTCTCTATATCTAGTCTAACTGGTGAATGCGCAGCACAAAAATTATCAAAATTTGCAGTTCTAGTCTATGTACATGTTTACATCATATGGTCATATTAAGAACCCGAAATAAAATCACCGATTTTTTGATGATTTTAGCCTGGGCCAGTCCCTTTAATGTTTGGTATGGATGAATATAGCACTCGTTTATTTAACCCTTTAACCGCCGGTTCCGATTATATTCGTTTTTTTATCATTAGCACATGAATTACCTCCATTAACATATGTAAAGATAAAACCACTAACGTATTTTGTCAAATGTGAATAAGTTTCACTCACTTGAAGTTGTGAATCGCGTTAGCGAGACACAACTTCACGTGGGGGACCACGAACAATCATTGGTGAGAGTCCAAAGAACAATAAAAATTCCAGCCTATCAAGCTGCGCCACCAGCGGACTAAGAACCAGCGTTGGTTCTCCAGTCCGTGTTACAGCGAGCCAGGCCCGGGCAGTCAGAGAGGTGTGTCGAACACGGAGCAGTGCTGGCACAATATCCAGTAAATGCTCAAACAGGACATTGCCACTGATATGTCACTGTAACTCACCGTAAAAGGAGTCAAAGCCCCTGTACGTGGGTGTGTATTCCTTCTTGTAGTACCCCAGGTGCCATTTTCCAATCATGTGTGTGGCGTACCCGGTCTCTTTGAGCTTGTCAGCCAAGGTGGGAAACGAGAGAGGAAGGCCTTCAGGAACTGGAGGGTAAATCGCTCCATGCTGCAGCCCAGTATGAATCTGCGGGGCGACAAGAACAAGTGAGAAAGAAAATTAAATGCTGATCATCTTTCGGCCGCGACAGTCATTCAAATGGTTAACTCTTAACCCTTAAAGCCCTCACGATGCAATAAAGTATCATAATACTTCCCTGAAAACAGACTTAATTTTCCTACAACAAAGGGTTTTAGAATGAATATTTCCATGAAACTGGTTTACCAATACATGGCAATTTTCTTAATTTTTTAAACCACATCAAATCATCTTCATCCACTACAAGTCGAGAATTACGACAGCAATTCGCGGCTTGTAGTGGATGATGATGACAATGATAAATGCAGGTTTCAAAGGGTTAAAGCGCTGATAATTTTTGCATAAAGCATGGTGAGCAAAAAGTTTTTCAATTTAAAATCGTAATAAATGTCTTAGCTAGCTCTTTCTGAATATCTAAAGTATATGTCTACGGCCATTACAAATTTTTTTACTCAGACTTACAGTGCGGGAATCGACTTTGGACGTCAGAATCAACGTCTACATACGTCACATTCTGACGACTAAAGTCAATCCCCGCACTGTAAGGGCTCAGTAGTTAATGTGTAGCTTGTTAGCACTTGAAGCCCTACATTAAGAATTCCATTTTCACCCACTTGAAGTTGTGGCTCGCTACCGCGACCCACAACTCCAAGTGGGTGAAAATTACTCAGAATTATTTGCTTGATTTGAGAACAAACATTTGCAAATCTTGATGTCTAAACACCCATTTCATTTCTAGTAACTGCAACTTAAACATTTAATAAAAACGAGCTAGTCGTGCTTAGAAGTGTGAGGTTTAAAAGGGGTGTAGATGGAAAATTCATAATGTATATTCTGCAAACAGAAGCTCGTGCTAATTATTTCTATATGGCAATGTAGAGACAGGTTCAAAAATAATCAGAATTATATCACATCAACAGCTACAGTGCCGACAAAAAGTATGAGTGCAAATATAATAAATATAAAATGACAGTACGACACAAATCGACTTGGAAGAGCATATTGTTAGCTTGCTTGATTTAGTTAAGATCAAAACGATTTCAATAGTTCAATAGGTTCAATGGGTTTATTGTCACAGAAAAAAAAATAAGTACAACATACAATTAACAATTACATCCAAACGTGACAAAAAACAATGGCATATGAGTCCTTAACAAAATAACCAGTAATTATTACTCAGATTTGCAAAATAAACGTTCAAAGAGGAAAAATACCTATATATGTGTTGTTTCTCGTAACCAGGTAACCCAGGAAAAAACGAGACGTTCGACCATTGTCGATTTATTACAGACCCGCTATTAACTACGACGGCCCACCCAGCAGACACAAGACGTTGAATCGATGTTGACTTAACGTTCGTCCAGCGTTGTAGACGGTGGACTAACGTTAAACCAACATTGATTCAGGGTCTTGTGTCTTCTGGGCAATGTTGAACCTTGTCCTGCTAAATTGTTAGTTTTTTATTTTTCATTCATTTAAAGCTGCAATTTCTAACGTAATTTCCAGCTTCAATTGACCTAAAGGTAGCTTATGTAATACGGCTCGTTGTCGCATACAAAAGTGTGAACGAGGCATATTACATACACAGTGACACAAGCAAACCAGATGAGCAATAGGTCACAAGTAACTCCCTTTCTGAGTTCGTCTGTAATGGCGACAATTAAGAAACTACATGATTCTGAAGGGGGTTAATAAACTCCTATCCGAGATTTACTTTTAGAAGAGGTGAAAATACTTCTTATTTAAGTAAGTGAAATTTGGGTAAATGAGTAAGTGACTTTAAGAGAGTAACCATTTAGCCCTTATTCTGTTGAGTTAATTAATTTACATTTTCAACCACTTGAGGTTGTGTCTCGCTACCGCGATCCACAACCTCAAGTGGTTGAAAATTACTCATATTTGTTAAATTTGAGGACAAACATTTACATATCTTGAAGTTTACAAAGTCATTTCATTCCCAATGACAGTGGTTTAATAGGCTAATACAACTGATTAAAAAGACTATTGTCCTGATCAGCAGGCAAAGGGTTAATATGTTTCAGTTATCGTTGTTACCTGGTATCTGCCGGTAAGTAGCTGGCTTCTGGTTGGTGTACATATCGGCTGCACATAATACCTCTCCAGCTTGACCCCATCAGATGCGAGCTTGTCGAGAACCGGCGTCTTGAAGGCGGAGTTGTGATATCCAATGTCGTGCCAGCCATAATCATCAGCTAATATAAATAAGATATTAGGTGGTTTATCGGCCTCACTGGGTTTGACAGTGAAGAGAAAAAGAATGGCACCTATGGTCAGTCTGGTCATGTTTCCTGTAATGCATGTGCTGCATGAGGAGCATGAAATACGCATATGTAATAATGTAGATCTGGTAATTTTCGCGTGCATCCATTTTCGCGATTTTTTTATTTTGTGACATTTCACGAGGTTTAGAATTCGCGAATTTTGAAATTCATAATAAACTGAATTGAATTTTCATTTTTTCTTTAGTAGCGCTATGATAATAATAGTTTTCGCGAGATTATTGAATTCGCGAATTTGTCTCCTCGCAAAATTCGCGAAGCTTAAAACCTCGAGAATATTACTAGATCTACATTATTTTGGTCATGGTCGCGCATGTTACAGTAGGCCTGTCACCAACGCTATCACGAGTCGTTCACCCAATGTTTGTCCAATACTGGTTGGATGCTGGGCCAATATTTATCCGGGATTTGGTAATATCTTATATAAGGGACCGTTAAACGCTAGTAAACATAATACGTTAAAGCAATGCTGGTTTTACGACGCTGGGCCAACATTAAACCAACATTGCTTCGAAATTGTATTAACCTTATCTGGCTAAATTAACTTATTTAAATTTTCAACCACTTGAGGTTGTGTCTCGCTACCGCGATCCACAACCTAAAGTGGTTTAAAAGTACTTTTTTTGAAATTCGAAACCAAACATTTACAAATCTTGATGTCCAAACACACATTTTATTCCCAAATCCCAATTTAACAGTAATTTACCCGGCTAATAAAACCGCTTAAAAACGACTTTTGTCGAGATTAGCGGACAAAGGGTTATTACAGGATTTATTAACCATTGAAGTGCTGGAGCCCCGATATATACGTTTCAAACAAGTTTCAATCCGAAGAAAATATCACTGATAATTGCGATTTGCAATTTGAAAGATGTATATCTGCCATAAATAATAATATTTTTCATCATTTGAAGCTGGGAATTGCGTGAGCGATTCCAGCTTCATATGATGAAAAAATGAAAACAAACATCTCAGCATTCATAGGGTTAATGTCTTATAAATCGTTAGATCATAGTAAACACAAGACGTTGAACCAATGCTGGCTCGATGTTCACCCACCGCTTACGACGCTGAGCCAACATTGAACCAACATTGGTTCAAAATTCAGTGTTTGGTGGCATAATATCAAAATACTCATTATCTAATACATAACGCTTAGTTTAGTGTATTACGCTGTAGTGTAATGCTATACGCTTCACCGCTTCCAGAGTGTACATTCACATTTAGCATGGCTGCGTGCCTTTATCGACTAAAGCTATACATAACGACGACATTGTATTAATATGCTTTATGTATTTTAATATAACCGAAGAAGAAATATAATCTTGATATGTATTCGTAAATGTGAACAATTACTTCTGACTATTTTTTTCTCCATACCACACCTTAGTTTAAAATTAATTTGCCAGTAAGGTATACACCTAGAAACGATGATATAGGTTTCATGTTGTAGCGGACAAGCAGACCTTTAATTTTCATGCCACATCAACAGATTCTATGTACAGTTTAATTACTGGACGTCATTAAAACTGATATCAACAATCTTTCGTGGAGCTACAGATGTATGTCACGAGTGTCTTTGACTGGACGAGTCAACCCAAGTTAAAACTCAATCCAAGTAATAGTGAATTCTTTCTAACTGGATCATAATTTCAACAAAACGAGTTTAGCAATCTTTTACCGCCTGGGATTCCTATCTGACAACAATTTTACTTTTCGCCAATATATATCTCTGTTCAAGTGCGTAGTGCCTGCTTCTAGCAAATTATGGATAATCGACGCAGCAGGGAAGGTTTATCTCTGGCTCGTAATTCTCTACTACATAACATAACATAAAAATACTGCGTGTCCAAAATAGTCTGGCCAGGATAGGGCCCGACGCTTAACCCTTTAACCGCCGGTGCCGCATATATTTGAGTTTTCATTTATTATTACCACATTAAGTACCACATTTTAAACATTTTAAAGATAAAATGTGACATCAATCAGCATTATTTAAAAACAGTTGACCTCCATTTTGTCGGAGCTGAATAATTTTCACTCACTTGAAGTTGTGGATCGCGTCAGCGAGACACAACTTCAAGTGGGTGAAAATTCTGATTGAATAGTTTGGCGGTTAAAGGGTTAAGGCGCCCCAAGCCTATATTAAAGTCATTACATTGCAGTTATAAATAATATGCACATTTGTTTTGCGATATATGATTTCTAATCAACGAGAATGTCTACCAAACCTCTTGGGGCCAATTGTTCATCAAAAACAGCTCCGATCCTCTGACACCAGCAGAATCTCCAGGATACAAAAAAACGGCTCGAGGACATTTTCTGTTGCAGGTACTACCCTCTGGAATTCATCACCTGTTGCCATAAGAGCATCAGCAGCAATTACGATAAAATAATTAAAAAAACTTGTTTTTTATTAATTTTTTTTTAATTAATTAGCTGGAGTAGCATAATTATTTCTCATTTTATAATCATCTGGGATCGGAGTAGCAAATGTTTCATGTATTAACCCTCTGCAGGCCACACTATCAAATATCTTATGTGTCTAGCCACCAGAAGGTTACTATACATTTATGAGACAGTGGTCCTAGAGATAAGACATATGAGAGTTAATATTGGAGACATATAATAGTCTAGCCCCCGGAGTGTTAATACTTGAAACAAGTTAATACATGATACCTGCGATAGTAGCTATTTTATCTCTGGTTTTGTTGCGGGAAACATAATGATAGACCTCTATGTTATCTTGGCAATGCCTTTTATTTCATTTTTAGTAGTAGTCATTTATATTATCGAAATACCCAGTTTTTATTTTGGCAATGCCACTTAACATCATTTTAGCTGTGTATGTCATACCATGTATATTATCATATGATTTTAACAAACTAACAATCTTGTATATACATGTACATATATCTCTTTCATTTCTATGACAAATAAGTCTGTAATGACTTTTCTTTTTCTGTCAATAAAATATCTGTCTGTCTGTCTGTCTGATAGTCTAGCTGACAGAGTGTTAACACATAAGACATGTAATACATGTAATACTGTAGCCTCTAGGGTGTTAACACATAATACCTGTCGTGATCTCGCTATCGGAAGGTTAAAACAGGAGACATAGGAAAGTCCAGCTCTCAGAAGGTTAATCAACGAAGCATGTGATGCTGTAGCCACCAGAAGGTTGATACATGATACATGTTATACTCTATCAGAAGGTTAACATAGGGGTCATAATTCTAGTCCTCAGAGGGTTAATACAAGAGAATTATGCGAGATTATGATTAGATATTATATCGATAATTGATTGTAAGTCATCATATGTGACGTGCCACATCGGCACCCGACCTATGTCGGAGCTTTAGATTTTGAGTTATGGCCATGTTTTGTTAAAAAAACATTTTTTTGCTAATTTTCTTTTTTAACGCTGATCGAAAATACAACTTCAAAGCAATATAAGTACAACATATTGAAGATACCCTAGTTTTATTTCATATATAAAAAAATGGTTTAATTTGAACTATTTAAACTATTTGTCAATTAAATTTAAACTTCCTAGGTCATTTTCTCAACATTTTGCGATATTTTGGGCTTCAGTTTCCAAAAAATGTTTCTTCCCCATCCACGTGTGAAAGTCAGTATTGTGGGGAGCCTCCGTGACCGAGAGGTAGCGTGCTCGGCCTCAGACCGCCAGGGCTCTAATTTCGAATCCTGTGTCTGGAGGACAGTGTCATCTCAATCATCTCACCATCCTCAGGAGGTTCTCCTGGCCCAGTTTAGCCTATATGTGCACAAAGGTGGCCTAAAACCCGATTCATTTCATTTCGTAGGTCATTTTCTCAACATTTTGCGATATTTAGTGCTTAAGTTTCCAAATCTTTTCTATCGATGATTTCCTAAATAATTTAGATATATTTATAATTTTTGGTGCATTTAAAACCTGAGCGCTGGCTCTTCAAACGCCACTTACTAACTCATTTTCTATATTTTGCGAAATAGAACTGGTTTTGATATGGCACGTCACATATAATATCTCCCGGAGTAGGCCTATACACCTATCGCCCAGACTATACCCCACCCCGAATCTGATGGGTATATAGTCTAGGCCTGTGGGGTATTACCCGCATGCTGGATCGACTAATTAGAATGGTAGATGGTCAATGATAATGAACCTGGTTCGGATTTGCAGCGCCTCTGAGATACCGAGGATTAGAAGTCTTTTATTTCATGTTTCATAATGATGAATGAGATGACAATGTCCTCTAGACACACAACTCGAAATTCAATCTCTGTCTGTCTGAAGCCGAGCACACTACCCCTCGGTCACGGAGGCTCGCCACATTATTGCATCTTTACGAGTGAATCTGTGAACGGGGAAAAATTGTTTTGCTGCTTTGAAACCTGAATGCCAAAGCGGGGCTCGAACCCGCGATTTCCGACTTTCCAGGTGGCAGCTTTAACCACTGCACCAGTGCCCCCGCCCTGAAATAGGCTACGCATGTAGACTAGATCTAGCTCAGGACGCAGTTCCAGAAATGTGCAGGTCAGGAAATGGATGAAATAGCTACAATAAGTAAATGGTAACGTAATCACTGATAAGGCTACATAATAATAGATCGATCGGGGTATTCCTCTTATCTGCTTCAGGATATAATAATGCACCAAAGTGTGAAATATTGTAGGTTACTCTTATCAAAATGTAACCACTACATTTGATTAACAGTTGTTTTATGTTTTCACAAACAATCCATTTGCTACTGCAGAATTATTTAAACGAAGCAACAAAAGATGGTAGTGCTTTGTTCTGTCGTGGGGAGGGTCAACATGTTTTACCCTCAGTGTCACATGGCCTATTATTAATGCAGATATGTTGAAAAAGAATTGGGCCTAATACATATCGTGGGCCTATATGAATAGATACGTGGATAATGAATAAAAGAAATTGGACGATTAATATGACAGACTACAATACAAATTACTGGTCATTAGAACAAATAATAGAAATTGAGTGCTCTCATACAGTCTAGATGATTGCATGATAAATTGCCAATTAGGTTGTAATATCATTAATGGTCGCTCGTGCCGATCAAATGCTTCAATAATAATACTCTTGTCCTGCTATCTTATCTTATTTAATTTCCCACCAACCTGAAGTTATGTCTCGCTACCGCGATCCACAACTTCAAATGGGTGCAAAATAAATACTCATATTTGCGACCAAATATTTGAAAATCTAGATGTGTGATGTGACATTTTATTTCCATTTATTTAAAAACGTTTATAATCTGGCTCAGCGGTTGCAAGATTAAAACGACATTGCTTTAGAACAATTATTGTAATCAATTGTGCGAAGCATTGGACAGTGTTGTATAAACCCTCAAATCGCTGACATATCTTTTATAAGCCATAACCAAAGGGTTTTGTCAATTTGAAATCATCATAAATATCTTAGTTAGCTCTTTCCGCTTTATTTGAATACCTATGTTATTGGTACACGGTCATTATAAATATGTTTACTCAGTGTCGGGATCGACTTGAGACGTCAGAAACTGACGTCTACAGACGTCAGATTCTGACGTCTAAAGTCAATCTCCGCACTGTAAGGGTTAGGGTTGGCCCAGCGTTGTAGGCGATGGGTTAGCATTACAACAACATTAGTTTGATGCATCGCGTTAGCTCGCCCACGTGTAAATGAATATTAGTTTTTTCCCAGCTTCAAATAGATGAAAACTCACATAACATTGATTTTATAAAATTAAAATTTCAGAGAAGTGAAGAAAAGCAGAACATATCGCAGATTTCCGAACATAAACTGAAAATAATGCATTGAAAAAAATGCATCACTTTCAAATTGAACAAACACTCGTCTGATTTTATAACGCTAGAAGCTCTGTGCTGTCAAAGAAAGCAGGACACGACACAGCACACATGACAAGACATGTATTAAAAAATATAAATATATATATTAAGTTTAATAAATAAACAGTAGCATTGTAATTCAACGAATTTTTAAGTAAGTTCAAAAGCTGCGAAGCTAAAAACACCACTACATAGCACACATGAGAGATACGAGACAGCTAGGGCCACCAAGTGATTGCCGTGCAAAACCATAATTTAGTTTACCAAGCCTAAAGACCAATCACAATATGACTGCACTCCTAGAAACTCCATGTACACAATAGTCTTATTTTATGGCACATTAAGTATCAGTTGATGAAATAGAAACTCGCCCGACTCCTCTTTAATTAACAAGGCCTGATATTTAAGTCCCCTACTTTATAGGGCAATATTCTGAGATTAGGCCAATGCCGACGGTTAGAATGTTGTTGGAATATTTGTGGAAAATTTTGGGAATCACTTTTTTATTTAACCTGTTGCCAACATGCCTCATGATCGCCTCGGGAATGTTATGTATGTATTTTCGACTATCTGGATGTATTCATCGATATGAAGCTGGAATAATGCTGACGCGATTATAAGCATCGAAATATTAACGTTTTTGAAAAATATGTTTTAAACCGGCAGCACATCTACAATTTCTAATGAATGAAACTAGAATAAGTTAATTTTAAGAAAAATGATCGTAATGACTGGTGAATACCATTTTCATAGGTATTTTTGCCATCATCATTATTATCGTTTTTCATATCTTTGGGGGGAGGGCGTATTAGATGGATAAAAACGTATTTGCTAAACAACAAATGAATAGAGTATATTGTCATCTTTGATATAACTCACCTGGGGCTAGCTTCACTAAGGAACTTTGATATCTTATCTTTCAGTCATTTATCATTAAAAAGTTAAGATAATCTTAACGTATTTAATGACAAATGACTGAAAGTCGAAATACGATTTTTGGTCCAAGTCTAGTATTCTACCCCCGAACAAAAATCGAAGTGTAGGTACCTCAGACCGTCGGATTACATGCATCACATTACATGCCGAGATCGAACAATCGACGCTGTCATTCAGTTTTTTTTTTAATTAGTAGGTATAATATCATACTCGGGTCAGATATTCTTAGTAGAACTAGCCCAAGTTGCCTATTTTCGGGACGAGATTTTGCATTATTTATTTATTTATTTTTTATTTTTTTTTTTTTTCTATTTATTGAATTTTTTTAGACTTTCCTTATATAACTTGTTTAAGTTAATCTGGAATTCCGGAGTAAATCGTCAGCTTCGACATGGTGCAAACCGATCATGTTAAAGCAGCTCCTTGGGTTGACATGGATTTTCGTTTTTAAATCCGTACTGAGAAGTAGTGTATCCCACGGATCATGTTTTTATTTTTTTCAGAATTTTCATGTTTTTACAAATATTTTTAATCAACATTTCTATGAATCCAGAAGTAACCCAAACAAACTATTTGTATACCTGAAGGACGATTGAATGTTCTCACAGCATTGGGCCACATGCTAATGGCATCGGCCCAGCTTTGGGTAGACAATCAGTGCTGCAGGTGTGTCCTCCCGTGTCCTGACTATAAGACACCAATTAGCAGCGACTGCTTTGTTCTTACCGTCTGATACGTGGGAATATGTGATGTAAAGTGCTGAATATTGCCGACTTGTTATGTTTACATGGCAATATACGTCCTTGAAATACAACTATTTCACTCTTTATCGGTGCTTTAAAATTGTTTTCTGACTTTTTCGTATTTTTAGTTAAGATCAGTAGGCTATATAGCTTCAAATAAATTAAATTTTCAAAATTGACAACATTGAAAATGTCTCATCCCAAGGGGTCCCTTTAACATCTTTAGTTGAATGGGTCCCAAAGCCTCGACATCACATGACAGCAATTTTATTAGCTGTATGGATGTTAAACCGACCGGCATCCGCTTAAAATTATGTGTAGTTTCAAGAACTTTATATAGTTATAAAGTTTTTGGTAGTTTGTGGCTCATCCTATACCATATCAACGTGCACCATGCAGAATGTTTTTTTATTACAATGGCAATAAAAAAACTTGTTTACTTGCTTCTTTGTGATTGTTTTTAGTATTGCTACTGGATTACATATCTAATTCAATTTAGATCTCTGGCTAAAAAGCTGCAGGAAATTTTGAGGAAGAGTTGGGGAACCTCTTTTTCTTTATTATTTGTTCACGCTTAACACAAATCTTTTGTTAACCAAATTCCTCAAGCATTT